>NW_006498260.1:517417-556860 GCF_000471905.2 Amborella trichopoda
AGAGAGAGAGAGATCTGTGTACAGCAGATGTGGATATATGGAGAGTTAACACCTTTGATAGAGGAATCATTAAGATTGTGTGGTTCATAATTTAAGACGACAAAATATAAAATCACAGTGAACATCGTGACATGGTTCAAAACATAGCAACACTCCTCCAAGACCTGTCTTCCTTCAATTGAAATCAGCAAATTAAATTGTAATTGTCTAAAACTAGCAGTGACAAAAAATGACAAAATCATTGTCATATGTCAACTTCAATCAAAGACATACATGCCCACGAGCCATTCAGCTATGCTACCTCATATGAGTTGAAATCATATAATTAGTTTGGTTTTTGTAGCCCTCTTCAAGAGCTGTAATTTACTAAGCCCGTCCTTTGACCCCCATCTCATGCATCTATAGCAACTAATTCTGATCTTCCTGAGCTTCTTTGCATTCACAAGAAAGAACCTGACAAGTCCAATTTCGTCCACCTCTCCTCATATGAGTTGAAATCAATAATTAGTTTGGTTTTTGTAGCCGTCTTCAAGAGCTGTAATTCACTAAGCCTGTCCGTTGGCCCCCATCTCATGCATCTATAGCAACTAATTCTGATCTTCCTGAGCTTCTTGGCATTCACAAGAAAGAACCTGACAAGCCCAATTTCGTCCACCTCTCCTGCAAAACTTTTAATCACTACCTGTAGGATTCCATGTTTCCCAAAGTCTCTTGGAACTAGCTTTTGCATGGCATTGCTTGAACTAAGAAAATCATGAAGACTTTAAGATAAGTTTTTTTTAATATTATGAGATTTAACATAAAATTTTACTCATCTAAAGTAAACTACAAAAGATGAAATAGGAAGAAGAAAAGACAAGATAAGCATGCATCTAGAGAAAAAAGACCAAAACTGAACTAATATACTCAAATGAATTCGAGTCAAAATACTCACCTGAATAACAATATCTTGTAAGGAAAGAGAACTACTAAGCAAAATAGCAATTACAGCAGCCTCCAAATCCTTTGCCATATTTGCTTGCACATTCAACTTCTTCAAATTTGGAAACCATGTAGGAAAATTTGCAATAATTACCTTATAGGCCAAAGACTGTAACCAAAAGGAAAGGTGAGAGCAGAGCTCACAGAACCAAAATTGCATGTGTTTCATCGTAGACAAGCAATTAAGAAATACAATCTTCTTATGCAACATAACTCATCCATAAACTTCAAAAGACAGAATGATTTTCAGAAGTTCAAGTTCTGTAAACTAAGCAAGATCCAATTAATTTCCAACATATTTCGATGTAAAGTATACCATATACCAATAGACTATGATTTATGAAAGTCCAGGACTCCATCCACACACGTATGGTTCGAGATAAACTACAGGCACATACGTACATTCATCCAGGTACTATTAACCTCCAACCATCCGTTAGTAGGGATAAATGGTGGATATGGCCTTTGGAGCAACGTATACCACACGCCAGTGGACTATGGTTTGTTTTCTTTACTTTTAATATTGCATATGTAGGCCCAGACTAAAAATTAAAATATGAAATGTCAAAATGAAGTAATATATGTTGTGAAAATGGGTTATAAAATTAATAATAGACTCCCCAAACGATACCTAACAATTCATCCATATGCATCTACAATATGCACAACTTGTAAAAATATAAGTCATTCCATTAAAGGTTGAATTTTACCTTCACAAAATTTGCAAGGATAGAGTTTCCACATTAACCAGGTGGTGTAGAACCCTACCATAGTTTTTCTTTTTTGACACAGTATCCATCACTTCAGTGTCTTGCGTAATTGAGCAATTCAACAACCTTGGAACATTTAATACAGGGCCATAATAAAATACTCCACCAATTAAATCATGAGACAACAAATTTGGAGCATCAATATCTACTGATCCAAAGCTTACAAGGCAGTTATCTACTGTCAAGTTACGAAGCATGTTAGATTCCTTAATCTTTATTACCTCCAAATCCCTACAATACCTTAAGGTCAAGTTTTGAAGAACCCCACATTTGGAGATCAAATTTGTAAGTTGCTTGTCTTGTATATAAACTCCCTGCAGAATAAGAGTTGTAAGATAACTAAATCCTTTGTATACCTTTGGGAGCCCCACAGTGCAATTTCGCAAAGTCAATGTCCTCATGGATTTGCGACTAAAGAAACAACAGCCAGCTTATAGCAAGGCCCTTCATATGCCATAAACTCCCAACGAAATTGAGATCAACTTCTTGGGCCCCACTTCTTGAGAGAAAAGCAATCCACTCATGAACATGGGATTTGAACCTATGAGGGTAGAACAATAGCTTAAATCTTTGAATATGACCGCTGTGATGTTCTAAGAAGTGGTTGATACTCTCCACCATTTGTGCTCTCTTTCCAATCATCGTCTTCCCTTACTTTCTCTTTCCTGATTGCTTCTTGAAGGGAAAGAGGTCTTCATTGAAATCAAGGTCAATGACAAAAGTCCACATGTCTTTCCATCTTTCCTCACTGCATCTTTCATAGGCAAATGGCTTATTATGCAACCAAGAATGCTGTCAGAAAGCTTGCTAATTTGATCAGAGCAGTCCATTTCCATAAACAATCCTTTCTTATTCTTCAATAAAGTTGCATTCAGAGTATGATGCTTCTTTTTCTTCATGTCTGAAGTCTGAACTACACAATTTGACCACTCAAAACATGCCATCACATATTATCAAAGAATAAAACATATATTAATAACTCTGTATCCCATAATAAATCAGTGAAAATTACCCAAGTATCAAGAACATATTTTACGTTGTTAAATAATGAAATTCGAGTACAACAGAAGAAAAGTTGGTTTACAATAACAAGGTCCACCAAGTAACAAACCTATGAAAATCATTCATGCATACTTGGGGAAAATTCTTTAATCCGTTCACATTGGTGCTAGAAGAAACCAATAGAGTTTAAACAAAAAAGAACAATGACCAAGAATGACCACACTCATAGCATAATAAAATTATCTATAACAGAGCAGTACAACATAAGAAGGGCATAGAGACGTTACAGTCATTTCTAAATGTGCTAAAGAGGAAAGTGAAGGTGGGTAGGAGCAACATTGTGGCCATAACATCAATGACAATTCAAAGTAGTTTGATTATGTTAAAACTAGGTACATCTGGATGCTAATGTGGAACTAAAGGTATGAACTAAAATCAGGCATGGTTCATTATAAGCTGACAAGGAAAATTCATTGCTTTTTGTCATGTGAGAGCCTTTTGAGATAAACATGAATGACATGGATTCTGTTCCAAGGGGAATGCTGGTAGAAAAGCAGTAAGAGTAGCAACCCAAGATGTACAAATATATAACAAAAAGAAAAGCAGCAACATTAGAGATATCGTATCCTAGAGAGTGAATATTTCGTTTTTATAGATCGGTAATCCTAGAGGTGATTGAATTATAATCTTAAATTTATGACAATATTATAAAACATAGTTATGCAGATTTCGAATGTGTAGTACCACCATGTTAAGATAATTTAATTTCAGGAAAAACATTCTTCGATCATTTAAGTTTCCAAATGTGCCTTGGTACATGGCTAGGGATTGACAATTCTAATTCCAAATTAATGCTTGAATATAATCTTTTCTTTTCATTGTTGAGTAAATATAATTGCTATTGTTTCAAAAAAAAAAAATCATATGTTCTGATGTTCTCAATGTCAAAAAAAGCAATCTAAGTTATATTCACACAATGATTATCGCATCCATCAAAATGAAAAATTCTTCATGACCTTTCAAGTGAGTATCAATGATTCGGTACAAGACCTAATTGTCCCCCTATTTGTACAAATAGTTGTTTCCTCTGTTTTCATTTTATGATAATTGTTTAAGTATGGCTCACATCGAGTCTGCATGAGGGTGTTCATGGACTCAATTCTTGGAGTTTGCCCCAAAAGGAAACCACTCCAACCTACCCTTTTCATTTTTTCCTCCTATTCCTAGAGGTAGGTGGTACTCCTTGTTTATCATTTATTACCGGTGCTTACAAACTCGTCAAGTCCACTCAGACTTGGCTCCTCGCCGGGACTAGGGTACAATTCGGGTTGATTGAAAAAGAAAATCATAAAAATATATTAACTTGCAGAATTAATGTATAAATATTTTATATGTAATTTGGATATTTTTAACAATTATTTGTGAGTTTTTTCTCATCCTATGCTCTAGTTTTATATTTTCCTCATTTATTAGATTTTTCAAAAATTCCTAACTGTACATCAATTTTTTCTAAATCCAACATTTTATATTTTTTTTCAGCACTTTTTGGACTTTTATTGTTGTTTTGGGTTTATTTTGAATTTTTACTATTTTCCTCTATTCCTAACAAATTTTTGTTTTTTAGTATTACTTCTTTTTTTTTGAATTTTTGGCTCTGTACATGGACTCAGCGAAGTAACACTGCTCGGCTAGAGTCGAGTGCAAGGTCTGAATCGAGTTTCCAAACATTGCTCATCACTATTTTAAGTGTAAAATAAACATGCTGATTTTGCTGAGATCGGATCCTTTTACTGAAAACAGCCTTTAAAATGAAGAATCTAGGTGAATTAAACTATTTCATGGATATAGATAATAGAGATTATCAATCAATAAACAGTTGGCTTATATCTCCTCTGCCAGGCTATCTCATGGGAATTGCTCCATCCATGTCCATTCAATCATTGTTTTACCCATTGTAAGGTCGCTCTATAATATTGCATTGTATTTATATTGGCATTGTATTAATATGAATTGCACCTATAATTTGCATTGCATTAATATGCATTCTATTTTTGTAAATTTGCAGTGTATTTATATAACCTTATGCATGAAATAAGCTTATTTCTTTCCATTCTTAAAAAAGGGGTGTATGGTTTTCTCTTCCACATGCTTCAAGAGTGCTCAAAACTTCCAATGTATGTTTTAATTAACAAATTATATATTGGGCTTTCCATAAATATCAAAAAAATTTATGCAAAAGCCAAACCCCAAATCATTCAAGTTGAAAATAAGTATCCTATAACTACTGCAAAACTCAACTAATCTTTGCATGTTGATAAGAAGTCTGTATGAAGAATAGGGGTGTGCTATTTTTAAAAAATAAAAAATTGAAGAATAAGTGTATATCTCCAATACTTGAATATGTCTGGTTATTGCTTCTGTTTCACTTCAGGTAATGTCAAGTATATTGATGAAGACTGAAGAGTAAGTAAATTTTAGTGAGAAAAAGCAGTATCACTAAATCAAACCAGCAAAAATGTGTGTGTGTGAGAGAGAGAGTATGGCCAATATTATGCAGAAAGGAATCCCTTGGTTAGAGTGAAATACCATATATTAAACAGCATACGCAAAGGCAAAAAAAAGAGTGAAATACCATATATTAAACAGCATACGCAAAGGCAAAAAAAAAAGGAAGGAAGAAAAAAAAAACAGAAGAGAGACAGAGGGAGAGAGAGAAATTCCATAAAGCAAATTGGAAGGACTTGACCATACCTAAACTTGATGACAGAGAAACCCACAAGGAGAGCTCGGCTTTGGTGTTTATCGCAATTCCACCGAAATATATCGGCAATGGATATTTGAATTTCAAATTTTAGCTCAATTTTGGATAAAAAGAAACGGCTATATTTTGATGGTAGGAAACATATCACTTAAATGCATGAATAATTTGACCAAATCAATGGTCAAATCATCCAAGTTAATTTAAATAAATTTCTATGAGTCCATGTAGAAATGAGTCACCTCTTAAAAATATATGTTTGAGATGGATTTTTGGACCTAATTTTAAAAAAATATAATATCTAAAATGGAGATCATGAATGGAAATAAATAAATAAATTTTAAAATTAAAAATAATAACTATATTAAGAAAACTTTGAACCCTTAATTTCAATTGTGTTTAGATGGACCACTTATTTGCATCCATCTTTAAGATGTATGTTTTAAATCTTGAGGACCGCAAATGTAGAAAAACAAATTTTTTTAATTTAGTATTAAAATGATTATTTTATCTCTTCAATTTTTTTAAAAAATACCCAAATTACCCCTTTAAATTTCTAGGATCATGAAGGGCCTTTTAATAATTTGATACCACTTAAATAGCTTGAGCGATTAAAACTTCGGAATTCAGAAAATGAGTCTTCGATAATAAAAAAAATGAGTTCTCTATCACTAGCCCCTAAACAATGGCGGGTAAATCATCATTTTGCTTCAGTAATATTGATAATACTTCTCTGTATCCAGAATACAAAACACCGATTTTCAATTAAAAAAAAGTCTCGAGATTCTAAATTCAAATGATATAACCATCATTTTACTTTTGCTATTTATTTGGAACGTAATTTGATGGTTAAAATCAAGTTCAAATTTGCAACCCACTATAATTATCAATATCATCATCATCATTGGAGCTTGAACAACTTAGTGTTTTATGGTCATTTGGCTGGTCCATCCGAAATGATATAAAAACCCGCTTTTCGGATGGTCCATGTTAGGAACATTGAACAATATATTATGATATGAAATATTTCCGGATTCCAAAGGCTAAAGGAGGAGGGGATTCATGTGATTTGGCTTGGCCACTTAAGTGAGACCAAATTCAGAATCCTCCAACTCATGTAGCTCCAGGAATTAAATAGGAATAATTTTGATATTTTTAAATAAAATTTTCCTTGTGGTGTTTAAGTGAAATGAAACTTATAGAGTAACTATTCTAATGTTAAATGATTATTTGATCGTCTTTAGGATGTTGGAAATTGATATGATCATTTAAGTAAGGAAAATTGTTTCATGCGGATCCAAAGGTATAAAGCATCCATCTTAAAGATGGATGCAAATAGGTGTTCAGTGTAAAAACAAGTATAACTAACGGTTTAAATGTTTTCTTACTATAATTATTATTTTTTATTTTAATTTTTTTTTTTTTCATATTTATGATCTCCATGTTAAATATTATATATTATCTAAAACTTAAGATCATATATTTTATTGCCAAGCCCGCATTTCTACAATATGCAGGCTGGTCGAATGGAAACTGTGTCCTTTAAGTAATATTTTCTTTAAATATTAAGTCATCACACAATACAAAATTTTAAAGGGATGCCTTTATATACATCTTCACACACATATAATTTAGAAAAATTCATCAAAATACACCTAAGAATGTGTTATTTAACATTTGGGATTGTATACTATGAAACCATTTATTTTTTGTACAAGGAGGTCACAATTGATACTAACCATTGGATGTCAAACTGGATGGCTTGTAGTTCGAGAAATTTTTTTTTTAACTTGATGTCTAGTCAACGATACACTCACAACCATCTAATTTGAAAATTAATGGACAAAATTGGTGCTGAACTCATTGTATTAAAAGTAACTTATTTATTTACATTCTATTTCTTAACATTTTAAGTATTTATTTTGATTTAATTTCAAAAGATCCCATCAATATGCCCTATGGGTTGGAATGGTCAAAATATGATATTAAGCTAAAACTATGGATGGTGATGTCAAGGTTAAGATTTTTATTTGGGAAAATATCTTCATATACCCTATTTTTATGTTTCATTTCACAATAGATTTAAAGTTTTAAAAGATATTTTGAGACATAAAAATTGTAGATTTTATTTCTTTTAATCCCCTAAATCAATTTATATATATATATATATATATATATTATTTTTATGCCAACCAAATCTAAAAAATACATGTCAAAAAAGCTATCATCTCAAACTTATGTCTCTCTCTATCCTCGTACCGTTCACTCACTCCGTCATTCCCATCTCTCTCCCCTCCCCTCCCTCTCTTTTTCATGTTTCCCATCTCTCTCTCTCCCCACCATCCCTCACTCTCTCTCCCTTCTTCATGTTTCCCATCTCTCTCCCCTTTGTTTTTACGAACTTCGCGTAACCCACAAACCCAATCCCCTTTGGGTACCTCCTTCAATGGAGGCTTGAGACACCAGAGATGAAAACCTCTAAACATTCATCACACTTGATTATCACAGCTCTCTCTGACATCAAATAAACCCTACCTTTCTCGACCTCTGGATCCTCACCATCAGATATTATACAATTGGAAAGTAGCAATTAGGAAACCTCTGATGTCTTTCATGGCTATCGTTGGAGTGCGGAGGTGCTCTGCAAATTGAGCTTTAGAATCCTTGGCATCCGAGAAACCTCGGAATTTTGAGGCTCAACCCTTGAAACATTGAGCTCTTTCATTGTAATGAGTTCTTCTTCATTAGCACCTGAAATATTCGAGCAGTCTAGAATTTAAGAAGCCCGAGAAGTTCACGGACTTTGTAATCAGATAAACCCATTGAAATCTCAAGCACTTACATGGCGATTATCAGAATTTTTCTGCAAATTCACCTTCTTAAGTGCTATAAATTTGGGAAACCCTAGAATCTCTTCTTTTTGAGTAGGTGAGGTGGGAGTTGAACTCACGGCAGTGTTTCTATAGCCAATACCCAAATCCCTGAAACTCTAGAAATCTATACCCTTTTATGGCGATCCTGCAATTTCTTATTTATAAACCTTAGAAATTCTTAGAGACACTAGAAATCTGCGATGGCAATTATGGGCGACGCTTTGCGCCAGGCTTTCATGCCAAAGCACGAGTATGAAAGCCTCAGGGAAGAAGATAAGGCATGGGGTCGATTACAAAGACCTGTGCTCATGGTAATGGCGATTATCTTGTGGCTCTGTGTTGTGGACTCTTCAGTTATTAGCCTGAACATTGTTTTTCAAGCAAATGGAGAGAGGCCTTTTTGCCATGATCGTAGGTTTCATGAGCTTCCCGTTATGCCAAAAAATGGGATTCATGTCTTTGATCTCTTTCCCGGAGATATATTTTTTTGATACAATTTGTTTATCATGTAATTTAAAAATAGGAGATACGGTGATATATTTTTTTTTTATTTATCAAAATGTCAAATGATAAAGCGGTTAATAGCAAGGTAAAGTGCTTTGAAATCATGGGTAAAAATCAGTTTTGAAAACACAATTGGGGAACAGAACCCGGCCATTGGCCTAGTCTGAGTATCCGGCCCAGGTCCGGCAGTTACCGGCTAGGCAAAAAGTGTTTAAAATATAAAATAATGAAAAAGTATAGAATGAGACTTATTATATTTGGTACAAGGTGGTCACTATTAATCTTAACCATTGGATGTGAAATTAGGTGATTGTTCAATTTTCAAAAGAATTTTTTGTGAAATTGGGTGATTGTTCAAACTTCAAAAGAATTTTTCTCAAATTTTGTGATACACCCAAACTATCAAATTTCACATCTAATGGTTTTAAGTAATTGTGATCACTTTGTATAAAATGTAAATGGTCTCGTTGTATATATTCCTTAAAGTAAATGCCAAAAAATCCAAAAAAATAAAAATATATTCAAAATATAATTAAACAAAAATATCTAAATGAGGCTAAAAAAGGAGTGAAAATAGATTTTAAAAATTAATTTATGACCATGGGTGGAAAAAGTTTATATAAGGATGCTACCTTATAATATAGAATTACTAATGTCCCTCAAAGATCCATCGGAAAAGGTAGTTTTAATATTGAAAAACCCTTTGATTGATTATCTCTACATCAAGCTAAATGACTATAAAAAATAAAAAGATTTTACTTCTTAAAAATAGTGCATTTTACAACATATTATCTATACCGTCTATTTTCAAGATTTTCATATGTTTATAGATCTACTTAATTTTAACCATTTTTGAAATTTAAAATTTTATAATAAGATATAAAAATAGATTTTGAGATAATCCTAAGAACATTTTAGACCAAAATTATATACCATGATAAAATTTGAAGGTGCACATTACCTCTACTCCTACATATGCATCCATATGCAAACTGCACATTTTAGAAATAGTCCAAAAATATGGAAAAACTTAGAAATAAGAATTTATGGCCAAAATACTTTCCAATCTTTGTCAAAATGATAGAAAATATATAAAAACCTATTTTCTTATTTTATATATTTGTAATAATTTTTTGTGAATATTTTTCAATCTTGGGAACTTGATCACGGCTTAATAGGACCTGCCGATGGGGTGGTTTTGGGTAACCCGATTGACTTTGGTTCGATCTGGCAAGTTTGTCTAACACTAGTAAAAGTGCTTAGGAGGCGGTCCAAACGCCAGACCTTGTGCCCCAAGTGGGCTCACACTAGCCAACTAAGCTATAGAAAGAAACATATGATATAAGGAAAGGTATCCCATCCACATTACGTGGACTTCGAGATGTCATATGGCCATATCCAACAGCTGAAAATAAGTTTCGTATTTTTTAATTTTATTTAATTAGGATATTTATCTGAAATTTGGAGTGCAGGTGTATTTTTATATATAACTAAATAAAAATAATTAAAAAATTATTTAAATAAAAATGACCAAAATATTCTTACATTTATTTTGGTCAATATTTTTATTCAAAATATTTTTTATTAATTCTATTCAATCTTACTTATAAAAATGAAACTAAAACCAAAATTTCAAATTAATATCATTTTACAAATAAAAAATAAAAATAAAAAATGAGATTCATTATCGATCCTTGGATGAGCATTCAATTTGAAGGATTCAAAGTGTCTACATGTCACGTACGCAATGTCGACCCGTTCATATAATGGTAAAGTATATAATGAGACCATTCACTTTTGATACAAGATTGTCACAATTAATTTTTAAGCTATGTTTAAAAAGCCCTTAGTTCAACTCAAAACCTGTCGAGTCAAAACAAAACCGGTGGCTTATTAGGCCGAATCAGCGAGTCGGCCTAGCAACCCTTTGCAGGGTCAGTTTAAGAATTTAAAACCTCATAGCTATAGAAATTTGGTTTTCACCTCAATAGTTGAAGTTTGCCCTACATAGAGATCCCGAATGATCGATAAATGCTCTGATTATTCAAAAAAACATTCATATTAGTTGCTTGATTTCTGGACTTTTTGGATTTTTTCAACAAAAATTAGTTGCTTCATGAACCCGAAATACCTAATCCCCCAAACTATTAATATCTCTTTCGATTCTCAACCAAATAAACTGAGTTTTTCCAACAAATATTAGTTGCTGGATATCTGGATTTTTGAGTTTTTCCAACAAAAATTAGTTGCTTCATGAACCCTAAATACCTAATCCCCCAAACTATTAATATCTCTTTCGATTCTCAACAAAATAAACTGAAATTTGTTTCATTGGATTCATTACTCAAGTATTTGAAGTGATTGAAGATCGAATTTTGGGATTTTCCATGATGAATATTGGATATTTTATCCTTTTTCTTAATCTCCAATCAAAAAATTCTTTGGGGATTTTGATTCATAAGTATTGAGGATCAATCTTAACCAGGTACCTGAATTTTTTCAAAAATAATTATATTTATTTGAATTTTTTTGCCTGGTTTAGGGCTTTCTTGAAAAATTCTAGAATATATATATATATATGGTAAATATTATGTCAATTCTTTTTGTTTTCTTGTTGTAAGTTGTGTTATCAAGGGATTATCTAATATAATATAAGGGAAAACTACTTTAAACCTCCAAATATGGATTTTCTAGGCACTTTACCTCGGGCCTAATTTTTCCTAATATATTTTTCTCCAAAACCAACTTTTCTGGCTAATACCCCCAATACAAAAAGTTCTTTTTTAATTTTTATATGAAAATACCATTCCCATACATAACAAATCATTTTTGGATCCCAATACAATAACAAATCATTTTTGGATCCCAATACAATAAATAAAAAGTGGGACCGCACCTTAAAACGCTTGACTGCCCCTTCAAAATGTCGGGCCGCTATTTCAAAATGCCGGACTACCCAATTCTCCAATAGCATAATCCTCGGACCATCACAATGAAATACCGGACCGCCCATTCTAGCAAAAATAATCGCCGAACCCCCTCTTTTAAACGCTAGACCGCCCTCTCCAGCCACAATGATTTGTTAGGTAAGGGAAGGATATTTTCATTAAAAAAAAAAAAAGTGAACTTTTTATATTGAGAGGTATTTGCTAAAGAAGTTGGTTTTGGGGAAAAATATGTTAGGAAAAGTTAGGGGTAAAGTGCCTAAAGAGCGTTTTAAAAAATTTTCCCATAATATAATCTAATTTCCAGTTTATAAGTTAAACTTTGATTTCCATCAAATGAATTAATTTCACGTTTTTTAGATAGTCGAATATATGCAAAAAATTGTATTTTAAATAATTTTGTTGAAAGCTAGGTGTTCTTCTCATAAATTAGATTATGTCAATCTTGTTAGATAATTTGATGTATTAGATATATATTAAAGGTTAAACATATATATATCATATACATAGAAACTATTGAGGTTTAATCAGATATATTATTTACTTAGAAAATATAATTAAACATATATTAGATAAATGGAAACTATTTAGGTTTAATCAGATATACTATTTACTTAGAAAATATATTAAACTTTAATATATCTAGTTAAAGTTTTAGTTTTAAACATATATTCTCTAATAATTTAATATATGATTATATATGTTCAACCATACCTCTAAAATTCAAAAAATATGCTTAAAATTCTAAATACTATCTAATGGGAAAGTATAGAATGAGACCATTTACCTTTGATAGACGGTGGTCACATTAATTATGACTATTGGATGTGAAATTGGGTGGCTACAATTATTTCATTGACCAAGCTCAAACTTCAAAAGTAATTTTCTCGAACTTTGTGACACATCCAAGCTATCAAATTTCATATCAAATAGTTGTATGAAATGGTGACCACCTTGTATGAAAGGTAAATGGTCTCATTGTATATAACCCCTTATCTAACTATATAATATATACCTTTTTTAGATTAAATATACAATATTGATCAATTCTATGGAGGAAAAAGTTTTGAAGTAAGGTGCACCTCGAAACCCCTCGAAGAGAGTGTTATGATATTGTGAAAACTTCCAATTTGTTTATCTCAGTCTCAAGATGTATGGATGTGAAGAAAAAACAATTTCTAGTGCTAAAAATAGTATATCTTGTAACATATTATTTGGGCTGTCTATTTTCAAGTGATTATATCTACTCGGTTTGTACTAATTTTTGGGATTTCTAATTGTATAACTAACTATAAAAATAGATTTTCAAGCCATCATAAAGTTTGCAGCATCAAAACTTCGTCTATAGATAAAAATTATGGGTGGCAACAGGATAGGTACGGGTCATGTCTAGCTAAACCAAAACTGTTGCAAAAGGAGTTCAAGAAATTAAATTCGACCTTCTTTCGATCTTAAAGCCAACAAATTTCAATAACTATGGAGAATTTCAATCTTAAAACCAACAAAATTCAACAACTATGGAGAATTTTGATCTTAAAACCAACAAAATTCAACAATTATGGAGAAAATAAGGTGGCTATAAATCTAGCCATGAGAAAAAGAAGTTTTTCATTCATAAAAAAACTCTTTACAAAAATATCCAAGTTTCTCTTCCAAGAAGAAATTTGTACTTTTTAAATACAAGCCAAAAAAAAAAAGTAAAGAAAATTCTCTCGCTCTCTTCAATCTTTATCTTTCTCTAAGTTCCCATGATTATCTCTCCCTAAATCATGTAAATCATCTTTTCCATTCTTTTCTATCTTTTCTCCCCTAGATAGTCTTTTCTAGAAAATATCTCTACTCCCACTTAGGGCTCTAAGTGGCTCTCCCACTTAAATAGGAAAACTACCTAAATCAAGAATATCTATCTTAATCCTAAAGAAAGGGGAATATTGCCAAATGACTACTCTAGCCCCTAATAATACATAAAAATCATTTTTTAGCCCCTCACACTACAAATCCCTTAAATTTAACCCAACAATCATAAAAATAAATAACAACCCAACTACACCCCCCATATATAAAAAAAAATTAAAATAAAATCGAACTCCAAATCTAGATTTTTTCAACTGAAGTATGACGGACTTTTTCAACTCATTTCTAAAAAAATAGTCGATGCCCTTATTACTTAAAATCAAACTCCAAATCTAGGATTTACAAATGAAACTATAAGTGAATCTACTTACTAACTCTATTATCTACAAAACCCATATATTTTGATTGATAAAAATCCAAAATGATGCCACAATATGAACTATGGAGGATTTAAAAAAAAATGGGAATAAAAAGGAAAAAACACTAAAAAAAGATCAAAATTCTGTGTACCAGTTAAAATCCTTCATTTTATACTATTCAATAAATAATTTAAGACAATTATTTACCAAAAAATCTTTAAAATTTCTGAAAAAGTAGGAAGAAAACGAATCAACAAATGATTCAAACAAAACTCATGGTTTCTGCATAATATAATGGGGATTGCTACATACAACTGTCTTAATTATATAATGGTTGTTATTACGTTATTTGAGCGTTTTTTAAACCAACTGGTCCGGTTTTCTAAAATACCAGCCGATTAGATAGAAAATTAGTCGGTTCATAGATATTCCAACCGGTTTTGGTCCAAACATTTTTTGGGGTATTTAGTACACGTATTAGAACAGTAAAATTGGTGTTAACCGGAGTCATAACCTTACCTGTTTCGATCTAACCGGCCGATTTTTCTAGCACTGGCTGCAGCTCCTGCTTCACTTGTGAGTTCTCACTTTGTCTTAGGCTATTGATCGCTGCAAAGTTTTGCTAACCTTCATGAGATAGTTCATCTCGCAAGACAAAAGCTTAGGAGTCTCATGTTGCATCTCTTACCAAATAAATCCAGGGCCTCATCAAGCATGGTAGAAGTTATTCCTTTTGCGTCGAGATAAATTGGTAGAATTGTGAGGTATATGTTATGTTGGGTGAGTGTGGCCATTAAAGGCCTTATGAGTGTTTGTAAAATGAAATAATATAATAGAACATGAACTTAGTGGGAGTGTGGTCTCTCGTGGACCAAATTAAGCAAACGATGTTTGCTCATTCCGGATTATGCTTGACAGTCTAGGTCAGTCGGTTGGAAAAAACTCATGTTACCTGAGTATAAAGTATAAACCAATAAGGTATTTAATGGGTCATCCCTTGATGAGGTCGGAGTATATCCGAATGAATGAGCCGAATGACTGTGTGACCCTTGTATGTGATAGGGGCCTTCAGAGACGGAGGCAAACTTCATACATATACCATCATACGGCATGCATATTGATAGACCGTTTCGAGAAAGCAAGTCACATTTCAGGGTGAAGCGTATGCCTGTGCGAGAGATATCCTTATACATCATAAAAGCTATGATCACATCAGGTCTAGGTAACCTTGGCCCGTCTCTAAGGGAGAACTTGAAATCTACAGACTGGGATTGCGACTCCTTAGCTCATCGGCCAGACTTTGGTGACCTACTAGTGAGCCCCTGCATGGACTGTGGGTCATCGGAAACACTAGGTCGGTTTAATAAAGCAAGTGTGGTATGTAGTCTATAGTTGAAGGTAGAGTGTCCCATTGTTTAATTGATTTAATTCTTAGACCATATGGATCATTTTCCTATCTAAATTATGTTTGTTTTATGATATATATGATTTAAGAATTATTATTTGAATTTTTCTAGATCTATGGATATTTTATTTATCAAATTTGGATTTATAAAATCAGATATATTGATTTTAGATTGATTTAAATATTGAAATAAACTTTAAAATTATTTTATTGAGTTTTAAAAATTTTAAAATTGCACGTGCCCATTGTGCACATGGGCCCACCATGGCCTAGATGGTGGGGCCCATGAGATCCTCTCATGGGTGGCACACCCCACTCATTTATAAGCTTTTTATTTTTGTGATAAGTGATTTTGGCTTGTAGGCCAAGTTGCTATGCTTTTTGGACAGGTATTGGCTTGAGGAAGCTTTGAATGAATTTTTGGAAAGCATGAGAAGGGTTGTGCATTATTTTGGTATGCTCAATATTATATTTAAAATTATTTTATTTAATTTCTATTGATGAGAAAATGGTTTAGAAAATGGGGGATATAGGTTCCAGCACCTTCTATAATGTTGATGACCCATCTATGGAATTGAGGGCTTAAATATGTCACCCCACAAGTCACCCATGATCAATGGTTTATATTCAATCTCACATGAGAGGTAAGCCAAATAAAACTCTAAGAAACCCTAATCTTGTTCAAAGCCTATAAAAAGGGATTGTCGCTACCCAAAATCTCTACACCTTATCTTTCAATCTCTCTCTTAAAAAAAGTTTTTTTTTTCTCTCTCTCTCATAAAAGCCCAAAGGGGGCACGCCCCAGTCTCTCCACCTCTTGGATCTCTCTCCCACATTTTGAGAAGGGGCTAAGGGTTTTTGGCCATGGAGTTCTTCTCTCTCCCATCTCTCGACTATAAATTTGTAACGAAGGAATTTAGTGTACAGTAAAAAACAAGCTATCTCTCTCAAACTAGGTTGCTAAGGGAATTCACCTATGATTTGAGTTTGTAATCAAAATGGTTCATGTTCTATTGGTGTGACTTAACCTAAATTTGCTTTCTTGGTGGAGATTGAATGTTGATCATTGATCCCGCACCATCAGATGGTGGTGAATCGGTGTGGGGTGTAATAAGTCCAGTTAAGGTAATCTTTGGCACTCTCTTTTTCTTTCTTACTATATTTAATTATATTGTTTTTATATTATCAAGCATAATAATTATGGATATTTTCTTTGATTAAAAGAAAATCGATTTAGTGGCATCAAGGTTTTTAAGATTCTGGATTTGTTAGTTTTAGTTTATTTGAAGCAAGAGTTATTGTAATAAAACTACTTGTAAGTGATATTTTCCAAAATAAAAAGAAAAAAAGAAGAAAATAAATTGAGTGAAAAGAAGAAAAATAAAATATATATATTCCCCGACAATATTACATTAGTCTTTCTTTTATTAGTATCAGAGTTATTGATACTTGATGTCATTAATTGTCTTTTATCTCTATTGAGTATAGATCAAGTTTGAGATTGAGATATAAGAAAGCTTGACGTTTGTGGTCAAATAATACACCCCGGTTAAATAACTATTGGAATATTCAAATACCGAAAAGGCACTCTACATAATAGGTATTTTGGGCTATTTTGGAGCAGTAATATAAAGAAGATTATGATGTATTTTTCTGTTGTATACTTTAGTGATATTGTATGCTTTTGAGAGTATGATCTACTTACAAAATTTCAGTGGGAGATCCTTGAGGAATTGAGAGTTATGAACTCATCAAGGAAGGATGTCAGTTCAGACCCTGAAAATCCAGGAACTGTCCATTTCGTTCTATGATTTTTCTCACATATCATATGACTTTATTTCTCACTATAATTTGACTATAACTATCAAATTGAGTCTACTTTCAAACAAAAATAGTTTCATCAAGAAATTCCTTATGGTTTGAAAGATAGGATCTATGTATTGAAGGGTATGCAAGTGTTGTTTTTTGCAATGAAAACTATTTCAATGACTTGAAAGTCATGATTTTATTTATGTTCTTAACATAATGTTTTATAGTCCGCACTAAGTTTTTAGACTTCCATTCTGAGTCTATTTTCTAATAAAAGTTATTTGAGAGAGAAATATCTATGTGAAGAGAAGAATAAAAATTTTGGATTGAAGAGATGTCATCCTGAATTTTCTGCAATTTGGTATGTTCTTCATGAGATATGAATAACTATATTTATCAAGCCTATTTAGCATAGTGATATGATGCTTGTGGAAACATATGTGTTACTATTATGTGTTTACTTTCAAACAAAATTGGTTTGAAATGGAAACTCCATGAGAACAGAGAGAAAAGACAATTTTACTAGATAGTGTGCATACTGTAATTCTGCAGTATGATTTATTTTATGACGTGAATGTCACTTATTTATTTATCTGAAGAAAAATATTATTTGAGATTCACACAATGACATTATGATTTGGTTTTGAGTCTAGTTTTCAACACAAAGGATTTCAGGAAGAAATTCTATGAGGATTGAGAGAAACAATTTTTTGTTGAGAGGTGCTCAACCTGACTTTCTGTTGAGAAAATTGCATTGTGATCTAAATATCACTAAAATGAAGACTCACTAAATGGTATGATTTAGGGATGGAACTGAGCATTATTTTATATTTTTTAGTTTATTTCAATATTTAAAAGGATTCAGAGATAAACTCTTATGAGTTGAGAGATATCATATTTTTATCATGGGATGCTCAAGTTTTATTATGCAGTAAATTAAAAGATGTGGTATGATAAGACACATATTTAGATTCCTAATTATGGAGACCTTTTTAGGGCTCATTTAAAAAGGTTTTATAGTATGTCATGAGCATGGTTTATTATAGTAAAACTTCTGAGAGATTGAATACAGAGTTGGTTAGATATGACAGTCTATATGAAGAGTTTTCGCTATGGGAATAGCAAAAAGAAGAAGAAACATAATACCTATAAAAACATTTTGGTTTCTTCAAGATGAAGGAATACATAGAGAAACTTGGTGGTAGCAAAAAAAAAAAAACCCAGTAAAGATCAGTGGGAGAATCAAATTTATGATATTTGAAATGATGGGATGAACAAGAGATTTTCTTCACGACGTGAGACATGTAGAATCCAAGTGCCGAAGAGACGGACACTTCGTGACATGTGAAACCGGCGACCAATATATTCTCCATTTATTGTGTGTTCTTCCGATATCACAAAAGCTTGTCAAACAAGTAAAAACAATGAATCAAGAACGCCCAAGTACCACACTAAATGGTTTTGACATATGAAATCTATCCCACATTACATTGTAAAGTTATATAGGGAAAGAAGATTGAATAACTTTTAATTTTATGTTTAATATGCTTTGGTTATATTTTGGCTAATTGTTTTATGAATATGTAAGGAGTGTATGGACATTAAGTGAATGGTGCTAACAAATTTGAAAGAGCCGATTTATGAATACCTTATGTTTTATTGCCTCATTGTGCTAGAGCATGAACTACTTAAGGTATTAATACACATGGAGATGTAATTTGATCATGGGCTTTGAGTCCTCAGGATGAAACACGAGAGATGAGTGTGACTCCTTCAATTATGTATGTACGAAGGGAGTGTTATGATAGAACTTGGTCTTAGTGACTATCCTCCCAATCATGTATATAACATGATGTGTTGCATGTGATGATGATCTCTCGATAAAGTCTCCATATTTACAAAAAGTGATATATTTTGTCAAGGCTTTGATAGACATTCTTTAGTCATACTTTATTTTGAATAAAATTATAATATGGTATTTATGATATGTTTTTGTGGCCATGAACTTGACTTGATAGGAAATTAATAGTGAATACAGTAAAATGATTTATGAAGGCTAAACATGTATTTTAAAATTAAAATTGGATGATCTAAAAAAAACTTAAGTCTATGAATATGGTTTTGAGAAAACCACATAGTCTTGCAAGGTCCATTAAGTCTTTATGAAAATTATTTTAAACTATCAAACTATTATATAATTATCGCTTGTGGATGCATATATATATATATATATATACCAAGTCAATATTTTTTTTAAAGAGAAAAAAAATTTGTTTTAAAGGTATTTATAAAAGTGGGAGAAAAACTATTATGCACTGTTTTTTTAAATATTCATATACCTTGACCCATGTTTCTAGCTATTTAAAATCTTCGATTACTTAATACCTTGAACCATATGGAATGTTGTAGAAATGCCATCTTGCTAGGCTTCCTTGACACATGTTGTCTTGATTAGATAACTTGGTTTGTATGAATTTACAACCAAGACGACTAGTGTGGTTGAACCTTTGTGGTTCAAGAAGGTTTTGCATATTGTGAAACCAATGGGCATTGAATTACATATTGCATGAGACTTGCTATGCTACCTCATGATATCGGTATAAGTATGTTGAGAATGTATATATTATATGTATAATACTTGAGTGAGAGCTGCTACAGTCCCATGTTTATTTTAACTGCTTGGATATTCAGATATACAGATACAAGTTATCTACGGATCCAGATGATGCGAAGTCTACATTTAGATATGTGTTCATGCTTGGAGGGAGTACAGTTTCTTGAAAATCAAAGAAACAGGATGTAGTGGAATTGTCCACCATAGAGGTAGAGTACGTGACCTGCTGTTTGGCGGCAAAGGAGGCCATATGGATTAAGAAATTTCTTAATCGACTTGATTTTCACCCCATGCGTTGTGAGGCAGTAAGGATTTTCTGCGACAGCACGGTGGGGATATGCGTGTAAAAGAAGCCACGATTCCATAACAACTCCAAGCATATAATATCACATATCTGTCATCTGAGGAATGAGGTGAGATTCAAAAAGATCCAAATAAACTAAATATTCCAGTGGGAGCACCTGTTAGTATTTGACAGGCCAATTGGAATAACAGACTATAGTATTGTTCACCTATGAAACCCAGATGTGTGGCGCTGGTTGTATGGCTACAAAAAGGAGCAACTTGTTTGAAGAACTTTTTTGAACCCATGAACATACAACCCCATGCGATGAGAATACATAATGATCTTTTGCGACAACAGGTCCATGATTCGCGATGCGTTATGAAAGATGGACTACGACTACTTTTGGGATAAGATCCTAGCAGTAAAGAAAAAAAGACGTTGCCTCCATAAGTCCTTTTGTGAAAGGATTGATGGTGAAAGCCATGATTAATGTACTAAGAGAAAATAAGTGAAAAATGCTTGAGAGAGATTGTAATTGAGAGAGTGAGATGAAAATGAGAAAAAGTGAGGAACAGAGAATGTGAGGCTTTCAAATGCTAAGTAAGAGATATTGAGTGAGTGTGACCATTGAAGGCCTTACGAGTGCTTGCAAATTGAAATGATATAGTGGAACATGAACTCAGTGGGAGTGTGGTCCTTCGTGGACCATACTAAACAAATGATATTTGCTGATACTGGACTGTACTTGACGGTCTAGACCAGTTGGTTGGGAAAAACCCATATTACCTGAGTATAGAGCATAAATCGATAAGGGTTCTAATAGCTCATCCATTGATGAGGTTGGAGTATGCCTGAATGAGTGAGTGGAGAGACTGTGTGACCCTTGTTTATGATGGTGGCCTTCCGAGACCAGGGCCAAAGCCTCATCTATGTACCATCACACGAGATACATATTGATAGACCGTTTCAAAAAAGTAAGCCACCTTTCAGGGTGAA
Source organism: Amborella trichopoda (assembly GCF_000471905.2). The sequence continues at coordinate 538,574 of NW_006498260.1, forward strand.
GCGTATGTATGTACGAGAGATACCCCAATGCGCCATAAGAGCTGTAGTCGCATCAGGTCTAGGTGACCTTGGCCCGTCTCTAGGGAAGAACCTAAAATCAACAAACTGGGATTGCGACCCCTTGGCTCATCGACCAGACTTTGGTGACCCACTAATGAGCTCTTGTATGGACTGTGGGTCATGGGAAACACTGAATCGATTTCATAGAATAAGTGTGGTCCGTAGTCCACAGTTGAATGTGGAGTGCCCCAGTGTTTGATTAATTTAATTCCTATACCATATGGATCATTTTTTCCATCTAAATTATGTTTATTTTATAATATATATGATTTTAGATTATTATTTGAATTTTTCTAGATCACTGGATATTTTATTTATCAAATTTGAATTTATAAAATCAGAGATATTGATTTTGCATTGATTTAAACATTCAAATAAATTCTAAAATTATTTTATTGAGTTTTAAAAATATTTAAAATTACATGGGGGCCCTTTGTGCACATGGGCCCACCATGGCTTAGATGGTAGGCCCAATGAGATCCTCTCATGGGTGGCACACCCCACTCATTTAGAAGCTTTCTATTTTTGTGATAAGTGATTTTGGTTTGTAGGCCAAGTTGCTATGCATTTTGGAAAGGTATTGGCTTGAGAAACCTTTGAATGAATTTTTGGAAAGCATGAGAAGGGTTGTGCATTATTTTGGTATGCTCAATATTATATTTAGAATTATTTTATTTAATTTCTATTGATGGAAAAATGGTTTAGGAAATAAGGATAAATGTTCTAACACCTTCCATAATCTCCATGGCCTATCCATGGAATGAAGGGCGCAAATCTCTCACCCCACAAGTCACTCATGATCAATGGTCCATATTCAATCTCACTTGATAGGCATGCCAAGGAAAACCCTAAGAAACCCTAATTTTCTTTAAAGCCTATAAAAATGGATTGTCTCCATTCAAAATATCTACATCTTATATTTCTATCTCTCTCTCTTAAGAAAAGTTTTTCTCTCTCATACAAGCCCAAAGGGGGCACACCCCACTCTCTCCACCTCTTGAATCTCTCTCCCACATTGTAAAAAGGGGCTAAGGGTTTTTGGGCATGGAGTTCTTCTCTCTCCCATCTCTCAACTATAGATTTGTAGCTAAGGGTCTTAGGGTGTAGCAAAAAGAGAATAATCTATCTCAAACTAGGTTGTTAAGAGAATTCACCTAGGGTTTGAGTTTGTAATAAAAGGGGTTCATGTTTTATTGGTTTGGCTTGGCCTAAACTTGTTTTCTCGGTTGAGATTGAAGGTTGATCATTGATCCTGTTCCATCGGATGGTGGTGACTCGGTGTGGGGTGTAATAAGTCCGGTTGAGATAATCTTCGGCACTCTCTTTTTTTTTCTTGATATATTTAATTATCTTGTTTTTATATTCTCAAATATAAGAATTGTGGATATCTTCTTTGACTAAAAAAAAATTGGTTTAATGGCATCAAGGTTTTTAAGTAAGTAGATCTTTACCAAAAGAAAAAAAAATATGTGAAAAGAAAAAAAATAAAAAATATATATTGCCCGACAAGATCACATTAGTCTTTCTTTTATGTTAGGGAAGCTTTCAAATAAGTGAAGCCTTTTCATAGAAGACGCGATCACAGTAAGCTTGTGCTAGTTGGGGTTTGTGAAGCTTGTGGACATATAATGTAAGCGTTAGTTGGTGTTGCTGTATTTTGACCAATAAGAATGAATGCTCCTCATATAGAGCATTAGTAGGAAGGCGCTTTTTTTAAAGCTCCTCTTGTTGAGCCACAAGATCATTACATGATTTGGGTACTTCTAAAAGATCTTGCATAAGCTCATTTTGCAATCTCGTAGGAATAACATTCTCATTTATTGTGAGCATATGTTCCTGATGTGTGAATTGCATATGCGGGCCAAGTCGTTCTAAATAAGAATTCACCAACCCTGAAGATAAGCCCTCCAACCAAAAGAGTTCAAGATTTTTCTCTGGGAAATTTTCAAGTACAGGCACAACGTATTCCAAAATAACCATAGGATCAACCACCGGAGGAGTTTGAGATGATCAATGATCATCTTTGGAGTACACTTTCTTCTAAGATTGGGTAGGGCTTCATCAGCGTCGGACTCTTCGATCAGTTGATTAAGAAGTTTAAGAACCTCATGCTTGACATTCCCTCCTATTTAGGTGCAGTAGCTCATTATCAATACACTACCACAACAAATTGTAGTCACATGATTTAAACATGGCAAATCACTAAAAGTAACCACTAGTTTTCATATAATATGATGTTGCTGAAGCCGCACTTCAAAGTCGCCGTACTTGAATGGTTCTAATAAATGATTAAACCATCTGAATTCATCACAACCATTCCGTACATCATTGTTGAACTTTTTTTAGAAAAGACGACAAATGACAACTCACCACATTCGTACCAACATTCTCATCACCTTTACTAGATAACTCCAATGCTTATATATAATTTTTACCACTGGCACCAACAATAACCACATCATCACCTATAATTTGGATATCATCAACTTTATCTTTTATAATTGTTCGGATTGAGAATCAAGCCACACCCCAACTTCATCATCTCTATGGAAGATTCGGGTGTAGTCCTTAATGTCAAAAAATATAGTTCATATTTGACAATCGACAATTTGCTTTGATCATAGTCTACTATATTTGTTTTCTCATCCAATCCCAAATCCATTTCATTATAGTCTGGAGTTGCTCTTCCACGTTCACTAGGAGGGACGCACATGCAAATCCAACTTTGTTTTCAACAGAAATAATGTTGAAAGTTAACATTTCCTTCTGATTGGTACAATGCTAAATTTCTCCATTATCATATTTAGAATCCTTCGTACTTTCATCAATAAAAATGCTAGGCATATCCCCAATTATCCGTTCATTTTCAGCAGATTGATCTACAATTACATTTATTCTTTTCTCATTAGATTTAGGGCCTTTTGTATCTTCCAATGTATTAACCTCTCTAGATGACAAATTTAAAATTTACTTTGATTAAGAAATCACATACCTTTGTTTGTTTACTTGTGTGATGTTCAGGTCGTAGTTTTGTTATAAGGATAGCAACTCCCCATGTTGGAGGTATCTGTCTCCTAGCCTGAAAGGATCCTTTGCCAGGGGTGGATCTGGATGTGATAAATTTTGTCTTTGCTCGTCTCGACACTTATTTTGGTTTACTCTTCTATGCCAATGACATCGACTTTGGGTTATCGGTTGCCCAACTTTTCTTTGTGTTTATGCTCTCGTCAATGCCGTCATGCATCGAACCCATAAGTGCGATCGAGCATAACATAGGTCATTCCTACTCAGACTCACGTTTTGATTTACACCAATCTCCATAAGAACTCGCACAATATGGATTTAAGACTGTAGATCTCATTTTGTTCGATGCGCGATATTGCAATCTTTCTTTTTGCAACAACTTTTCAACTATCTCCGTCAAGTTGTCGATTTTCTTGTATATTTAGTCATTCTCGACATTCCTAGGATTGCGACCTCCACGACTAGCCATCGCAGTCACTAATCCTTTTTGAACCATGCTTTGATACCAAATGCTATGAAAGGAGTCCGAGAAATTAAATCTAACTTTCTTTTGATCTTAAAACAAACAAAATTTAACAACTATGGAGGAAATAAAGTGCCTGTAAATCATGACTTTGGAAGAAAAATCTCTATTTTCTTCATTCATAAAAAACTCTCTACCACAATATGCAAGTCTCTCTTCTAAAAAAAAAGTTACATTTTTTAAATACAAGCCAAAAATAAAATAAAAGTAAAGAAGACTCTCTCTCTCTCCACGTCAATATCTATCTCTCTCTAACTTCCATGATTATCTCTTTAAATCATGTAAGTCCCTATTGCCTATACTTTCCTATCTTCTCTCCCCTATATCATCTTTTCTAGGAAATGTCTCTTCTTCCACTAACTTAGGACTCTATGTGACTCTCCCATTTGAATAGGAAACTAAGCTATTAACTAAATCAAGAAGATTTATCTTAATCCTATTGAAAGGGGAATATTTCTAAATGACTACCCCAGCCCATAATAATAAATAAAAATCCTTTTTGAACCCTTCACACTATAAATCCCTCAAATTTAACCAAACGATCATAAAAATAAATAAAAGTCCAACCATACCCCTTATAAAAATAAAATAAAATTCTAATTAGCACTATTTTTTAACATTCCATATGCAATTTGCATCACGAATCCAGACTCGAACTACTTTTGGGTCCAAAATTTGGGCCTGTACCCAGACCCATCGGGTCGTAGGTCCACCCATCAGGTCCCGGTTCTGGTTAGATCCATTGTCACCCTATGACTATGAGCTCTATCCCCCCCCCCTTCTCTTCCTTTTTTTCCTTACCATCATATACCCTAGACTATGGGTTTTTTTTTTTTTCCCCAATAATTCTTTAAATGTTGTCAATATTGGGACAATATGAACACCTAATACATGCCTAAAGACACATGCTTGTCATCATACACTCTATGATTACGGATACGGGACGGGTCCCACTAAACCTGGACCCGAATAGTATTCGGGTCTAAAATTTGGACCCATACCCAGACCCGAGGTCAAATATAAATGTTGGGTCACGGGTCTAGTTGGTTCTATTGCCACCCCTAATAACGCTTAGATGTGCACTTTACTTCTACAGTATAAGAAGGACGCCTTATATAAACCTCACCCTTCTATGAATGCCACTGTTGAGATTCAATGCATTTTAAATTGTGAAATGAATGTGACACATAAATAGGAACTAGATTCCCAATATTCACATTTCTTTGATAATTTGATCATAATATCTATAACCTATTTGTCACTTATTTTCACAAATCAACTCATTTAAATTTTTAATTTTTATTATTTTCAATTGTTTGATAATTTCATCCAAGCCATCGATTCTATGTGATAGATCATCATGGCCAGGCCATTCCAGAGTCAACATGACTCATCAAACAAATTGGCTTTTTGTGCAAATCAAATGGAAGATTCATCATCATCATAACTTTTTTCCAACTATTTGGGGTCGGCTAACAATAAATTCTTGTCGATTGGTTAATTTCTTAAATAAGTCATAAGGTTCTGTCATATGGGGAAATTTCTTTCATCCAATTTTTCTCTGAAAGGATTGGTTGAATTGAATACAAGATTGAGACCTAATTTAGAGAAAAAGATTTGATCCCATCTTTGTTAATGAAAAACTAGATTGTTATTATTAGAAACATGAGAAAATTACGGAAAAGTCCAATATTGTTATCCATAAAAAGGACCCCATGTTTTAATTTACATTGAAGTCCCAATATATTGTATTTTTTTATGGGATTGTAGACAATGAAGCCATTTACCTTTACTAAAAAGGAGGTTACAATTATTTATAACCATCTGATGTGAAATTTGATAGTTTGGGTGTGTTACACAATTGGAAAAAAATTCTTTTAAAATTCCAGTTTAGTCAATGAAATAAATGCAACCACCCAATTTTACTTCAAATGGTCAAAGATTAATTGTGACCACCGTATATAATTTTCCTTTTCTTATATACTGAAATATTTTTATATTTTTGAGACGAGACAACAGTTTGAAGATCAAGTTCAAACACATTTTTTTAGTAAAACCCAGGTTCAAAACTTGATCTCCGACCAAAATTTTACTAAAAAAAAGTGTACATGGTCTTGCGATTTTAGTTCCAAACGCAGCAAACTTGCAAATGTTTTGAGGTGAATTGGTTGGTTTATATAATTCCCATCATTGATCATTTCATCAAAAAAAGTAAATAAATAAAATTGCAATGGGTTTCATATCCACCATTTCACCAAAAATTACACATGTGATGGGTTCAATAATTCAAGTTATGAACCTGTCATTTCGCCAGAAAACTGTGTGTTCTGGTTTTAGAAATCATCTCCAGATCCGATATATGCTTCTTCTTTTTTTTTTTTGGGAAATCTAGCTCTAGAATTCAAGTTTTAATTCCTAGGTTTCACCCCAAAAATGGATCTGAACCAGAATTCAAGTTGTAATCCTAAGTTCATCCTAAAAATGGGTTGAGAGCGAAGGATAGTTCGAAAAAATAAAAAAAGTTGCAAAAGAGTAAGACTATGTGAGACTTCAAATTAAAAGATATTTAAGAAAAAATATGCAATGAAACCATTTTTTTTTTTTTTTTTTTGAGAAATAGAAACAATTTTATTCACCCTTCAAACATACTTTACAAAATTATAATCACCAATTGTCTAAAAAAAAAAATCCAAACAATTACACAATTATTAATTCTCGGCATTCACGGCAGATTTAGCTAATCAATCATTTTCCATATTACATTCTCTATAAACATGAAGAAATGAGCATTCAAGAATAGTGCAACAATCAACCGCCTATCGAACAAAACTGTGTAATTTTTAGGGGTAATCTGCTTCTCCCTTGATACACTTCACAATATTCATGGAGTCCCCTTCCACTATAACAGACTAATTGAATCTCTTTGACCAACTTCGAACCTTGCAAAGCCACCCTTAATTCTGTTTCATTAGAAGTTACAATACGCATTGGACCATAATATTTTCACAATCCCTAATTAATCCTCCTATTCCTGCTGGTCCCGGGTTCCTCATAGAGTTGCCATTAAAGTTTAGCTTAAGCCATCCTTCTGCATGATGCTTTCAAATCCCCATCCTTATCTCCTTTACTGTCCATTCTTTGATTAGAATCTAAAGATTGTATATTAGATCCATTCTCATCACACGCCACTATTCTTTATCGATTGATAACCACCCAGTCACAACCACTGATTTTTTCAATCAATTCAATAACTATTTTCGCCTCATTTTCAAAGCATCTCCTACTCCGTTCCTTCCGAAGCTCTCATAGCACAATAATATTTACAGTTTTTCAAATAATCCTACTTTTCTTATGTAGTCCTGCCACCATCCAATCCCCGAACAAACTTTCAATATGTAACAAGGTATCACCACTAAGGCCAATCCCTACAAGAACCCAAACCCACACTGTCTTTGCATAACAACAACTACGGAACAAGTGATTAAGATATTATTCATCATTTTTACATATAATACACACATGGACTATAATTTTTCCTTTTTTCCTCAACATATTAATAGTTAGCAATCTTATCAACTTAATCAGACACAAAAAAGCTCTAACTTTCATAGATATTGGCCACTTCCAAATTTTCCTACTTGTAGATCACTCCATCTGCTTCGATTATAATAACATCTTATATGCCGAAGTCATTGAAAAATTCCCATTTTTACTCGGTTCCCACACAACTCTGTCAACTCAGGGCAGTAGTAACACTATTGTAACCGAATTAAGCATTGTATAAATTCTTTAGATACCTCTTTGTTAAACCTTATATAGGGGTAATGTCTCAAATTGAGTTAAAACCTCTCCCTTCAACCATCTCACAAAAAGTCTTACTTTTCCAATTAACTTTGGCAAATAAGAAAGGAAACTGAACTTTCAAATGCACGTCTCCAATTCATTTTTGCTATCAAAATCTAACATTATCTCTTTTACCCACCACCGTCCTCTATGTGTTTTAAGAAAAAGTATTTATGTGCTACAATCGCCTTCCATAAAGTGAGATTCCTTTCTTATTAGCTCACTTAGCCACAATGCCATATTCCAAATGTTCCCCATATTTTTCCATGAGAATGCATCTCCTTGGTTTATCTTTTTCTTTTGCACATCTCCGCAACCTTTTTGTTAATAAGGTGTTGTTCATAATTTTCAGCTTTTTAATTCCCATACCTCAAGCACAGGAGTACACACCTTTTTCTATTTTACTAAATTGTATTTCTTCTTATCCTCAAAAGCGGCAAATAGGAAATTGCTCATGAGACCTTCAAGTATCTTAATAACCATACTAGGCATGTTGATAGGAGACATATACTATATAGGTAAATTTGCCAAAACTGCTTTGATCAATATCACCCTACCTCCTAAGGAAAGCAATTTAAAATTCCAAGAGTCTAATTTATATTGCATCCTTTGGATCAACGGATCCCACAGAGTTGAGATTCTATTACTTCTTGAAAGAGGTAGACCAAGATACCTAATTAGAAAGCATCCAATCCCACAGTTTATCATTTCAGCACACTGATTAACTTTATTATCTTCACAAGCCACCCCTATTAAAGTAGTCTTTTGCAGATTAACTTTCTTCCTTGTCACTACTTCAAAAACTTAAAGAAATATTTTCAAAGTTTGAACTTCCATGTCATTAGCACCTCAAAAGCTCATTGTATCTTCTGCATATTACAGATGAGAAACCACTGATCCATTATTTTTCACTTGAAACCCAGCCAACATACCCCTTTCTACAACTGATGTGAGCATCCCACTAAAAATTTCCCCCATTGTCGTGAATAAAAGAGGGGGCAATGGATCCCCTTAGCTTTAGGCTTTCCATTTATAAGGATAGAAAAATGAGTTGACTTCAGATAACCTTTAATCCACATTAACCATATATTACCAAAAATCCTATAGCTTTCATAGTTTGTAAAAGAATCCTCCACTCAACCTTATCATAGACCTTCTCAAGATCGATTTATAAACAATACCTTATTTTTTATTAGCAATTTGAGAACCATATGTAGTATAGTCTTTAGTCTTCTTGCTAAACATTTAGCTAGAATTTTATACAGACTAGATACAAGACTAATGGGTCAGATGTTATCCAAAAACTTAATCATCCCCATTTTAAGAATAAGGGCAATAAAGTAGAATTGAGGCTAATATTCACAAACCCCTATCATAGAATTCAAACATCATATTGAACACTTCCGACTAATCGAATCCCAGTACTACTGAAAGAAATGCAACGGGAAACCATTTGGTCTTAGGGCATGATCCCTACCAGACTAAACACAGCTTCATTAATTTCAACCTCAGTAAAAAGTCTCTCAATTCAAGTTCTCCATTCTGAAGTAACTTTTTAAATGAGACTTGACTAAAATCTGTGGGAATGCTTCCTGGAAATACTTGACCATTGCATTTTTAAGGCCTACCTCATTTCCACAACTACATCTATTTTTAGACCTTGAATATTGTTAATGTGTTTTCTAGCATTAGTAGTTTTGTGGAAGATCCATGTATTTAGATCACCTTTTTTGCGCCACCTAATACGAGATCTATGTTTCTAATACATTTCATCAACCCTAAGCCCTTCATGCAATTCCTTATACAGATTATTACGTAAAGCTATATTTTCCATCTCAATAATACCAAGAATCCCACTCTTTTAGGTCTAAATCACAAATATTTGACATTGTCTCCTCCAGTTTCACCTTATAGTTTACCACATTTCTCTTTCTCCGGTCTATCAATTCCTTTTTAACCCCTTGCACTTTTATGGAGGCCACATAGCTAGACCACCCTTGAACAGAGGTTTTGCTAAAAGCATCAATAATCAGATCATTCATAGCATTTTTGTATAGTCTCGAAAGTCGGTCGCTGAGCGAGGGAAAGCCTTTCAATAAGAGCCTAACTTCCTTTAGTTGCAAGCAAGCCCTACTAAACTAAAGTAACGCGGAGCGGCTCCAAAGGTTCTGCACGAACCTTTGGTATTTCAGTTGGGCGAGCAGTTTGATAGTGACTTCGGTAGGGAGACAAAGGGCTGCTTTAATCTAGGAAACAGCCGAAAACTTGAGAAGTTAGTCTATGCTATCTCGAACTTAAAGTAACCTCTACCTCTAACCAGAGACTTGCTTTCCTATTTCAGTGGGATATGGTCAAAATAAAGTTTAGGGAGGGCACAAGCTGACCCCTGAGGAAAACTCTCAGCCCAACCCGGAGTGACCAAGAACCGGTCTAAACGAGTCATAATGGGGTTCACAGGGTAATTATTCGACCAAGTGAACTTAGCCCTGCCGTTGGAATATCTAGGTTCTTGGAGCTCGAGATATAATTTGAAAAGGTTTCATACAAGAATCGATCTTATGTTACACACTAGACTCATTTGGCCATTTAATAATATTAAGGCTCCCCCTCCCCCACTATAGAAAGTTCAACCCACAAAATCGGCCTTAACATTGAAGTATTCATCCCATATACTTTTGAAATAAGCAAACAAAACAAAAAATATTGTTGAAAAAAAACACAAGATATTGACAATTCATCTAGGCCATTCACAAATCAAAACTGAGGGATCACAAATAGTCTAGATACCCCCAAACAAGCTACCAGAATCCTTAGTACAAAATTGTATAGGTCTATTGCCCCATACAGGCCTAATAGCAAACAACCTAGAGCTAGCAATTTTTGTTTCTTGTATCAAAATTAAATTAGGGAATTCTTTCTTAATCAAATATACGTTTCGCACTAAACAGACCCCTAGCATTCGAAGAGAGAATTCTAATCATTTAGACAGAGAAGATGAACCATGTCTGATAGCATACCTACTAATAGATATGGTCTTTGAGCCAAGCTCCATCAACTCTTGATTATGACCTTTCTCAGTGCTTTTTGATGTCGCTCTATTTTCTTTATCAACAACGCTTACCTTCCTGTAGCTGGCTTTCACCTTCTTCTTCCGGCACCTACTCGTTGGACTTTGTAAAGCCTCAATTGCATCCACAATCTCCTCCATAGAGTCTTCCGCCTGGATATTCATAGCCTCAACCATTTGGATAATTTGATTGCGTGAATCATTATTAGTAGAACCATTTATAGAGGTTCAACATCCACAACAGTTTCCTCATTAGCCCATTGTTGCCCATTCGAATATTCTCCAGTTTCATACACCACTATGGGATAATATGCTCATGATACTGCATCATTTTCTTTCATATTAAAATCTTCTTCAACATCTATCTTAATAATCTAATCATGAGGCCAATCACTTCCATCAGACTGTCTTGGGAGCCATTGCTTAGCAGCTACAACTGATTTCTTATAAGGCAGAAGCCTCTTCATATCTTCAATATCTTCTTCAATTCTTAGTTTCACTGATTGTTTAGTCGAAAAACCTTCTCTGTTCTTGTATATAAGCCAACCATATACGATACCCATCCTTTCCTTCTGTATACTCAACTGGCCATCCATCTTCTCAACCGCCATCACGCACTTCTAGGTATACTTACCCACCTTCTACGCCGCCTCTATCTGTCCCTGACACTGCTTTCCAAGGGATTTTGAAATCCCCTTCGCCGCTTCTTGAGAAACCAACTTATTTCTTTGACCATTTTGCCCATCACATTTGATGCCTTTATCACTGTCCATCTCCAAAGTAAAACTCGTCACTATCATCAGATGATGCTTTTCTGGCGTTTCCACATTCTAATTAATCACATGACCTCTTCCCATACTTTGAATATTATTATCACTCCTAACTATGTACTCATGACTTAAAGTACACACTATTGCCATATTATCAGACTGCCATGATTTGTAGGGTACTCAACTATCTTTATCACCGCTAATATCACCTACATCTTTAGATCTTAAAGCCATTGCTTGCATATTTTGGCTACTATTATTATCTCCAAATTTCCATTTTATACACCAGACATTTTTGACGCCCAAACTACCTTTTTGAAATTCCTCATGAAATCTTCATGCCCACCCATCTCCACATGTCCTAACTCTGGTTGGTGAACTTCTCCCTTCTCTTACCTCTATTCGGAAACTTCCTCTGTAACTCCCATGACTTCCTCACCACTTGATCTTCCTTCTTATGATCTTGACCTATAGAATATGACATAGGACTATCTCACCCCTACCTGCCCCCTCACGCTTAGAAGGTGTGCTGCCCTTCCCTCCCTCCCCCTGTAAATAGCTCCAATTCTCTCCAAAACAGCTAAAACGATACGAGAAAGGCAGGTTTTGGGGGGAAAAGGAAAAATTGACAGGATTCCCTCACTTCTTCTGCCCTTGATATTCTTGCCGATGTCATTAGAAATGAAATCACTCTAAGAGAATAAACGAAAGGGAAAAGAGAGAGAGAGAGAGAGAGAGAGAGAGAGAGAGCGTGTGAAGGTAGAGAAAATGAGTGTGCGTAAAGATGTGTGTGTTGGTGATGATGGATTTGCTGGTAGCAATAGCAACTCTTCCTATGCTCAAATTACCAGAGCTAAGTCACAGGCTAGTGCTCATCGTAAACCAGAGTTGATTCTAAGGTTTTGATGGATGCATGGATGAAATTGTGATCTTAAATGTTGTAGATGCGATATGTTATACAAGAAGGGACGTGCTACGATCTACGTTATTGGGATCTTTCTCTCAGGCATTATAAGATCTTAGACGTTTAGATCGATGGGCTTGGAAGGTTTGGAATATTTCGGAGAAGCCTACATGTAAGCTTTTCTTGAATCATTTGTGTTTTTCCTGTTGTTTGATAAAAATAATATATAAATTATTATTAGAAAAAGACATTGAATATTTAGATGAAATCTTTTAACAACTCAAGATTGGTCAGCATCGTTAAATTATTAAAAAATTGTTCCTAAAATATGCTCGAGTAGAATAGATAGCCTACCAATTCATATTTGGAACTTTGAGATCTTTAAGCAAATTACAGAGATTTGTAGTAAATTTGTAGAAGTGGATTGGAAATCGGTGATTGGTGATAATATGGGGTCCTACGATTAAAGATAGGACAAATTCATGAGAGAATCATTCTTGTAAAGATCATTTTGAGAGCCAAAAAGTGCTAGGTTTACGCTAAAAATTAGGATTGAAGATTCTTTGGATTATGGGACTAATCAGAGTATGGAAAATGCATATTTGGCTAAAGCCCCGATACATAATATTGGTAAAGAACGACAAGAAATTGATAGGAACCAATAAGACCATTTATATTTGGTACGTGGAGCTCACAATTACCAGTGACCATTGGATGTGAAATTAGGCAGCTAGATTTGTTCCACTGACCATGCTCAATGCTCAAAAGTACTTTTTCGAACTTTGTGACGCACCCAAGCTATTAGATTTTATGTGTGACAACTGTAGGACATTTCTATACCAAAAGTACATAATTTTATAGTATACAATTCCTTTTTTTAAATAACAATCTTGTAGGGGACTTTTCCATAATTTTACTAGATTTTTTTATGAATTTCATATGGAGATTTTATGTGCACGAATCCATCAGATGTTTCCCGTATTCTAATCTTCGAATAGGTATTTCATTTATATTGTTCAAATATTGCAGTCAAAGAGAAACTTATCAAGGACTCATGAGATAAACAATTATTCAACTCACCAAATGTTTTATTTAATTTCGAAATCCCATTAAAAAAGACCTAATCATGAGCAAGAATACTTGATATTTCAGGAATGATCCAATTTTTAAATTTCTTAAACATCATAGACTATGGGTTTAAAGGGCAATGGACCTGCACCTTTTCGAAAACCACATGCTTATTTCCTCTTTGCTTTCTGGAATCATGTCCTTTCCATTCAAAAGGACAACGTAGTTCAGCCCGAGACCCCTTTCTTTGGATACTTCAATGGCATGCCAATCAAGCCCAAATCCGATTCTTCATCTTTCAAACTAGCGCTGGCAATGAGCTAGGTAGGACCAGCCATGACCGGGCCCAGCACAGTTCCCTATTCAGGATGGGAGGAGGCCAAGATAGCCTCAAGCTGATTTGTGGATTGAGATGTCGAATTTCGTGCACCAATGTTAGGCATATTGAAGGTGGAGTCGAACCTATACCGATAGTTGGTTCTGCTATGCTTTTGTTTCCCACAAAGTTGACTTGAGGGAAGAAGGTTGGTTGACTCTTGCCTGATTTGCAGACTAATTTCTGTACAGTGGCATAGAAAAAAGGCCATGATCAACATTCACATTGTAACCCGAATTACTGAAGTTGTTTCTTCCTCTTCTGCATCCACAGTCAAACCAACCTCAACCATGTCTGTCTAAAGGAGTTGGAGACAATTAAGACATCATGTCCTTGTTTGGTTCCTGGTTCACATGCATTTAGTGTGACAAACATGGATTCAAGTTGTAGAAGCTGAGGGTGCAACTCAGTAAAGGTTGTGGTTCCTGGTTCACATGCATTCAGTATGACAACATGGATTCAAGTTGTAGAAGCCTGTATCAATATCAAAGTCACAAAGGTCCTCTATTTGTGATTCAAATCAAAGTGCATACATCACTTTGCCACGGTCGAAAATTTGATTTTCAATTGCTGCTACTTGATCACACGAAGCCTTAAGCTTCTTCAGAGAATTGGTAATGAATGAGATATCTCACTTGACTTATACCTGGAGTTCATGTGCATTAAATGCTTGTGAGTGTGAAGACTGAAGAGTGTCCCTCAAGTCATTTGTCGCACCATTGTCAGGAACTTGGAATAAAATTTATTAGCAGTGGTGGTGATCCAAAAAGCTAGGGTTTAGTCCAAAGCATTTCTTCATCATCTGGTCCTTCTGTAATGAATGTGGGCTTGTGGATTGAGATAAGTTTTCTATTCCCTTCATTATTTGGTCCTTCATTTTGACCGCAGTTTTGGATCAGTAAATGATCCGTGAAAATATTGACTATGAACGAGGCTGCCTATGGGCCGGTTTGGGCCGGCCCAGCTTGGGGTTCAATCGTAGCTCGAAATAGTGGAGGTTAGGCCCAAGCCTGGCATGTGGCTCAACAAATTGGGACCAGCCAAAAAGCTAGCCACCTACCAGGGCCCATTATCAACTTTAACTAGGAAAGCTTTCTATATTCGCCCTACAACATAGAAGTTCTATCCTCCCCCTACCATCTAACCGTCCATTTCTTATCAAGAGAGTCACTCACTATTTGATCTTAGATCCGATCACTCAAAGTATTTTATTTTTAGTTTTTTTAAGACTATTTTTCTGAATATGAAATTTGGTATGTGCCATCTTCTCATTGGGCACACCTATAAAAGATATTAAAAATAATTTTTTATAAAAAATAATGATCAAAATACCCCTTAAAACTTTTTGGGGTATTTTGGTCATTTTATTTTATTGAAAATATTTTGTTTTTATATTTTTCTTTAGTGAAAATTTAATAGAGGCATGGACATCCAAAATTTGGTGTCAAAATAGTTTATAGAAAAAAAATTAAAAATAAAATAATGTAGAACCATAACATTGTGATTGAGGCAATCTTAACCTTGAAAGGTTGGATAAAAAGGAAGATAAAACTTCTATGTTGTAGGGGAACATAAAAGACTTTCCTTAGACACTTTACATAAGAAAGTTTTTGGAGTCAATTTGATGGAACATGACGTGATTCAAGGTTTAATGATATTAACATCTATTGTTACCCTTAATATTTAAAGCTCCAAAAATTGGCGCAAATTGACACTTTACAAAAGAAAGTTTATGGAGTCAAGTTGATGGAACATGATGAGATTCAAGGTTTAATGATATTAATATCTATTGTTACCCTTAATCATGATATTTAAAGCTCCAAAAATTGGCACAAATTGAGAAGAAATATAAACAACTAAAAATCTTTAAAATAGATGGTCCAAATGATGTCTTACAAGATGCACTATTTTTCATAGTTGAAGTCTTTTTTTACCATATCCAACACCTCAGGTGGAGATGATCAATTGGTGAGTTTTTAGCATTGGAACAATCTTTTCGAATGGGTCTTTGAAGTAAGCCTCACTTCTATAGTATAAGGTTGATACCTTATATAAATGTTTTCCTTCAAGAAATGTTCCATTTTATTATGAGAAATTTTAATGCAGCCTTTCAAAGGAAATGTTCAATTTGCTAAAAGAGTATTTTTGGCAGCTCGTTTTTTCAAATAAATATCCAATGCATGAAAATTTAATGTTTCATACAAATTTTTAGCACAATATTACTTTTCATAGATCCAATACACTGCAGTAATTGTTTGAAATAAGCCGATATATTTACTACGAGCTTGTCAATCATCCACTACTGAAATCAGATAATGAAGCAACTGTTATTAGTACTATTTTGAAATCAATTGGACAGATTGAACACTTATCCAATTTCCAATATTCAAATTATGGGAAAAATGTAAAAATAATGATAATCATGGCATATATCTGAAGTCATATGAAGATCAAGGCTTCCAAACAGTGTTAAAAAGGTAGTCCCCATCATGCCTAGGTAGCGCATAGGGGGGAACAGGAGCTTAAGCACCCCATCAGCACCAATGCAATGATCCTAGGCAGCCTGCCCCAAGGTGGGTGCCTAGGCAGGTGCATCGCCCAGCAGTTGGCCCTCCTAAGCACCTGAGATGCCTAGGCCAGTGCATCTTGCCTCAGCTAAGGCATGTGCCTCAATACGATATGATATGTGCACACGAGCTTGTGTGCACGTTAGTATGCGTGTGTGTGAGCGCCTATGCTATTATGCGTGCTTGTGTGTGTGAGAGGGGTGGCACTTTGGAATTGAGGCACCTTAAGTACGTGGCAAGAGCCTCCTGGCCTCCAAGGTGGTGCTTTGTGCTTTTTTCAACATTCCCACCAACCATGAATTCATATATCCAAGCTCACCAGCTCAAAACTAAATGTCAGATACACAAAAGATGATGCACCAGTGACGTTATAAAACGAAATACTAACCCAAAAGAGAGATCATGCTCAAACTATACACTGAGGAGACATAAAAAATCTAACCAGATTTCTAGTTACTTCATTGGAAGTCTTTGCAAACTGCTCCACACTATTTAAACTAGATATGATAATATAAACTGATTCAATCTTCTAGATTCGAGAGTAAGTCAACAACTAAACCGATCATCTTTTTGAGCTGTGAACTTGCATGCACATGCAAAAACATCAGTCCCTTTCACTCCTCCAAAGTTCTTTGTCACCACCATTTCATGTTGATTGGTAATGCAACAAGTGTGCATTTAAGTAGATAAACGACAAAATTCCAAGTACACTGGGAGAAACTGTTATATCTATGACTCATACTCCAATGAAGGTAGACAGCGCTCTAATCTGAAGAGATGGGTAGAAAATTCAAACATTGAAAGCAAAATGGGAATCCAATACTTGTCACAATCTTCTCAATAAAACTGAATTCGAGGTAAAGTAGATGCGAAAATCTTGACCAAATCAAACTGGCACATTTTACCCATGTCATGATGTACATGTGGAACCCGCACATTTTCGAATCAGGATATAATCATCCCAAAATGACACATAACCAATAAGCAATTCGACATGACCGTCAGCTCTCTCCAACCGCTTCAATCCCCTAAGAGCAAGTTCTTGTGTATCCTTCCATAGTCCCTTATTAAAATTAACTGTGATCTTTTTGAGTACTCGTGCATTCTTAAGCAAAAAGTTCATAAATCCCATCCCATCCTCCTCTCCACTGAAGTCATTTATCACCACTCTCTCAAGATGGTGGATAATACAGTCGGTAGGCTCCACATTTTCCCAAAGCCCTGAAGAATATTTTTTCCCATGAGGTTCATCACACTGGAAAAAGGCCATAGAATAGAACAATATCAAGGATACATATAAAGAACCACCAACACTTCATAGAAAAAGGAACTCTATAATGAGTTTGCATTAAAGAATACGAACCCAAATAACAAGTTCTTTTAATGATGGACAGCTTTTAAGAAAGCAAGTGAATTCTGTAACCTCCAATGGTTGTGTCATGTCCACCTTTATCGACAGTTTCCTCAAATTCCCAAAAACAGGGAAATTTGATCTACCGATACACAACTGCTACAACCAAACAAATGTTGATAATAGATATCAAATAACCAAATTTACATGTAGGTATCAACAACATAAATAAAAATATAAGCGCCTTATACATTTCTAGAAGGTAATAATTTATTGAGTGTCGTATTCATTTTTAAAAGGAATGATCTGAAAATTCTAGGCAACATAACAATTATTTGAAAGCCTTATGCTACATCCCCTTGCCCAACTCCCCATTTCGAGAAAATGCTTTACACACAACATCAAGAAGCATCAGCCATGAAATTGTGTACTTGTCAGAAAAGTAACATGCTTTGTCAAATATACTACAGAAACTAAGAAACTCGTGGCAGACCAAAAAAATCCATAATTACCTGATGATGCACAAGCATGTGTTTGTGGGTGGCGGAGGAAGAAAGAGAGAGAGAGAGAGAGAGAGAGAGAGAGAGAGAGAGAGAGAGAGAGAGAGAGAGAGAGAGAGAGAGAGAGAGAGAGAGAGAGAGAGAGAGAGAGTAGAGTAGAGTACGTAGAGTACGTAACGTAGAGTACGACGTAACGTAACGTAACTAACGTAACGTAACGTAACGTAACGTAAA
>NW_006498260.1:557082-583139 GCF_000471905.2 Amborella trichopoda
ATGATAGCATGAGAGAGAGAGAGAGAACGAGAGAGAGATGCCAATTAAAATAATGCACATGACATTTGATGCACATAATAGCATCTAGGAATATCCTCAAAAAGAAAGATATTTGAAACCATTATTACCTTGATGAAAGATCCAAGCAAGGACATATTCTCGACATAAGCCAGCTTTTTTAGAACCATGACTAGCACATCAGCTTGTTCACCATCCAGTGTGAAGGGACTGTGAGACACACATGTGCAAGAGAAGTTCACCAACCGAGGAAAGTTAAACACAAGCGCATGAACGTTGAAGTGATTGCTCATGTAACCAGTGACATTCAGCGACAACAAATTTGGAGCATCAACCAAAACTTCACATAGACTTACACGGCAATTGTTATCTATTGTCAAGCACTGAAGGGACTTAAGTGGAGAACGGATCTTTATAAACTTAAAACCCCAAGCGTTTTGCAATGTCAAGCTTTGAAGACGCTCACATTTAGAAACTAAACCCTCAAGATGGCTACCTTGTATGTAAACACCAGAGAGAACAAGAACCGCGAGGGATTTAAAGCCTTTAAAATCCACTGGTAGTTGTATAAGGCAATTTTGCAGAGTCAATACCCTAAGAGACTCACAATCGAAGAAATACGAAGGCAATCGATAGAAGTTCACAACAAATTTTTTCAGTTGAAATCGAAAATCAAGATCAACTTCTTGTGCACCACTGCATGTGAGGAAAGAAATCCATTGATCAACATGGGAGGTGTAGATACCAGGGTTAAATAAGAGCTGAAACTTTTCAATATGACCAATATGACTATTAAAAACATGGCTGACAGCTTTGACCATTTTTTTTCTCTTATCTTCTGTTGATATTCTCCTCTCATTTCTCCATCCATTTTGGTTATTTAAGCAAAAGCAATCTTCATTCATATCAAGACCTGTGGCACTAGTCCATACGTATTTCCATTTTTTTGACAATACACTTGTCCTCACTGCATCTTTCATGGATAAACGTCCAGTGATACAACTCAGAATACAATCAGGTAAGTTGCTTATGAAGTCAGAGGAGCCAACGTCCCTATTCATTCCCTCAGTCTTCTGTAAGCCAGCCTTCACAGCACAATGCTTTTTCATTTATAATCTTTATAAATAACTAATTACTCCTCGTCAATGATTCATAAACTGAACAAGAAAAAATATTCTAATTAATAGATTTACATTGCTAGCCGAAAATTTAAAATTGGACTCCAGTCCATTGAGAATCTAAACATTTTGAAATCTTTCTATTGTTCAACAAAGGAACCACAATGACTTTATCACAATCTACATTTGAGCAGGAAATCCATAAACTAAGAGTTTCACCGTTTTTGCCTCATATTAGCTGCCAATATACAACTCAGAGTACGAACTTTTCATGCATTTACTACCTGATTCCACCCATTCAATCATAATCTGAATAAGAAAATAAATACTAGTTGTTCTGATTGAGATACTAGAGAATACTGAAGCTAGAGTCTAACTCAATGAAGCTAAACATCATAGCAAAATCAAAACATTTGACAAAAGATCCAATATAACTTAATCAGCACCAATTCTTGTGTAGATATAAATAGAACTAGAATTTCCTCCTATCTACAAATATTTGTGCTCTATATGGTGCAGCATTATTTTGCAAAAATTTAATTAAAAGGTGTAGCCACTCAGGTTTGTTAAACATAAAATCATCCTTCTCATTTAATTGGATTGAAGGAAGACTTGTATAGTCCCAAATAAGCAGCAAGCACTCATCTTCAACAACACATTAGAAAACCATGTTTCAGTGGGAGTAGAAGCAATAGTACTATTGTTCATGAAATACTTTCTAAAGGATAAAACTACCGGACTCCTATCATCTGAATCAGGTTTTAATTCACTAGTATCTCAATAGAACATCTATGGTGAATAAAAATATGAGCACAGACACTAAACTTAAAAAAGGAATGTGTGAAATCATGGTAGAGATACACACTTAGAGCTCCTTGGCCAGGCTATGTCAAGGAATTCATCACATGTGAATTGTTTGTAACTTCTATAACCGCAAGATGCAGATCTCACTTCGTGGCTTATCCAAATGCAATTTGGACAAGGTGCCCAAGTACTCCACCAACCTTGATCAATGTTATTTCCAACATACTAGAGAACAATTTAATTTTGGGATAAATTGTAGACCAGTTGACAGTAACCTTCAGATAATTTGGCAATAAGTCATGACTAGTGAGATCTGGTTTTCAGTGCCGGATGCTAATTGTCTTGTGATTATGGGAACATTATTTTTCCAGTGCCTAATGCCAATTTTATCTTGTGATTATGGGAATATTTTGAAATAGGCCATCATTTTTTCCAGGAAAAAGGTTGACTCAAGATGTAGAATGCAGGCCATCTATATACAGTTGCTGGCAAATATTTCTTGAGATCATGAAAGGCTTCTTTGTAATTCCAATAGAAAGGTGTCTTATTCATCATTATGATTGTATTTTGTATATGATGAACCATTTAAGCTCAACAAATTATATTATAATCATTGGTATGTCATGAAACATTTAAATTTCCTCTCACAGTCACAATTTGTAGAGGGGGTTAATTTCCATTTATTAGTGCAGAGCGTGAAAACCCGGCGTCAGCCTAAGTCACGTCCGGCTCAACACCCTGCCCAGCCAGGAACCAAAGATATGGGAGCCAGCCAGTTCCCAATAATGTGGAATCCAGATGGTCGACCAGAATCCTTGTTATCCAATTCTGTATAAGTTCCATCTCTACTACGAGAAAACTCTTCACACCTTTGAGTGCACCAGATTTTTCTATAAAATTGCACTTTTAATATGCATTCACTTGATATTAACTCTCTCTTACTATGAGAAGCATATATAACTAATAAATGCTTGTAAACAAGAAGATATCCAAGAAATCAAATCCAGAAAGGAAGGAGTGCAATGGCTTTCGAAAGTCTATTTAGAATTTAAAAGGGTGCAAATGCTTCCAAATAGTTCAACAGTTAGAAAAATCATCAGCTCCACTCCAGTTCTTAAGATCCAGGTTTCTATGATTACCAGTGTAAAATTCCCAAAAGCAAAAACCCCAAAATTTATTTTTCCCATTATATGTAGCAGAAGCTCACATCATAAAGCACATATAGATCCAATCCAAAAATGGCTAGGGCTTTGCTTTTCCATTCTATATTTGAAGAGTAAGGCTATGCATTTCCTAATCTGCATGCATCTTCAATATGGGTTTTACTCAGTTCATCTTCAAAATTCATCAGATCAAGGAATTGATATTTGATATATGTCAAAATCAATTGTAAGGCTGACAAAACTCAAGACATAAGAAAACAAAAGCCAAAATCATGAGAGAGAGAGAGAGAGTAATCTAGTGTTAACAAAACTGTTGATAACCCAATTAGTGAGGAAAATGTAAGAAAGATGAAGCATCAGGTGGATAATGTGGGCCCATCACACCTAGAAATTAAGAGTACAGAGAAGGAGCCATTATAATAATTAATAAAATAAAATAAAAATTTCATCAGAGGGCTCCTGAACTCACCTCGAAGCTGACGAGAGAGAAACTCGGGACTGAGGTGAGAGGGGGTGCGAGATTTCATTAATTCGCAAAACCGGGCGGTTTGAATTTCCGCTCCTCGTGCTGACAACCAGGGATTATAGGAATAAAATGACGATTTTGCGGAAAAGGTTCGCGTAGTGCCCAGGCTTTTCTCACAGACGAGCACGTACACTATGCTACCTCGGGAGTATAGGAGCATATTTTACTCTAAGATGACCTTGTTGGCAAGAAATTTTTTTTTTATTTTTTTAATTCAAAATTTTAGTAACTACTTTAGAATTACTAGATAATTATTTTAAAAATAATATTAATACTTGAATTTTGAGTTTTCTAAGACATAGATATCTCCCTCTAAAAATTGGATGGTTTCTATTCAATCTCGAGATTTTTTTTTTTTTCAAGTGCTGTAATTATGAATTTTTTTTTATATATATATTGAGGTTGAGCTATGTGTTAAAAAGGTTTTAGCACAAAATTTAGATCCTAAAACTAATCCTATGTAGGTTCTACATGAGGGAATGAATAGACAGTATACTCCCAAGGAAGTAGAATATCTTTTAGTCAGCAAAGCTGCTTTAAATCTTGCCAAAAACTGTAGTTATCTTGATGGACAATGGATCTCAAGCTTCAAAAATGAGAAGAAATTTATACAAGGTGTCAATTTTGTAATATAGAAATGGGTCTCCTTGCCCTCAAAAAATTGAAAGAAAAAAAAATTGTTCCAGTTGATCATCTCAACCTCAAAATATATGGATATGAAAAAAAAAATGGAGCCTTAAAAATAAATAGTGCATCTTGTAACACATTATCCCAACCATCCAATTTTAAGATTTTCATATGTTTATAAATGTACTTGATCCACTCCATTTTTAGATCCTCAAGTTCCATAATTAGAGGTAGAAACAATATTTCAAGCCATTATAAGATTTTTCGGGACCGAAACTCATCTTCCAACAAGGTTTGAATGTGCACACCTCATTTAAACAACACCCTTATTTTGCAAGTATCACCTATTTTCGAATTTTTTATGTTCTAAAATCTGTTTTCAAATGTCTCCTTATGAAATATAGGTGCAGTACGCATAGAGCCGAGGCTCTAATCAATCAAAGTAAAGCACACCTTTAAATAGTTTTGATAATTGTGGTTTCAATACTGAAAATATTTGTGATAACTTTAAAATGTATTTTTATCTTTATCATAAAAAAGTTTTGAGAATCCATTTTTCCCTCGATTAAAAGAAAAAAATTAAAGTATATGGACCCAGTCCAAGTCCTAGCCTATCAATGACTAGCATTGTTTTACACAATTTAGGAGGATGCAAATGAATTTGAGTAGTTGTATTATTGTTAAAATAAAATAATATTTTGGCAGTGTTTAGGGCTCGCAATGGACCGGAGAGGTAAGAATTTTTCGAATCGAGTCCGGATCCACCTAGATTTGGATCCGGATCCTCCTAGATCCATATTCAAATCCAACTATAGCTGGATCCGGATCCGAATAATATAAATTGGATCCAAGTTTGGATTTGGATCCGATCTGATCTTAAATATTTAGATCCAGATTGAGATCCAAAAATATTTATAGAATCCAAATCCAAATCTGAGTCCGGATTAGTTCCACAGTTCCATATCTTTTTTTTATTTTTTGGAGATCATCCCTCCATTTGCATGTGTCGAGGGTTCATATCTAGGGGTGGCAATTGGTTGGGCATGGGTCGGGTCCGACTGGACTTGGAACTGGATCTGAATGGTATTGGGGTCTAAAATTTGGACCTATACCTAGACCCATCGGGTCTTCGATCTACCCGCTGGTCCCTGGTCTGAGGTCAGATCCATTGCTACCTGTGACTATGAATTTTCATTTCTTTGCCTGTTTTTTACAATCATATATATCTTATGAATATGAGCTTATTTTTTCTGCCAATAATATTGTAAATGTTGCCAATATTGTGACAATATGAACACCTAGCATGCACGTAAAGACACATGATTGTCATCATATACCATATGACTACGGGTATGGGTTGGTTCCGGTTTGACTCAGATTTGAATCTGAAAGTATTCGAATCCAAAATTTGGACCCATACCTGGACCCAAGGTTGAGTATACCAGTTGTTAGTATTTTTTGTTTGAAAAATACTTATGAGTATTTCAAAACAACACTATTGTTTATTATTCTTTCCTAAATTGCTTTGACTATAGTTTTATTGTTCTTTCCACATTAAAGAAGAGAGAGTTTCTTAAGCTGTATTTAAGAGCATGTATTCCCATGCTATATACTCTTAATACAATTGAGAGAGAAGTTGCATGTGTGGAGTACACGAAACGTGCGATGTATGTGTGTGTGGGAGGGCGCTTGATGATGCACTTTGCACTTGATGGTACATGTAACCATCACTACAAGTGAGTTTAAGGGGATGCATGTAACTTGTAGTGGTTGGTGCTGCATGGAACCACCACTATAGTTAATGTAACTTGTAGTTGTTGGTAATGCATGTAACCACCACTATAGTTAATGAGCAGCCACCTTATAGCTCTATATAATGAGGCGTCTGTCCCATACGAAATATACGCATTGAACAATTTTTTAGTCACTCTCAATAGACCATTCTCTGCAATTCCAGCAAGCAAACCAGTGAGTTATCTCTCTCTACTCGATTTCATCTCTTTCTCTCTCTAAACTATCAAGACTCTAGTATCTAGTGTGTGGGTTCCAAGCTCGGGTACATAGAGCTTAATAACATTCTAAAAGACCTCTCTGTTTTCTTGTATCCCGATTACGAATTGCCCTTTTTATGCACATTAAATACTATATCGAATGGGGCACAAATATTGTCTTGAGATAACGTTCATGTGTGCCTGAAAACAAGAAGAGTTCGCGATCTATTTTTTCGAAATCATACCATTTTCTGCCCTCATTTCACCCAACCATATTCCAATACCCGTCGGGTCCCGAGTCCATTGCTACCTCTACTCATATCACCCCTACCATTTCCAACTAGGAAGACTCTCTCTCTATCTATCTATCTATCTCTCTTGTTATGCATGCAATTTTCAAAAAAAATGACATGGGACCTGGATCCGGACCCGGATCTTACCAAACTCGAATTCACCAGACCCAGACCTAACCCGGACCCAAAAATATAGTGTGGCACCTGGACCCAATAGGACTCGGACCCTAACCCAAAAATATAGTGTGGGACCTGGACCCGGACTGGAACTCAGGCCTAACCCAAAAATTAAAATATCTATGTACTTAACTATATTTAAATATTTTTTATTTATTGGGATTCGAAAAACATTACTGAACCATAAACCAGACCCCAATAGTGTTTGGTTACAATATTTAGAGCCAGACCTAACCCACCGGGATTAATTTTTTGACCCCGTAATCAAACCAGGATCGGGTCTACCTCTCGTCCATTGCCACCCCCTTGAAATTTTCTCTCTCTCATGTCAGCGATAATTGTCAAACCTGGAAGTCTCTCTCTCTAGTGAATGAATAGTCTCTGTGAAATTGGGATCGGTCCTAATGTAGAGTCGAAGCCTATACATAAACAGTTGAAATGATAAACGGGCCAATGGGAAAAAGTTTACATAAGGTTGCAACCTTAAACTCTACAATTAACGTGTATTTAAATAATCCATCGTAAAAGGATTTTTTGAAGTTGGAAAATTCTTTAATTGATCATCTTGACATCGAGATGTATGAATAGAAAAAAAAAAAATTCAAATTTCTAAAATAGTACATCTTGCAACATATTATCTGATCGTCCATTTTCAAGATTTTCATGCGTGTACAGATTTGCTTTGGGATTTTAAAATTTTATAATTAGAGATAAGAATAAATTCTCACATCATCCTAAGAATTTTCGACACCAAAATTATATTTCACAAAGAAGTTTGAAGGTGCGCGTTGTTTCAGATTGCAACCTGATCAAAGCACACCCTTTAAAAATTAAAAGATCAGGAGCCGTTTGCAGACAGGGGTTTGGAATAGGATCATGGCCTCATTGCTGATGAGATTTTTAGCTTAACAGAAAAACCAGAACCAGCAAGAGGATGTAGGCTCTTCATAATTAATCTCGATGATCTATTAGTCTCAAACATGAATAATACCTTTGTTCATGGCAAGCAAGAAGAGGAGGTAAACATGGGCCAGCATTATTTCATAGTAAAGTAGACCAGTCAGCTTTAAGAACTGTCATCATCGTCCTATCATTTGGACAGATTGCAGAGGGAGTCGATTAGTCTGTATTGCACAAATAGGCAACAATGCCCTAGAGAAATCGAGTCATAATTTTCACTTCTTTTGGAAATGCAGGCATGAATTAGACATCCTATGACTATGACAGGACCATATTAATATCAACCATTAGAATATGAACTTAGTGTTCATTAAACTCTCTCTAAATATAAAGCTATCATGCTAAGGGGCATTCTTAACAATGTGGTGCAAGAGATGGCATTCATTTTAGTATTTCCTTGTGGGAAGGTTAAAAAAAAAGAATATAAGCAAGCTAAATGATGGATTATGTGCAATGTGAAAGGCATGCATAAATCACAGCACAATTACACATTAGACATCCTTGGAAAGGAGTTCATCACATATGAATTCTTCTATCCTTATACAATCACAGTATGCAAATCTAACTTCAAGGCTTGTTCAAATGCAAATTGGTCTGTCATTTCTTAGAACATAAGGCATACTAAAACACGGACCAGATCTAAGACAAAATATGCCTTAATATAACTGGTTTTTAAGAAAATAGCCTACAAGCCATGCCAATATTGAATGCCACTCCTCAGTTATATGACCCAAAAAAAATTTACTCCTTTAAGAAACAATTATCTAAGAAACTCCTTCTTTTTTCTTTTTTTTTCTGGTAGAGGAGGCATATCAGATCAGCCATCATTTTGTTTCAAAACATCCAACTCAAAATCTTATGTTGATACCAGTGGTTTAAAAAATGGATCGGTGCTTCGGATCAAGCACCCTAAAAACCCATCTGGATCAGTGAATCGGCGATCCGGATCGGGAATCGATCAAATTGGTCGGAATAAACTTTAAAAAAAATCCAAAAAAATTATTAAAATTCATTATAAATATTGTTTTTAAGGAATCCAATAAGAAATGGGGGTACTATATTATTAACTTTCATTTTTTCCTCAATATACGAATATTGCGATGTTCTTTCCCTGGATGAACTTATGTTAACCATTAAATTTACATCACACAAAAGAAAAATCATATAATTATCATAAATGAAGTATATAATTATACATGGACCACAATAAAGAATGGATTAAATCGATGGAAAAATTGCCACCAAAATCTCGAATTGGCAGAAAACCTTAAGCCGCTAAATAAAACCCAAATTATTACAACCTAACTAGCTATAATCCAAAATTATTAATACCTAACTAATTATAATACTATATACTGAATTGGAATTGTTGGTTTACATTTTATAATTATTTTACTATAAAAATAATAAAAATCCAAAATATCTTATAACATCATCTAATTTAAAATATATTACTGACAACTGTAAGAAAAAATAGTGCATTACCTAATTTATAATGCAAATAAATTAATAAATAAAATAAAATATTTGGTTATCAATGTAGAAATTATTAGAATGCGTACCAATTTTCGAAATAACATTTTAATTTTTAAAAAATCAAATTTTTTAGGTTTCAAAAATCAATTTTTTTTAGGTTTCTAGAATAATTGCAGCGCAAATGCGTGCTTGAAAAGCATGATACTTGTTGTATTACTTTTTATTTATTTATTGACAATAAATGTTTGTTGTATTACCTTTTTTAAAAAAAAAGAAAAGAAAAGAAAGTGCTTGTTGTATTACCGTTGTATTACTTTTATTTTTTTGTCCAGGTAACTTTTATTTTTTTTTGTCATAATTTTTATTTTTTTGTCAAGGTAACTTTTATTTTTGTCATGGTAACTTTTATTTTTGTTGTCAATGTAAATTTTATTTTATTTTTTTGTCGAGGTAACTTTTATTTTTATTTTTTGTCATAACTTTTATTTTTTTGTCATAACTTTTATTTTTTTGTCAAGGCAACTTTTTTTTGTTAATGTAACTTTTATGTTTTTGTCAAGGTAACTTCTTCTTTTTTTGACAAAAAATTATTTTTTTGTTAAGGTAATTTATTATTTTTTTCATAACTTTTATTTTTTTATCAAGGTAAATTTTATTTTTTTGTCATAACTTTTATTTGTTTGTCAAGGTAAATTTCTTTTTTGTGGCACAAAATTATTTTTTTGTCAAGGTTGTAGAAACGAAAAGCAACCCATGAAAAACAAGAAAGAAGAAACAAACACAAAAGAAACAAACAATCAACCACAACCCAAAGATATACGCGGTTCGGCAACGTGCCTACGTCCACAGGAGATTAGAGCTTCTTTACTGACAATGGAGAATAGGGTTATAATTCGCTCTCTTCCTCACGCCTCTCTGTTTTTATCTAATTACAAAGAGATTTACGTGTTTTCCTTAACCCTTAACTTTTGGATGAACCCCCAATTGTAACAATATATATCGAGTCTTAGATAGATGGTATAAATTACCAAAATACCTTTGTATGGATATATATCAAGTCCCATATATATCGAATCTCATGTATGGATATATCCCAACCTTGGCAGATATATTTCTTCATAATACAAGACATTAATCCTCAACAATCTTCAACTTGACTGAATTCTGTCGAGCCACCATGTAGATGTCTTCATCCCCGTACCTCCATAAAGGTACGCAACTGCACCCCCACCTGCCATGGGGTGCTTCCCTTACTTTCAACAATGAGAGACATTAAGCAAGTCCAAGCAAAGCTTGAACTTCTTCGTGGTGACCGGTTTTGTAAGCATATCTGCAGGGTTGTCATTCATATGAATTTTCTTCAGGTAAATGATTCTTTCTGACACAAGTTCCCTGATCTTGTGATATCTCACATCAATGTGTTTTGTCTTTGCATGAAACATTTGATTCTTTGCAAGATTTATAGCACTCTGACTGTCACAATGCAACACAGTACCTTCTTGCTCCACCCCCAACTCACGAGCCAAACAACGTGACCAGATCCTTTGCAGCCTCAACTGCTGTCATGTACTCTGCCTCTATCATAGACAAGGCAATCGTGGGTTGAAACATTGCCTTTTATAAAATAGATCCACCTACTAGTGTGAAGACATACCCTGTAGTAGATCTTTGTTTATCTAAATCACCAACATAGTCAGAATCGACATATCCCACAAGTTCTATAGAGCTTCTCTTCTTGTTGAACATAATTTCGAGATCTGACGTCCTGTTCAGATATCTGAAAATCCACTTAATAGCATTCCAATGCTCCCTTCCAGGATTACTCATGTATCGACTGACAACACTGACAGCATGAGATAAATCTGGCCTACTACAAACCATAGCATACATGAAGCTTCCGATTGCACTAGCATAGGGCACTAGAGACATCTTCTCGATCTCCTCATCCGTAGTGGGACATTGTCATTCTGATAACTTGAAGTGACTCGCCAATGGAGTGTTAACTGACTTGGCCATTTCCATATTGAAACGCTTTAACACATTTTCAACATACCTTTTCTGAGTTACCCAAAGTTCACATGTACTTCTATCTTTATGAATATTCATACCAAGGGTCCTATTAGCAGCCCCTAGATCCTTCATATCGAACTCAGAACTTAACATAGACTTGAAAGAAGTTATGTCACATGCATTCTTGGCATCAATGAACATGGCGTCAACATAAAACATCAAGAAAATAAGAGAATTATCATCAAGAACTTTAAAATAAACATAACAATCATACTAACTTCTTGAATAGCCAATCTGCACCATGAAAGAGTCGAAGTGCTTGTACCATTGGCTGGGAGATTGCTTAAGACTATAAAGTGATCTCTTGAGTAAGCAAACTTGATCTTCCTTTCCATGCACCTTGAAGCCTTCAGGTTGCTCTATAAAGATTTGTTCCTCCAAATCACCATGAAGAAACATTGTTTTCACGTCAAATGATTCTAGCTCCAAATCAAACATGGCTACTAAAGCAAGTAATAGCCTTATTGAAGTGTGTTTGACAACCGGAGAGAATATTTTATTGTAGTCCACTCCCTCCTTTTGAGAGTAGCCATTTGCTACAAGTCTAGCCTTGAATCTCTCACATTCATTGTCTGTTGCTGCTTTTTTCTTCCGAAAGATCCGCTTACACCCAATTGCTTTCCTCCCTTGCGCCTCTTGACAAGCTTCCAAGTCTTGTTCTTTTTCAGAGACTTCATCTCCTCCATCATGGTTGTCATTTATTTATTACTCTGTGAATCACTTAGAGTATCTTGGAAGGAGTCGATTTCTCCAGTACCAACAGTTTGAGCAAAGGCTACCATGTCCTCAAAGCCATATCTCACAGGGGCTTATTGAACATGCTTCTTTCTGCCTTTTGGCAAACTGTTGGGTTCACCATGTGATTGTTGCTGTTCGGGTATGCTGCTAGATGATTTTTCCTCTTCTGGTGTTTCAGACTCTTCTAGCTTCACCTGGACTGTCAATCTTTCTTCATCACTTTCATCTACTTGCACTTTGTCTTCTTGCATGTTGACTGACTTCACCATGTGAGATTCGTCAAACACAACATCCCTACTAAGCACAACCTTATGTGAAGTAGGATCTCAAAGCTTGAATCCCTTCACTCCCTTCACAAAACTGAGAAAGATGCATTCCTGAGACTTAGAGTCTAATTTAGAACGTTTCCCACTTTGCACATGGACATAAGTTGGACATCTGAAGATCTTCAGCATAGAGTAATCTACCGACTTTCATGTCCACATCTCCTCTAGAATTTTACAATCAATCGCTATAAATGGTGACCTCTTAACGATGAAATATGTTATGTTAACTGCTTTTGCCCATAAACTTTTCTTCAAATCTGCATTCAATCTCATACTACGAGCTCTTTCCAAAAGAGCCTTATTCATCCTCTCAGCCACACCATTTTGCTGAGGAGTTTCTGGTGTGGTAAAGTGACGTACAATCCCCTCTTCTTTACAGAATTCTTGAAATTCTCTAGACTTGTACTCGCCTCAATTATCTGATCTCAAGCATTTCAGTTTCTTTCCTGTCTTCCTTTCTACCTCTACTTTCCATTGTTTAAACTTTGTGAATGCTTCACTTTTGTGTTTTATGGAGTAGACCCAAACCTTTTTTGAGTAATCGTCAATGAAGTATTCTGCCCCACCCTTGGATTTGATTGATGAAGGCCCCCATACATTAGTGTGTACATAGTCTAATATATCATTACTCGTATGAATTGCAGTTTTGAATCTAATCTTGCACTGTTTACCGAAAACATTTATTTACAGAAATCCAGTTTACAGGCTCTGACACCCTTCAATAATTTTCTTTTATAAAGTTTCATCCTACCTCGTTCACTCATATGCCCTAAACGCATATGCCATAAATTTGTATCATCTATGTTAGACTCAACAACTGTGGACAGTAGCTCCAACTGTAACTATATTCCCTATCAACCTGTATAGGTTCCCAATCATCTGACCTTTCATGACAACCATAGATCCCTTACTAACTTTAAGGACTCCACTTGTTGTTGTATACTTGCAACCATTCAAATCAAGAGCCCCCAAAAATACTAAGTTTTTCTTTAATTGTGGGACATACCTCATATCTGATAAGATTCGTACTATTCCATCAAACATCTTGATTTTGATAGTTTTATTCTAATGGTCTTGCATATCGCATCGTTCCCCATTAAAACAGACCCACCACTATATGATTTGTAGGTTTCGAACTAGTTTCTATTTTGACACATATGAAAAGAACAACCAAAATCTAAAATCCAAGAATTAGTAAATTGATTATTACCTGAAGATATAGAGAGAAGATCTCCATCATCTCCGTCAGAGCTATCGGTCATGCTAGCTTCATCAGATGTTCTTTCTATATCTATCATCTTTATATTCTCCTTTCTTTTCAAACAGTCTCTCTTCATATGACCTTTTTTGTAATAATAGCAAATAAACTTACCCTTCCTCTTTGATTTTGACTGACTTCTGCTTTCAGACCTCTTTTGATTTAATCTGCCCCTTTTATGATTCTCTTTGTGTTTTTCAAAGAAACATTCTCCTTGAGATTTAATATTGTTAGCCTTCTTCCTTGTCTCGTTTGACATAAGAGTAGCAATGACTTCATCCTTCTCAAGGGTCTCGTTCCCGTATAATAGAGTCATAACCAGGTGATCGTATGATCCTGGAAGTGAAGCCAATAGAAGTAGGGCATTGTCTTCATCCACGATTTCGACCTCAAGGCTTGTTAACTGGCTTATGATCTGGTTGAACTCGTTGAGATATTCAAGCAGATATGTGCCTTCTTCCATCTGAAGAGAATACAACTGCTTCTTCAAGAACAACTTGTTTGTCAGAGATTTCGTCATGCAGATACTCTTGAGTTTTGTCCAAACCTTCGGAGCAGTTTCGAGATCCACCATATAATGCAAGGCGTCATCTGAGAGATTCAGATGAATCACACTTACCGCCTTTTCCTCCATCTCTTATCACTCTTCATTGTCTATCTTTGCTGGTTTCTTCTATGTCCCTAGCAACGCCTTAGCCAGACCTTGTTGTATCAAAAGATCTTTTATCCTTCATCGCCAAAGGGTGAAATTATTCTTTCCATTGAACCTCTCAATGTCATATTTGACGCTTGAGCCCTTTCCTATCATCGTGGTAGCAAACCCCAGAACGCGGAATAACCTTGTAGGCTATGATACCAATTTGTAGAAATGAAAAGTAATCCACGAAAAACAAGAAAGAAGAAACAAACACAAAAGAAATAGACAATCAACCGTAAAGATATATGTGGTTCGACAACGTGCCTACGTCCACGGGAGATTAGAGCATCTTTACTGGCAATAGACAAGAGATATATAATTCACTCTCTTCCTCACGCCTATCTGTTTTTATCTAATTACAAAGAGATCTGTATTTTTCCCTTAACCCTTAACTTTTAGATGAACCTCCAATCGCAACAATATATATTGAGTCCCAGATATATGGTACAAATTACCAAAATACCCTTGTATGGATATATATCAAGTCCCAAATATATCGAATCCCATGTACAGATGTATTCGAACCTTGGTAGATATATTTCCTCAGAATACAAGACATCAATCCTCAACAAAGGTAGCTTTTATATTTTTGTCATAACTGTTAATTTTTTGTCAATATAACTTTTATTTTTTTTGTCAAGATAACTTTTAATTTTTTTTTACAAAAATTGATTTTTTTTGTCGAGGTAATTTTTATTGTTTTGTCATAACTTTTATTTTTTTGTCAAGGCATCTTTTATTTTATTTTTTTGACAAAAAACTAAAAAAATTGTGGTTGCCCGATTCAAACTAAGAAGCTCTTGAGAAGAAAATGGACGTGATAACCAACTACACCATGCACTAATAACTATCTTCAAGCCTAAGTACCTTACTAAAATCCCACATCGAAAAACCTAAAGAAGTTTGACGTCAATAAAAGAATCCTCGGTATAATGTTCATTTGTGTATGTGAAAAAGACTGACAGTCTGCCACATGTGGCAACGCTTGTACAATGACTCGTTTTTTAAAGAAATTGCCCAACTCACCTGATTCCCAGGTTCTCCCGTGTCGACTCTCTCGAGTTCGTGCTACATTTTGAAATTATGGGTCGAGTCCAACTTCATATAACCTCATGAAGGAAAGGTCTTTAGCACGGATTTCCCATCAATGGAATTCCTAGAATATTTGTATACAGTAGTATAAATTCATGGTAGTATAAATTCAGAGAATTATGAATTATGGGTTGAGTCCAACATTCATATAACCTCATGAAGGAAAGGTCTTTAGCATGGATTTCCCATCAATGGAAATCCTATAATATTTGTATACAGTAGTATAAATTCGGGGAGATTGTTTTGTTTGGGCCTTTATTATTTTTTAAACTAATATATTGTTACTTGTTTTTTGAGAAAAGGCGAGCTTCATTAAGACAATGAATTACAAAGAAGAAAAGAGAACAAAAGAAACAACAAAAAAAGGAAAAGAGAAGTGGAGGGAAAGAGGAGAAAGAAAGGGAGCAGGGAGAGAAAGAAAAAAGGGCCCGGACTCAATCAAGAGGTAACTTTGTTAGCCAAGTAGTCTGCGGCTGAATTAAATCCCCAGACCATGAGTGAAGAGGACCTCAAATTCAAAAGGTAGCAACATAATTTCGTCCATGACACCACTCAAATGCCAAAGAGTGGAATCCGAACAGGAACTCCAGGAAATTACATTCGCCGAATCACCGTCAATGATGACTCTATGACAAAAAGGATCTAAAAGGGTCACACCCTTACGCACCGCCCAAAGCTCAACTTCATTAAGCTCACATTGATGCAATGTTCCTGAGTAGATCCAGAGAACTGAGACGAGATGATCTCGAAGGAGACTCCCATATCCAGCAATGGTGCCCTTAATGGTACCATTAAAGTTCAATTTAACCCAACCCTTCCGAGGCGCAGCCCAAACAAACTGTTTGCTGGGGCAGGTTGGTATGAAGAGCAGTAGCTGAGAAAAATTGGAGAAGACCATGTCCCTTGGCACTGCTTTAATGAGAAGAAAAGTATAGACCTAGAGAGTGATGGACCGCTTAATAGCTTCCAAAAGAGAGGGCAAGTCTCTACTACACCCTTCTAAGGTTCTCATGTTCTGCCCTCTACAAAGGTTCTAAGTGATAGCAACAACCGAGATCCTCCATAGCTGGATACCCAGGGAAGGGAAGAGAAGGGGGCGGGGGGACCATACTTGTTTAAGCCATGCATGTATCTCAACATGTCTGGGACCGATCCAGTTTGCCGAGCTCAGTAGCAAACCCCATAAGGTTGTAACAAAAGGGCAGTGAATGAAGAGATAGTCAATAGACTCTCCATCATTCTTGCAGAGCAAACAGACATTAGTAAGGATGAACCCCATTCTCCTTAGCCGATCAATGGTGAGTAGCCTTTAATAGCCAAGCAACCAAATGAGGGTCTTAACCCGATGGGGAACTTTGCAGTTCTAGAGCTTGGCCAGGGAAGGCATCCAATAGTACAAGGAGGCCGAGAACTGTCCATTAGGTTCCAAGGACCAGACTATCCTATCTGGTTTCCTGGGACAGTAACATAAAGCGTACAGAGATGCCCGCAGCGGCGGAAACTGTTCATTAAAGGAAGCGTCAACCCTCCGGGTGCTCATCTTGATATCCCAAAACCAATTGATCACCCGAAACATAAACCAAGGTCGCAAGCACCTCCTGTTTCTATGTTGATCTGCTATAAAGATCATGATAAACCATTTTGAGAGGGTAACCACCCAATCATTTAGCATGCCAAAATCTGATTAGTGCTCCTTCGCCAACCAGAATTCTAAAATATGCAAGAAAGAGCGGTCTTATCTAATGAATCCCTTTTCACACTAGAGAGAGTCTGAATTGTCTGGTATATTTTTTGCCAATAAATCTATCAAGATCCCTCCCATATTTTCCGAGTATGACCTTTGCCCAAATTTGATCCTTGTTGTTAGCAAGTCTCCACCACCATTTATTAAGCATGGACTCATTAATTGCCTTGATTCTCCTTATACCTAGACCTTCCTTTGTAAGGAAATAGACCGAGGCCCAGCTTACCAAATGTAACTTCTTACTTGATTGGGATCCACTCCACAAAAAATTCCTCATTTGCAACTCAATCTTGTGAATTAATGTGGCAGGGGGCATAAAGAGGGACAAGTAATAAATAAGCAAATTGGATAAGGTGGCTTTACTGAGGACCGATCTGCCAGCAAAGGAAAGGAATCGAGTTTTTCATCCATCTAATTTAACCACAACTCTTTGAATGAGTGGATCCCACATGGACCTAGGGGCCGACCCATTAAGGAGTGGCAGGCCAAAATACTTGGTGGGGAATGTTTCAATCTCACATTCCAACCACGAAGCCCAATATGACATTTCAGAGGAAAGACAGTTAATGCCAATGATTTTAGACTTTTTCCTATTAATCCGAGCTCCCGAGATAAGCTCATACAATTTTAGAAAAAGCCAAACATTCTGAATATTCTCGTTAATAGCTTTCATAAAGAGGAGGGCATCATCTGCATACTGCAAATGGCTTAGAACAATCCCATTTGGCCAGGCCGGTAAGCCCTGGATGAACCCACCATCCACTGCACCCTGGAGCATTTTACTGAAGGCTTTGGCCACTAAGGTCAACAAGAAGGGTGACAAGAGATCTCCTTGAAGAATACCTCTAGAGGCCCGAAAGAATTCATTAGCATTTCCATTCACAAGCACCACGAAATGGGCTGAAGACAAGCATCCCTGGATCCATTTCCTATAGGTACCACCAATGCCCATGAGTTCCATGATTTTAAGGAGGAAATCTCATTCCGCCTTATCGTAAGCCTTTTCGAAATCCAATTTCAACATAATATCCTTAGAACCTGAGGTTTATGTGGAAGGGATAGTCTCATGTGCCATGAATATACCATCTATGATATATCTATCTTTAATGAAAGCCGTCTGAGGGCATTTAACGATTTCATTAAGAACCTGATGAAGCCGGCTGGCCAATAAATACTATACAGTTGCTTGCACATATAAGTACTTTGATGCTTTCTCTTCATGATTTCTTGGAGTTGCATTATCTTCCAAATACTTCAAAATGCTCCTAACTACTAATCAAAGCATTAACTTTCTTGACAACCTTCTGCAGTATTATCTTCCTGATCCCAATATAAGTTATACCATATTTCTTTGAAGTTGAAGTGATCTTTGGGTTTTTCATTTCCATTCACTAATCTTTCATCTATTTTGTCCGGATCCCCTTTTTCTTCCAACCAAAAAAAGGCAAGGGTAAATACTATAGCGAAGTAGTACTGTAAAAAAAAGGTAAAAAGAACCCCCATTGGGGAGTGAAATAGAACATGAAACCATGAGCTCCAAAACAGAGGAAGGAGCATCTGATCTATAACTTAATACATGTTAAAGAATGAGCCGACAACTCATAGCAATAGCGAAAGCGAGTCTTCATAAGGCAATTGTCACCTGCACCTGGGCAATCTATCTATGACCAAGATGAAGCTTGGTGAAACTTAGTGAATGTTCGAACCGACTGATGTTGAAGATTCAACAAATGGGTTGTGGTTAGAGGTCAAATGCCACCCAAACCCAAAGCTAGCTAGTTCTCCTTGAATTGCGATGAGGTGCAGTAGTTGATTGGATATCTAGGGGTAAAGTAGTGTTTCAGTGCAGGCAAAGGGAGCTGTACCAAATTGAGGTAAACTCTGAATACTAGATATATCGGGTGATTCAAAAACAGGCATACCCAAAAGCGAAAACCCAAATCACTCCAGAGCTTGCACAAGATTTCTCCCTCTAGTCAGCAGAAATTGCATCATTATCATCTTATCTTAGCCTTATCCTAACTATTAAAAATTGACTACATGAGTCCTCCACTTTCATATTCATAAAAAAAAAATGTGGCAAAATTTTACGCCCAGCTGCGTACCTAACATAAACTCTCTTCATTTATCCGGCCATGACGGAGTTTGTCAGCAGAAATTACATATAAAATGCAATCTGATTGTCAAAAGAAATGCACATACCATTCCAAAAATTAGGTCAGTTTTAACTCTATGAAAAGAGCGTGTTCTTTCCATTCCTAAGATTATCTTCGAATAAGTCGAGTTGTTAATTTGTTTATTTTCAAAATATGTATCGTGTACTGAATGAAAACGAAATAAAAAGATGAGTATTGAGTAAGAGAGAGAGGTGAAATTGATTAAGAGAAAACCCTGATCAACCAAATAGCCTGTAACCAAAATAAATTAAGAGAGAGAGAGAGCTCAAACGAATTATGATAAGCAAAACCCAATGTGACTCGTACACTGAGTCTAATTCTTTGAGCTTCTCACCGAGGTTTCGCACCAAAATCAAAATTGGCCTCGAAAATTGCAGAGCTTTCTCTTCATATTCTCAACTCAAGACAGCAATCAGTTCTTAGGTTTACAGTTGCAGATATATACCACAAAAGCAGGAGCCGATATGGAAACAGGTTTGGAGGCACCAAAATGCGATTGCAATCTATCCTCTCTCACCTCTCTCATCCTCTTTCTCTCTCTAAAACTACCCAACTCCACGCCTCAATTCTCACGTCAGGCCTCTCTCACGATCCCTTCTTTGCCACTAACCTCATCCGCCTCTACTCCATTGCTGGAAAACTCGAATCTGCCCGACTGATATTCGACCAAACCTTCGAAAGAACTGTTTATTTGTGGAACGCTATCATCCGAGCTTATGCTAAAAATCAACAAGTTAACCATGCTTTCTCTCTCTACATCCAGATGCAAGCTTCTGAAACCAAGCCTGATGGTCATACTTTTGCGTGTATTCTGCGATTGTGCTCGGAGAATTCAGATTGTTGTCGCCTGAAAATCACTCATAAACATTTAATTTCGGCTGGATTCCAGCAAGAAATGATCCCAAGCAGTGCATTAATCAGTGGTTATGCGAAAATGGGCCTGATTCAGAGCTCCCGGAAAGTGTTCGATCAGATTCCTGAGTAGAGATTTAGTCATGTGGAATGCCATGATTAACGGATATTTTCAGTGTGGATTATATGAGACAGGCATCACATTATTCATTACTATGGTTAATTGGGGGATTAGGCCAGATGGGTTTTCTCTGGTCGCAGTTAGTTCATGCTTCATTGATGAGAGTTCCCTGAAACAAGGTCAGGGAATCCATGGTTTTGCACTGAAAACTGTGCTCAATGAAGAGAAACAGAACCAACATGTGATTAGTGGACTTGTGGCCATGTACACTAGGTGCAATTGCCTAGATTATGGTATTAAGATGTTTAACCAAGTCCTACACCCAGATTTAATCACTTGGTCTGCCTTACTATGTGGGCTTTTTCAAGTTGGAGATTGTGAAAATGGGGTGAAATTATTTAGGAATTTGATTTTTTCTGGAATAACTCCTGATCCAATCCTTATATCTGCTATTCTTTCATCTTGTGCAAAATGTGCAATGCTTAGGTGGGGTAAAGAGACCCATGGTTATATTTTCCGGTGCAATTTCAAGGATTCTGGCGAGATTTCTAGTGCACTCATCAACATGTACTCAAGATGTGGTTCCATAAAGTCGG
This sequence comes from Amborella trichopoda, assembly GCF_000471905.2. The sequence continues at coordinate 577,907 of NW_006498260.1, forward strand.
CCCACCAGATATTTGAGACTGTGTCTGGGGGAAACTTGGTAGTTTACAACTCGATGATAGCCGGGCTCGCGGCTCATGGGCTAGGACTCGAGGCTATACAATTGTTTGATGAGTTGGTGGGTCGTGGACTCCGGCCTGATGGAGCCACCTTTGCAGGCCTCTTAAGTGCATGTCGACACTCTGGGCTCGTGGATGAGGGTCAAGAAATATTTGAGAAAATGAGAGGCATTTTTGGAATTTTGCCGGGGGTTGAGCATTATGTTTATATGGTTGAGCTTCTGGGGCTTGCCGGAAAATTGGAGGAAGCCTATTTTTTGGTGGAGGAGAGGCCGGCATCTGGTGTTTGGGGGGCTTTTTTGTCATTGTGTCGAGACCACAGTGATGTAGCACTCGCAAGGGTGGCAGCGGAGAGGTTGCTTGAGCTCGAGCCGAGGAAGGTGGCTTATAGGGTGATTATGTCTAATATTTATGCAAGTGAGGGGAGGTGGGAGGAAGTGAGGAAAGTAAGAGAGGAGATGGCAGAGAGAGAAATGAGGAAGACGCCTGGGTGCAGCTGGATTTTGCAGTGAGAGTCTTTGTGCCTGGATCGGGTACCTGTTTTGGACCCTGTGGGTTGGGTTCGGGTCTAAATGCTTGAACCCAATCCGGGTCGTTCTGGGTCAGGCATGGACCTTATCGAGTCGAGTCAGGTTTGGGTTCAGGTGGACCTGACTTAGTATAAAATATATTAAAAAATATATAAAACATATATTATATAGTACATAAATTGATTTTTTTATTTTTTATTTATTTCTAGATCCAAGTCGAGGTCTAAATGACTTTCTCATCCTGAGTCAAGGTTCAAGTCACTTGGACCCTTCCCAGGTCTGGAATGGGCTCAGTCCATGTAAAACCTAATCTGGTTGGATCCTGTCCGGGTCGACCTGGACCCAACGCCTGCCACCCCTAAGTGAGAGAAGGGGCAATACTAGTGATACATTACTATTTTCCTTTCGGTCACTTATTAATGAACAGGGAATTACTTTTGTGATGACTTTACACTTATCCCTTGAAATCACACCATGTTAACTAATCCTAATCTCATGGTAAAGTAAAACTCCTTTGTTTACGTAAGAGTAGAAAACCTTTGTTTCCGTTTGTATAAATAGTATGTTATAGTCATCAGTCCAGTTTTGAGTTACCAAAAAAAAAAAAAAAAAGTTATTTTCCCATAAACGAGGCCGCCTCCTACTTTTATGTTATGCGAAGAGGCACTATGCTAACAACTAAGAATCCGCTTTCTCAATGGTGGCTATGTAATCGAGTTGCAACCTGGTTTACCACAAGAAATCGTCAAAGGATTTTTAGATAGCTTAAGTAACGGGCGGAAGGGGATACGTTGAACGTGATCAAATGGTGTAATAAGGAATAACGAATCTCTTGAGAGCTTCGTTTTTGTGTAATGCCAAGTCATGGATATGGTTGATGCTTTGACTATATCTTTCCACCATATTTATATAGAGGTTAATTCTATATCAGATGGTTTAGCTAGGAAAGGAGTTACTCTTCCATCGATTTTAATTTCGGATGATTTAAATCTCTTGTAATCCTTTTCTAGCAATAAAATTTGATAACATTTGTCAAAAAAAAAAAGAGAGTAAAGGATGCGGTTTACATAACACATCCGTTTTAGACTATAAAAGTAAGGAGTATCTTAACACTCAAAAATGATCTTCCGGCCGGTCTCCTAATTGTTCCAAAGACATAGTTTGAGTGTCAAAAACCCTTACAACGGCATGAAAATCTATTTTGTCTCTAAATAAGAAATTTTAAGCTTTAAAAAAAATATTGATTGTGTTGATCTATATCATTATCATCATTATTCGAGTCTTATCTCGAATTTTAGGGTCGGTTACGTAAATATTGTTTCGTCATTTGGCTCTATCAAGGGTCATACCTTTAGTTAGATAGTGTTGATCATATATACACTTGAAAAGCTTGAAAATAGATAGCCTAAATAATATATCAGAAAATGTACCACCCAAAAAGTTTTTTCAATCATTTTTGCAGATCAATTAAATGTAGCGACTTATAACTCTTTTTCTTTTTCTATATTCAAATTCGCGATGATCAATTTCGATTACTTCCTGGCATCAAAACAGATTTCTTTCATGGATTTTATAGCATAAGATTGATTCGTGATGTAAACTTTCTCTTCTCGAAAAATACATATTATTACAATTGGCAAATCCATTTTGATTATATATTGCTTTATTGCTATATTTCTTTACAGCATCTACCATCCATTCTCAACAATAGACGGTGGAAAGCCTCAAGACCACTCTTAATTATTATTTTTTAAATAAGTGTATTATTATTATTATTATTATCATCATCATTATCATTATCATTATCATTATCATTATTAGTAACAAATATTCCATAGCTTTATTGATTAAGTTACAATGCATTCAAAAAAAGTAATACATAAAAAATCAACAAATCTTGCATCAAAACTCCTCTCTTTGCAAGAGAGTCAGCCACTTCATTGCCATCTCTGTACACATTTTAGAAAAAAATACTCACGTCTCGAATAAGGTCCATAATTCTCGAACAAATACTCATGTCTCGAATGAGGTCCATAATTTTCATCCATTCCAATCTCAGCTTCCATGGTGATCAAGAGACACAATTACACCAATTTATGACATTCAAGGGGTCACATTCAATAATGCAGCAGCTCTGGATTCCTCGATCTCTGATAATGGTCAAACCTTGTAGCATAGCAAGTAACTCCGCCTCATTTGTTGTTTTAGAACCACAAGGCCTAACAAAACAAAATATTCAATCACCAAGATGATTCCTCAAAATGCCTCCAACACCTATTGGCCCTGGATTTCCTATGAAACTACCATCACAATTCAGCTTTAAACAACCTATTGTCGGTGCTACCTACTGTTATACGTCATTTTTTACGTACTTGTATCCCCGGGGCAAATAAGGAGAGAACGGAGACCTCCACTCCCCCTATGGCTCAAACTTCAAGACCTCCAACTCCGTCAGTCCTTTCCAAGCTATTCCTCTAATGGTTACCTAGGAAGACATTCAAAATATGATCAAACGAAGCATTTAAGGCATACAAGCTTCAAAGCCCTATGAAAATGCTCATTATAAGAAGCCTTACCCGCCCTTCACTAATCAAGTCCCCTTTACCACGAGTTATCAAATAAGAAGATTACCTATCTTTGATGGTATCGGCTCACCCCAACAACATGCGGCACACTTTGTGTCAGTATGTCAAGAGTCAACTTATGATCCTAGACTACTTCTTTAACAGTTTGTGGAAACTCTAGCCGGACCTGCCTTCAAATGGTATACGCGTTTACTATCGAACTCTATTCACTCCTAGGAAGAGATGGAACACCCGTTCTATAAACACTTTATGAAGTTGAACGAGAAGTTCAAACTATAGAACTTCTCACTATGACTCAAGAAGTAAATGAACCGGTAAACAAATACATCTAGAGATGGATGGATCTTGCAGTATACTAAAGTAACCACAAGCTTGAGATTGATGTTGTACAGACATGCATTAAAAATATGAAGAAGGAAATCTCCCTCCTTGTCAAAGCTTCTAATCCCACCATCTTCTCAGACGATTTAAGGCAGTGAAAATTGAGAGTCTACTTAAGCACCATGGTGGGACTCAAACTCAGATCTCAAGGGGAGATCAAGGTCGGAATTTCACTAATGACAAGTTTAACCCTAGTGCTGGCCAACAGAGAGACACGGTCAGTGCAACGAATACTGCCACACTATTCTTCCTAAACCTCGTACTAATGTTGCACCTCTCGACATTAGATACTTCATAAGGAATAGTACCATTCAAGGGTCAACCTCAGGCCTATAACAGGGTGCCTCCACGACAAAACATGTACCAGCCTAATCAATTTGAGCAAAGATTGAACAAACGGTATAGTTTTAATAAAGCCTAAGTACCAGTTATATTGAAAATATTGTTAGAACAAGGTATGATAGTTCTTGCTGAGCCTAAAATACCAGACCAAGTGGGGCTTACCAATCACAAGAATTCTTGTGCCTATTATCGAACACTGAGTTATCCTGAGATAATTTCCTAGGGTTCTAAATCTTAGAGTGCTACTTTAACCATCAGCTCGTATAATAAAGTTGGGTCATAAGAGACACTTATTCTCTTACACTCAGTCACTCAGATTGGGGTCATCCTGAGTCAGATTTCTCTTGAGTTTTAACCATTTCACTACTCTAACCACCGATTCATACAATGTTTGGGTTGTAAGAGACTTTTATCTCTTTCACTTTCTTCTCCCCCTAGATCACATTTAGGAAACTCTTTAGTTTAATGAAATAGTTATTGGCTCAGTCTTGTAACTCTACTTTCCAAACCCTCAGGGTACCAAGGCTTCAATCCTGGTGCTTTTCTTTGTCTCCGAAAATACCTCTTAGGAGTGGTTCCACCGGGTGGCAACCCAATTTTCTTTGGGTCATCTCTTCTTTTCTTTTTACTTTGTATTTTTCGTCTTATTCTTCTTCTCACTCCTAAACTAAGTTCTTATCGAGTTTTTATTATTATTTTCTTATTTTCCTTCTCTCTTGCTTATGTCTCTTATTGCACTCTACTTCCAAAACTAGAACCCTTAACCTATAAAAGTACATTGGAGAAGATTTTATTAGCAATTTTCAAGTGAGAATTGTGGCGAAGTTTTGAGTTTAAAGATGAGGGAGAATTCAAACTGCACTACTAGACAGTCGGAGGGTTTTCGTTCATTGATCTAAGAGAGCAATAGCCCAAGCTTATCCTACGAACTCAAACCGCGGTGAAGTAGGTGCTCGAGTCCATCTTTTCGTCACTTTTAAAATCTTCTCATAGTTGGACATACCTAACCATACGTGACACAAGCTGCACACGCGCTCGTGAAAGTCAGGCGATTGTTCGAGAGGGGGTTGATCGAACCTAAGTCCCCGAGGGAGCCAGGGCGAGGTAGATCCAGGCCCGACCACCCATCTCCCTTTATGTCTCACCTTTACCAACATTTGCAGCATTAGATTTCTTACATTAACGTCCATGTCCATCTTATATCCCAAAGTCTTCCTTAGTTATTGAAAACCAATTTTGACGGTCATTAGGTAAATCAAGTGTTTTCAAGGGCTGCTAGAAATGGGTAGGGATTTCATGCAACGGTTGTATCATAGTATAATACAACGACACTTCTAG
>NW_006498260.1:590653-600843 GCF_000471905.2 Amborella trichopoda
TTTTAATAAATTTTTCGGATTTTTTTTAAGCTTTATTCTGACCGATTCACCCGATTCCCGATCAGGATCGCCGATTCGCTGATCCGGATCTGTTTTTTGGAAGCCCGATCCGGGTCACCGATCCGTTTTTTAAACTATTGGGTATAACAATATAATATAGTCTAGCAGTATGGTATAGCAATATAATATAGTCTAGCAATATGGTATAGTTTAGTAGCATATATTATATAGAGTGATATATAATGTAGCTGTATAGAGTAAATCTAAACACAGTAGCATATAGAATAATATACTAAAATACTGTATATAGCACAGTGTTGTAGTATAGTGGAAATGAACTTTTGTATAGCAAAATATTACTGTATGGAATTCTGGTACAGTAAGTATAGTAGTTAAGTGCTCTCAAGAGCCCAATTTTTAATTAAATAGACCTCGGTCTTGTACGATTTATCATTCGATCCCGAATAAGTTTAGATCAAGCTCACCTCAATATTGAGATTAAGATCCCGAGATTTCAAGGTGTATGGACTGCAATCTCTATCATAAGGAGCTTCGACTCTGTCTTGGCATGATTTGTTGGTCCTAAACCTGATCCCATATTTGATTCAATCTTGATCCTGGTAACTACGATTTCGCCTTTTTTTTTAGTTTTTTTCTAGACCTAAGCAAGATCCATGGAACTGGCTAAATTGACTTGGACCGATCCATGCCTGGTTTCATAATGAATTCCATGATTTAGAAAAAGAATTAAAACAAGAGATTGTATACAATGAGACCATTTACTTTTTGTACATAGAAATTATAATTACTTACAACCATCATCATGATTCCATCATGGTTCCAGTACATTCTCCACATGCTCCAATTGCGAAGTTTTCTTTCTAGTCCATCAAAGTGCCCAAATAAAAGGACTGAATTGGAGATCCTTAACATCAAGCAAGGAACACTGCAGTGAAAAAACTATGCAACAAAAAGAATGGAAACCCACACCCCCCCCCCCCCAACCCTAGTCACCACGTAGCGGTTTTCATTTCCACTAAGACCACCATACTAACACCTTGAAAAAATAACTCTAGTATTTGAAACAATGGATAGAGGCCCGTCTTTCCCATTGAATTACTCAAAAAAAAAAAAAAAAAATTTGATTGGCAATTCATTGAATAAGAATAATTTAAAACAATTGGTTTAAGGAAAAGTAATTGTTTAAGCCCTTGCCCCGGCTGAAGAAGTGTGCACCCCCTCATTTCTCCATACTTTGGATGATTGAAAACCCAAGAACAAAGGCATCCTATTGAGCCCCAAGATCAACATCCTGAAAATATTTGGATTTGAAGGCCCAAAATGCTCCATACTGAATTCTTTCGACATGTTACATGGACTGTCGATTTCTATGGATCCTAAATCAGTCGGAACTGCATAATTTTTGAGCTCCAAATCCATTTTTTGAGAGTGAACACTTTTTAAGGTATTTTAAGGGACATGGTTACTACACGGGCAGCACGCATAGTAACTTGCACCACCCACCGTTCAACTTTTGTTAGACGGTGGCGATTAAAAGATAGTCTTTTCATTCACCATTGTCCAACAAAGTCTTTCCATCACCACCGTCCAGAGTTGGACGGTGGATGGCACATTTTCCTATGCCGGCAGGCCTGCATATCAACTTTTCTCATTTTTAAGTACGTAACATGCTTGTTTTTTTCCCAAATTCAAACCGTTGCTTTTGCTTTCCGATAAGGCAATTGAGATAGTTTTTTATCACAATAATAATAAAATATGATGATAAATTGATTCTACCAAAATTTTATTGGTGACATTATAAACAGAAAAATTGAATTGATCACAGATAATTGTCACCAGTTTCCAACTTTTTTTTAGGCAGTAGTTTAAGCAAGGTACTCATTGATCTCAATCTGGTCTTAAGCACTAAACCGAGTTACTCCATCAATCCCATGTTTGTATCAATAAACACAGCCATGGTAAAAAAAGCACTTCCAACCGAACTAAAACTTAGTGAACACATAAAATAGCATTGCTAAAAGGGAAGACCCCCACATACAAAAAGAATCAAACTTCATACATCAAATACAAGCCCTAAAAATGGCTGCTGTTTTACACTGCTAAAGTTACAATGGTCACACCAATATTATATTACAAAAACAAACACCAATGAATTTGATGTGGGTCGATTCCAAATCGAAACCCTGACTCTGTAATTACAGGAATGCCCAAGGGCAAACACAAATACTTGAACAAATCTAATGAAGGAAGATTCCAACACTAAGTCAAAAACCCTAATTCTGTAATTACAAATTCACCCTAAGGCAAACACACATACTTGAATAAATATGAATATGGAGGGGACTAGACTGACCTTGTTTCTGAAATTACAGAAACACCCATGGGCCCATGCCCTTTCTGGAAATATGGGAAAGCAATATACTAAATTGAAACCCCAATTCTGAAAATTGCAGATTAGGGTGTGCCCCCTTTGGGCATATGCAAAACAACACACCACCGACAACCACCACCTTCAACCAAAATTACAATGAAAAGGAATATAGGTTGGGCTTTGACAGCAGATACAGGATACAGGGTCCTGCTTTTGGCTCTTAACTGAAGCCAAGACCTGTAAGAAAAGAATAAGAGAGATGGATAGAGAGAGACTCCTACGATAGAGAGCGACTCCTACAAAGGTTCTGATATTCAAGGGATGAGATCGTATGCACAGGCGCTTGACACAATAGTGAAGCAAATAAGCGATGAAATCTTCGAGATAGAGAAGAGAGATGATATTGGGAGAGTCACTCTGACCGCTGCGATAAGAACATGAAACCAGAATTCTCACGTATTAGAGGAGGTGGATCAATATCGGATATATCGATCTGTTCTAATGACTTAGAAATGTCATCAACTGAGAATGGTATGCTGCATAAGAAAAAAAGAGCAATCATCATCATCCAAGCCTTATCCCAATTAATTGGGGTCGGCTAAAAAAAAAAGAGCAATCAAACAAAAAATTTAAGTTTCTTACCTGAACTAAAATTTAGAGAAGTAATATAGGAATATATATAAATTATCAAAAAATAGGGGATAATATATTTTATGGGCAAAATGGTAAATTACCTGGAATCATCATCCAGCAAGAAGGAGCTGCTAACAGCATTGTTATTGTCTTCAGTCATCATAACTCTCATGCTAGAAATGACCTACCAAAACAGAGGCTCTATCAGTCAGTTTCTACTTTTTACCAAAAATAACAGCCCCAGCATGCACAAAATTAAGAGATTAGAGAGATAAAGTAATAACTAAAAAAAGAAATGGAATAAGTTAATTCGAGAAAAAGGGATGAAAAGCATAAAAGGAACAGTGCATAGAACACATATTTTCAATTAAATGTATTATTTTGATTCTGAGGTGACAATATATGCCAAAACTATTTGAGAAGACAGGACACAAAAGAGGTGTGCGTGTTTGAGTTCTTTTTTTTTATTACTTTTTTTTTGGTGGTGGTTGATTGGGGGAGAGAGATACGAGGAGGGATTGGGTAAGGGGGGGGGGGAGGCGGAGGGGAGGCAAGAGAGGCTGGCTGACATATCAATTTATATGGCCGTGTTGCACATTCACCAATAGAAAAGAATGAGGAATCAGAAGAAGAGTGTATACTACTATAATAGCAGTTTATATAGGATATTCATAAAACATACATTAAGTGGTTACGTTTGCAGATTGGAATGGGATTGATACAGGAAGCAATTAAATTCAATAAAACGAGAACAAAAGCCCAAGGATGAAATGTGTAAGGACATGGACACAAGAAAGCTGAAGTCCATGATAATTTTAATCAAGATACAGTACTTTCTTTATCAATGAATACTATCTACAACGGGAGGTATGTTAATCTAAAGGATTGAAACAATGAAACATATACTGGGATTTGCTAAGTGATCCCAACTTAACTTACCTCTGAAGATACACTGTGTGTACCGTATTTGTCATCCCAGTACATTGTACTGATACGGTATATCTGCTGGATGCTAAGCACCTGAAAATTAACCCGAAAGAATAAGTGATGCATGTACCAATAATTGGATCTATTAATTAGCACAAAAGAATAATTGCATGCTTTTTAGATTTTCGCATTGTGAAAGGATCACTCACCGGGCACAGGTCACGAGTAATTTCATTCAAGGTCTTCTTAGGCTTTTGGTGTATTACCTGAAAATGTGGAACAAATAGATCAAAGCTTGTAAATGGTGGGAGTCCATATGGCTAAATAAGAAAAGGAGAAGCATGCTATAATCCCAAGGACTGTAGGAACCAATAGTCCATCGGGGTTATCACCTTCCAATGGAGTCACACTATCCATGTGGGGCATTTCCTGTTATGGTGGGTGCCACTCACTCTTCATCACCACCTATCTTAATGTTACAAGGTGATGATCCTATTGGACTATGGTATTAATTGTCCATGCTATCATAGCACACTTAAGAGAAATAAAATCAACTAAATAGAACATACCAAGAACCCAACTGCCTGCCTGATATGTTTCAGTTCGTCCCAAGCTGAGCCTGCATACTGTATGATTTCCACATTAAGGTGATTTCAAGTATAGTGAAGGGAAACTAGAAGAGAGAAAAACGAAAATAGAGAGACCAACCTCTTCAGTAGCCTCATAGCACCAATGCTCTAGCTCAGCCAACCCTGCTTTCACATATTCTCCATTGCTGAATGAGCAACACTCACGTCTCAAAAGAAGGCTGCCATAGTAAATAAAAAAAGTCAATAAAATATGACCAAAGAATCTTAGGAAGCACATGTACTTTAACAGTTCCAAAGGACTAGATGCATGAGTTACCTATTAAACAATTGAACATTGATAAAAGAGAATATCTGGTTGAACACTTTGCGGACTAAGAATGAGGGGACCTGCAAAGATAGGGATAAGAAGTTGCTGAAGGTAGCTAAGTGCACAAGAACACGATTTAGTTTTAAATAAGTTCTGGCATTCACTTACATAATTGGCTTTCAAAGTTTTCAAGAAATTGTTTAGGCTTTTTACTATGCTCTGCCAATGGGCAATGAGAGCTTTCTGAGCCTCATAATTGGCCTGTGAACGAGTTCCCTTTACCAAACTTGCTCGAGACGTCCTCGGGGCCTACACAATTTTGCCAAATATTGAGAGACTACTATGAGATCCATGTTCCAAAATGAAAGTGTTAAAAGTCAGGAGATATTATAATATTCCTGTGGGCTATGGAAAAACCAGTCCATTAGGACAATCATCCATCAAAACGGACAGTGACAGAGAGAGAGGAACTAAGCACCAGCCCAAACCAGACATAACTCCAATGGTGGATTCCACTCTCTCTTCTCACTATCCATCATTCCAACAGAAGGTGATGACAAAATGCAGTACGGTTTTTTCACAGTAAATTGGATTACAGTATTTTCCAGTAGAAGTTGTATGGTTAAAATGATCCTCACAATCACCTGAATGCACAAACCCAGCAAGGGCGAGATCTCTTTCTTCAAGTTGTCTCGGACCATTCCATATATTTTTTCTAGATAAGCAGTGAGTTGTTGCTTAAACAGCAAAGCAGGATACTTGGCTTCCACTTGCCTCAGGTCATCCATTCCACTGATCATCCGGCCATTAATAAATGAAAAACCAGCACTTTGAGGTGATGCACGAATCCCCTGCACAAGTTATGAAGCCAACAGAGGTGACCCTTACTCGTAAGAGAAGCAACGAAGTGTAAAGAATCTTCCTATAAGCATTGTGCCAAATCTCATTCTTGGGAAATTTTTTGTCATGTAGGTTTAAAGGAGAATCTAAATTTTGGTTTTTTTTTTTAAGGAAATTAGGGGAAGCTATAAAATTAAAAAGGATTTAGAAAATACAACGAATTTGGAAATGATTCAAGTAACCTAAACTTGTGTCATTTTCTGGTTAGTTACTTATTTCAGTCTTATTTCTTGTTATAATGTACGCTTGTACTCTAAACTTCTCTTAAGCACAGATTTATTTTTTCAAAAAAGTTTCACGAAGAAATAGTCAATGGCCAGATAAATTTCACAATATTAAGTAGATATCTTTTTTGAAAAATTATTAATATTTAGTGAGAAATTAGCAAAACAAGAGAATCAATTGCATGCCTCAAAGGTGATTTCAAGGTAATAGGAATTGTGCTAATTACCTGAGATATCCTGCCAAAGAGAGAGGAAGACCTCCGTCTTTGTGGAGTCATACTTGCAGCACCAGTTGCTTTGAGTGTGCGTTGAAGGAGCAACAACAAAGTCGAGGCATTGGATAGCCAATAGGCTAATACGTCATTGCTCTCCTGTGCCTTCAGCAAATACAGTCATCCAAAACAGATGAATATGAAAATAAAAAAACTGAAGTAGATACAAGAATTACTGCCTGGCATAGAATAAAAATCTGAACGATACCTCTATAGCTGAGCCTATATTTTGAATTATACGGTCGAAAACACTTGTCCTTTCAACTTCAAATGACCTCCAGTGTAGAAGACATTTGTATATAATACAAGCGGCAATGGGTTTTCCCCCAGCAAACCCAAGATCTTGAGATATACACTTGATCAACAAATCTTGATTTTCCTAAACCGGTGAGAACACAAATAATAACCCGTACTTGAAATGAGAGAGCTACTCATAAACACACTTATCAATGTCATGGTAGTCATCCAAAAGAGAAACAATGTTTTAGAAGTCAATAAACTGATGTTAAGGGCTCTACCTGCTGCTTCTCATTCAGTGACTTCTGAGGCTTCTCTTCTACTTCGACCTCCCTTTGTACAGGTGTTGCAAGCTGCACATCCTGAAATTTCTTGTCAGGTGACAAAAGCCATCTTATCAACTTGATACCCAAATAAAGCACCTGTAAATGCAACTTAATGAAATTACAGTCTACTTACTGTAATGGCCTTTGTTTCACCGTTTAAGATGTTGCCATTCTCTGGACTCCTCTGTCAAATGAAAAATTTTCAGTATATTAGTCTCAAAGTCAATAATGTAAAGGTAGATTTCTAGGAAGATATTCACATTTAATCACCAGTACCTGAATAATCGTTGTCTTAGGTCGCACAGCCAATGCTTTCGAAGTCGGGGACATGGTTAGGGACTGCTGACGGAGTACTTGATTCTCGGATTCTAGATTCGTAAGCTTCTCTTCAAGCCTGAGTTTGGAAACAATAGCAATGTTAGACAATTGTTCTTTGACATGGTAATACCAGCTATATTTAGGTCAATGAAAAGTAGGGCCTGCCACATCTGTTGATGGATTATTAAATGACACAACAAACAGAAGGTCAGTTGTCAGTGAGAAATAGATAAACGAATTAGCCAAGTGTGCGTGCATGTAGATAAAACGAAAAGATTCCATGGTCCCATAGGCCAATGCTATAGCAATTGGTCCTCCCCAAAATCCATTACTTACTGATAGGGTAGGGCACCAACAAGGCTTCCAAACAACCTCCAAAACACTCTCATTCAACTAAAAATTGTTTAGATCTTCAAAAAACCTTAAAATCAACATTTCTAACAGCCACAAATGAGCAATTTAGAATTGATCATGGGGTAATTTGACGGGAACATTTTTGAGCTCCGAATCATTCTTTTTTTTTAAGAGGAATGGAGTGTTGATTGGAGGAGACCAATTTTGGGTCCTTGTGTCCTCAACCAATCAGAAGTGGTGGATTGTACAGAGGGCCAATTGCTACAGAAATGAGCCATGAGACCGTAGAATATTTTCATATGCATGTGTGTGTGTGATATTGATCTAATCCATATAAGGAATGTAACCTTGCTAAAATCATGTATCCTTTATTTCTATGCAATGTATCTGGGAATTCTATAACTAGAAATTCCAAAACACTTTGTACCTTGTAAGCTGGATATCCTAGAAAAATAAATGAAATATAGCAAGTATAGCACTTAGACATCATCGCATGGATAACAAAAGAAAGCGAATAGCTATCTGGAACATATGAACACCTTTGCAAAGAATCCTGAAGCTTATCCACCTTCCCTTCCGCACCTTCAAGCTTTTTAACCAATTTTCCATTTTCTTCCTGGGCTTCCACAAAATTTCGCTGCGTATCATCTGCTCTCTGCTTTTCCGATTGCAACAAAACCTGCAGAAGTAAAATCAATAGGTATGATATAAAGTTCCATTTACAGTTAAAGCTCTAAACTCTTATGAGGTAATCTCCTTGTCGTCTACTAACCATTTATACAAAGCTTCAAGTTCTAGGATTGCAATATATTTGTCTACACTATCTCTCTATCCTAGCCATAAATCAATAGCTTACCTTTAGGTTTTCCACCTCAGCAGACAAGGCATCAATCTTTTCTGTATCTTGAACAAGAACAGGTGTTTCTTTTATGACAGGCGGTGCTTCTTCTATAGCCTTCCGTGCTGCCTCTCGTTCCTTGACTAACAAGGAATGTGCCTCTTCAACTTGAGCTTGCATTGCATGCAAAGAATCCTGTAACTTAGCAACTTCAAGGGCCTTTGCTTCTTCCAAGTCAGTCTACAGATTGAAATATATGAGGAAGTTAGAATATTATATATAAAAATTTCAGTAAGTTTCTATAGTGCAACAAATTACAAACATCAAGCCAATGTAAAATCATTTGCAGCAAAGGATAAATATGTGAAATCACTGCATCTAGTTTCATCACTGAATAAAGAACAAGAAAAAAAGAAAGAAGAACATCCAAACATTTGTTTAGCATGTCTCAGGCCATTGTAAATACCCTTAGGCGCTTCTCCAGTTGCAAACGCCATGTAAGTTCCTCCACACGTTTCTCGAGCTTGTCTTTTGCTTCTTTAAGTGCCCCGGTTTCCCTTGCAGCCTGGCATTTCAAAGGGTTTACATAAGTCAATAAATTTCATGGCCCATAGAAAAGTTCGTGAGAATTTTCCGATATCTATGAACACGAAGCAGTCCAAGCCAGGATAGCATGCACAGTAAAATATGTAAAGTAAATTAGGCTAACCATTTTGAGCTTTCTAAGCTCTCTTCGTGCAATCCTCTGCCTCCAGGCACATTGATACGTGATGGCAGAATGCTTTAGACTCTTGTAATGAGAATAATCTCTATGACAACGCCATTGAGCCTGTAGGAATATTAAAGAATAAAATATATTTCCTTTTCCAAGTTTTTATAGAGAAATAAACGACAAATCTAAGCAAATTTTAGCTTCCTAAGTTGGTCCAATCCCAGAAAGTGTACTACACATCCTTAGTTTATTTTCTCTGTCCATTGTAAGATAGGTTGGTGGAACCCCTGCCTGATGTAAGATATACTTTCGCATTCTAGAAAGGATAACACGAGCAAGGCAAGGCCTACCTACATTCATATATACCTCATGTATTAAGAGACATACATATTTGACTTTAGATACCTATAGGAATTCCATTAGATTACTTAATAGGATTACCTGAATGATGATTGCAGCTTTGGTTTGCTTTCTAAACCTGAACTCATTGCGAGCGGCCATAGTCCTTAAGCCTGTCTGGATTGCAATAGAAGAAGACCTTAGTCTTGTGTATGACTTCCTGGCGAGATACTTGCGCAAATTCTTCTGGACCTTCACTGCTGCTGCATCCCTTCTCATGTTCTCATACAATTGACGAGCCACTTCCCCTACACGTAATATTGCAGAGAAGTGTAAACTGTAAAGTCAGAAGCAATGTCATACAACCCTCGCATTTCCCAAAATGGAAACTCAACTTTATTGTTGATAAAAGTAAACCCCAAAACACACAGAAAATGGAACCGGAAAGTAATCATTATGGGTAAACCTCTCCAAAAGGATTGCAGTTGAATAGCAGCTTTCCGAAGTGCAATGAACTCCTTGCGAGCAATATGAGTTCTGATTTGGCGTTGAATAGCCCTGGCTGCATTCCCCAACACCACAGCCCTTCGTGTATCCAACTCAGCCATCTGACCAGCTCTCAGGAAAACCTTTGTCTTGCCTATCTACAAACCCAGACCAAAACCCAATATAAGTATTATATAGTTTATCTACATCCAGTGGAAAAATTAGAGTCAATACTTTGAAAGGCCAAAAACTAAAATACCCATAGGGAGGGACCGAGGGAGAGAGAGAGAGAGAGAGAGAGAGAGAGAGAGAGAGAGAAGAACAACAGACTACCT
>NW_006498260.1:601305-621523 GCF_000471905.2 Amborella trichopoda
GAGAGAGAGAGAACAAACAGATCCCTATTTAAAAAGAAGTTTTCCTTTAAACAGATCCTTTAAAAGCAAATTTTAAATATGGTGCAGCCAAAAATTTCTATGATTACGATTATAGAAGTTCAGATAAAAATTATTTAGGTAGAATGGAGACAAAACTCATGTTATGGTAAGACAAACATACCTGATAACCTTTCAGGCCGATCTTATCCAGAATCTTTTTACATTCGACCACTTCATCAGAACTGTACAGCCACAAAATAAATTCATAAAATGTATATTTATGCCTAAGTTATCAGACGATCTTCAAGTTCTGAGAAGTGATATATCTGGAGCATTCGAAGATGTAAATAATCTT
Organism: Amborella trichopoda; assembly: GCF_000471905.2. The sequence goes on from NW_006498260.1 coordinate 601,661, forward strand.
TCATATGAAGAACATAAAAGAAATGAAAGCAAATCACTTACTTCCCATCCAAAACTTCAGGAGCAAGAACACCAAAACGGTGCAGAAATTCATAGAAAGTTCGTCTGGTAGGATATCCAGCACAGCTGATCCTAATAGCCTCAAGTACACCCTGCATATATAAAAAAAAGCGTGGAGCATTCATTAATCGTTTGCCCAAAAAATAAAGTAGGACAGTAAAGAATTTAGCAATGTATATGACCAATTTTTGGATACTCACGCCACAGCGTAATTGTTGGATGACATTGAAGTTTTCAAATATAGAAGGTTTAAGAACGTTGTTTGGCTTCACGCATCTAATGTAGTGTGGTTCTGTTGAGTTCAATGTTTCCATCAGAGCTTGAAGTTGTTGCTGCATAAGTGAGATCATCCATAAGATAAAGCAAAAAGTGATTTGCAAACTTAACACTTCTACACATAATTAACATGGTAGTCCTGCACAATTATTGAAGTATGTTTATTTTTTATAATAGTAAAAGTGTGTTTAGTAAATTATACACGCTCGGCGAAGTATATTTCTTATAGAGGGAGTAAAATCAATGTGAACTAAACGTGACCGCCATCTTTACCCAAACATGCATGGGATTACATAATATTCAGTACACAACTGAACACAGTAGTGCACAGGCATGTGAACAAAACATGACCGCCATCTTTACCCAAACATGTATGGGATTACTGCATATTCAGTACACAACTGAACACAGTAGTGCACAGGCATGTCCACCCAGCATTCCATTGCTCTTGCTAGAGAGCCTGCACTTTGCTTGCGATCCAATAACATTCAAACTGTGCTTTTCTACATGTATTTTTGTGTGTGTGTGTGTTCATTCCCAGCATTTTAAGTCCTAAGTTGTATGGCTGTACGCATTCTCTCAATCCAATTAATGTTAATTACCAAAAAGAGGACTTCTTAGTTATAATAGCCGCTAGCTTTGAGACATCAGATTTGGACACCAAGATATAAATACAAAGTCCCAAGGGATTACAACAGGCTAAAAGTATTAGCATTGAAAGATGACCATAAAAATAAACTTGCATACTTTAAAACGTGTTCCAATAGAAGAAAACTTGGAAGACTTTGATGACTCCTCCGGAAGTCGAGGAAACAGACCAGCAACGAAAGGACATTTTGAAGCATTTAACAAATCCTGGTGCTCTGCTACCACATAATCTTTGTTTTTATCCAAGAACAGATCGGCTTGATATGTGACCTATAGGTAAGGAATCCAAATGAAATCAAGACAAGGAGTTATAAAATAAAGATAAAGAACAAGAAACCAAGCGGAAAAACTGCAATTTACCTCCCCAGCATAATGCGAAATAATGAAATTAGTGCGAGAAAGCTTCGGTTTGATAAATCGCTTATTCTTTGCAAATGTTTGATAGAGCTTCTGCGCAAATGTTTCATGCGTCGACTTCGGAAACATGCTGTAAGTTAAAACTTAATGCATGAAGAAAACATCATAGAATAATCTTCTCTATCACTTCAAGACAAACTATGCACCCACATCAAAGAAATTAAAACCAATGTCATCCATCTACAGCTAGTGGATCAGAAGCATACCAAGCTTCATCTAGAAGAGCAATAATACCACCAGGTTTCTGCAAAACAAAAAACGGATGTCAAATCACAAATGGTAGAGGACAAATAGAAACAATGGCTTTGAAACTCCAAGATAACGGAAAAGAAAGGTTAGATCGTCCATGCATAAAAAAGGAACTGTCTATATAGCTTGGCAGCTGCAAGAATTCAAATGATTACAAATTTGACAAACATGTAGAATCATGTGCCCATCAACTTCAATCCCATTTCTTTTCATGAAGAGGCAGAACAATATAGAGAATGCAAAATGAATCTCCTACGGTACAAAACTGGGACCAAGATATACGCATGTTAATAAAGGTATGAGAATAACCCGTATGAACAGATCAAATATCATTCAAGGGATAATAAAGGTAAGAGAATATACATAAATAATTAAATAAATTACCACAACTCTATTCAAGCTTGTGCACCTTTCTGAAAGGAGAGATGACACAATATATATCACAATGTGATGAAAACAGCCAGTAAAAAGAAGTCTAAAGAGTACCCAATGTCTTCTAGGCAGATATCACCCCCAATGAATTGCTTCCATCTCTCAACCAAGCCCAGAAAAAAAAAAAAAAAAGCAGTTTTCATCAAGCCACTTATCTAGGAAATTAAACCTATAAACAAATCAATGAACCATTTAAAAAAAAGGCTAGTTTGGGGGAAATTTTCCATCATAGGTTCAAACAAGAGCACCTCTGAATCCCAAAAAGCCTGAGGTATCACACTCTAGTGCCCATTCAACCCATCCAGGACTTTGGTAAGATTTCTAACATAACTCACTCAACAAACCTTTGTTATTCAATTGAAACCAGATCTCAGTCTCACACCCCCATCCATAAACCCTTTTTTTTTTTTGAAGTTGTTAACTTTTCTATTCTATTAGTTAAATAGAGTTACAGGTAATCAACATTAGGCTTCCCACATTCTGGGAGCTCCGTACAAAAAACAAGCTTCCCACCAAGTGGGAGCTCTATTCCAAAAAATGTAGAGGCTAACCCTCGCAAGGTTGCCCTGTACAAAATTCATCAAGAAGGTGCGTATACACAGAAAGTTTCAAAAAAAAATTCCTCTCAGGGGATCACTGAGAGTACAAGCTAGTCATGCATTGCAGTTGTTGACCACATCCCTAGCAAGGTTGTCCGCCTCCTGTGTTGGCCTCCTGCCAGATATGCCTCCAAGAGATGTCCATATGCCGGTAGATGTGAGCAAATTCGTCAAACACATGGGCAAGAGACCAGGGACTTGGAAAGGAGCCTGAAGCGCATCAGATAACATTCTTCGAATCAGCCTATACGATTAGAGACTCGCTCGAGTGGGGATCGAACACTTTGAGGCCTTCCAGGAGAGCAATGGCCTCAGCCATCGGGAATCAGCGTAGCCAATGTTTTTGGAGAAAGAAGCAAGGGTACAACCCCCTGATCCCTAATGATGCCACTGATGCCTGCAGGACCTAGGTTACCAATAGAGCAACCGTTGAAATTGAGATTGGTATATCCAAGAGGAGGTGGAGACCATCAGGAGGCACGGGAGGTCCATGGCAGACTTGTAAAGAGTAAGGCTCACTAATTCTGGATAAACGCGTGGCGTAAACCCCTTAACTGTTTATAGTGGGTCACACAAAAGATGACCAAAGATCTAATTTTCTCGAATAAGGATACCGGCGAGCATTTTCTCCCCAAAAGATTCTGCAATTTCTCTCATTCCAGATAACCATAGGATTGCCACTACTAAGACCTTCCGCAAGAGGATACCAGCTTTGGGCCAAGGGAAGGGTTGGAGAGAGCTAGAAAGAGCAGCGATTGACTGTGGGGTAACCCATCGCCAATTGAACAGCTGAAGAATAGCGCCTGAAAGCTCATGGGCCAGAGGGAAGTGTACAAATAGGTGGGCATCGCTTTCTTCATTGGCCAAGCACATCACGTATCTATTGGGAATGGCCAGCCCTCTCCTTTGTAGATGGTCAACCGTGAGGGCCTTTTCCAAACAATGCTATCCAATTAAAGACTTGGATTTTGGGAGGTACAATGGACAACCAAGCTCGGGCTATAATTGACGAGGGAGAGAGGGGGAAGGTGGGTGACTGAAGAAACTTCTATAAAAAGAGGACATGAAGAAGGTCCTCGAGACGGAGGGGCCAGAATGGTTGAATGGAGAAGGGATGAGAGATTCACAAAATCAGTTGTTTCAAAATCAGTAAGGGTCTTCTAAAAGAAAGGTTCCAAGCTCTACAGGGGCCCGACAGATGCATCTCATCCACCACGGACGAGAGTGGATTCTGAGCTAGGCGAAAGAGGGAAGGAAAGAGGTCGTTTAAGGGGGGGGGGGGGGGGTTTGGCCAATCCACAAGCCTGACCAGAACCGTACCCGTCGCCCCTCCCAAGGATGGAATCGAATGAGGCTTTGAAAGAGGTTGTGGGAGGTGAGGATGGATCTTTAAACCCCTGAAGATCTGCTGGAAGACCTACATTCTAGCATCCAAATGGATGGATCAAGTCGATATTTTTGTCAAATGACCTAAATCCAAAGCTGGTTGTCTTGGGTTTGCCAGTCTCCACCAACCATTTCCTAAGTAGGGCAGTGTTGTGCTTCCTTAGGTTGTGAATACCAAGGCCCCCGAGTCGTTTGGGCTCGCAAACGTTTTCCCAAGAGATGAGGTGATACTTCTTGGTGCTAGCATCACCTGACCACAGGAACGTTTTCATTAGCTGCTTGAGTCAAGTGGTCATTACTGCAGGCATATGAAATAGGGACATTTGATAGATCAGGATGTTAGATAGGGTGGCCTTGATAAGGGTGATCCTTTCAACCAATGAGAGGAAGCATCCCTCAGACCCACAAGCTTCTGGTCGACCTTATCAATTATATGAGACCGTTCTTTTCTTGGGGTGCCTAGGCACAAGGGCAACCCCAGGAAATTGGAAGCCAAGCTTTCGGCCTGGCATCCCCATCTAGCAGCTATGTCTTGTGAGGCTTGCATGTCCAACGCCACTGCGATCATCTTTGATTTGGACATGCATACCTTAATACCTATGGCAAATTCAACATTTGAGGAATAGGCGGAGGGAGTCCAGTTCTTCGAAAGAAGCACCACAGAAAACAAGAGTGTCATATGTGTACTGGAGGTGAGCGATGACCGGACCTCAGGGTCCACACTTGAATACTTTCAGCCGTCCAGTTGGAACATGGGAGAGATGGATTAGCTGAAAAACTCCAGGGCGATAGCAAAAAAGAATGGGGATAGGGGGCATCCCTGCCTGAGACCCCTTGACGAGGGGAAGTATCCCTTGAGGGACTCATTGATAAGCATGGAGAAATGGGAGTTAAGAGCAACAACCCTTCATCCAACTTCTCCAGCAAAACCCAAACCCCATTCTTGAGAGAATCTTGTCTAGGAAGTCCCAATCAACATGGTCATAAGCTTGTTCCCAATCGATTTTGAAAATAATCATCAGACTTTTGACGAGATGCCTGGAGTAGGGGAATTCAGGTGCCACCAATACCCCATTAAGAATCTAACGATCTTTGACAAAAGCCCCTTGAGAGAGGGAAATGACCTGAGAGAGAACCTCCCTTGGCTGGGTAGGCAGGACCTTCGAAAGTATCTTGTAAGACAAATTAATGAGGGTAATAGGGCGAAAGTCCTTAAGCTCCTTGGCTCTTTCTACTTTAGGAATGAGGGTGATAAAAGTGGCATTCATCACCCTATGGATGATCCCTCTAGAGTAGAATTCTTCAAAGAAGCAGAGGAAGTCATTTTTAAAGGTATTCCAAAAGGTTTTAAAGGGGGCAACAAGAAACCCATCAGGACCCGTGGCTCAATCTAGGCCAAGATAGTGATGGCCAAGAGTATTTCGTCTGTGAAGGCGCATTCAAGACAAGAGGCCTGATCAGGGGAGAGAGTAAGGAAAGAAGGGTCTGCCATCCTCGATCTTGGGCCGGTAGGGGCAGAGAAAAGCTGCTCAAAGAAATGAACAATGGCTTCTTCAAACTCTGCTGGTTGGTCAAGCACTCTATTTCCCACCTTAATGCGGGTCATGATATTATCCCTAACGCCGATAGTTGGCAATTTTATGGAAAAAGGCTGTGTCAAGGTCTCCAAACTGGATCCATTTCACTCTAGACCTCTGGTACTAGAAAATCTCTTCTTTTCTGAGAATGAGTTGATAATAAATATTTAATTGAGATCTCTGGAGTGCTTCCGAGAAGGACAGGGGCCCAGATTCCTCAATAAGGTCAAGGCCTTGGATAGCTTGGAGGACTGATAAGGGTGTGGAATTTCCCAGGTAAAGTGAGACTCCAATCCTTAAGAGAGAGTTTGAGAAGCTAGAGTTGCACTGGAGTTTGAAACCTGCCCTTCCCGCCACTAAGGGGGAGAAGGAATTCCACCAAGTAGGCAATAAGGAATTGAGGTGGGGTTCCTCAAGCCAGGATAATTGAAGCGAATGGGTTTAGGTCCTATCGTGGCTGGTTGGATATCTAGGACAATGGGACAATGATCGGAGGTGGGTTTGGGTAATGCTGAGGCATGGGAGCCAAGAAAGGCGGCATCCCACTCAAGTGAACCGATCAAGGTTTGCGAAAGAGGGGATAGCTGAGTGGTTGGACTACGTGAACTGGGTTCCCTAGAGAGGAACATGTATAAGGTCATTATGGGAGATGAAATCCAATAAATCCAGCATCCCACAAGAGATATTGAACCTAGAGTTGTGTTTGAAAGACCAGCTAGTAACATTAAGGTCTCCACCCAGACACCAAGTGGGATGGGATGGGGCATCGATGCCACAGAATCTAGTTCTGCCCAAAAAAGGTTACTGATCCCATCATAAGGGGCCACAAATCGCCAAGAATTTCCACAGGAAGCCATCGAAAATTCTGGAGAGTAGCATTGTGACTGAAAAGGTCCAATGTGTGAGGAGGCTAGGGAACGGACAGTTGGGTCCCAGACTACCTAAATTCCTCCTGAGGCCACGGACGCTGGCAATGCTTCCCATTGGTAGGGTCTCCGGCCCCACACTTGTCTGATGAGTTGAAGAGAAGGGAGGGGTAGTTTTGTTTCAATCAAAGTAAGAATCAGGGGACGAAACTTAATACAGAGGTCCCGTACTGAGCTGCGCTTGTTGGGGTGTCCCAGACCCCTAACATTCCATGGCAAGATTATCATGGGGTTAGGTTGAGGAGGGGGACACGCCGAGGGGAGCATCTCGGGAGGATGCCATAAGAAGGGGCTTACGAAACAGCAAGCTTAACAGAGGTAGAGGGTGTGGCTGACCTCTTGTATTTGATCCCAAAAAACAGGTTATAGACTTCTCTCTTGCCTTTTCTGCTTACCTAATTGTGGTCTGAGCATCTGCCTAAACGGTCCTTCAAGGCCGTCGTAGTGAAATCCCATCACTTGCAACACTTCTCTGATGTTGCGTTGAGTTCAATCCATCACAAAGGAGGAATCAACTGAGTGAGGTGAAGGGGCTGGTGAGGAGCTAGAGTTCGAGGAAGCCCCAGTTGATTGTTCAGGAAGAGAGGCTTAAGGGGGGTGGGGGGTGGTTAGGGGGGCTTGTGCCATAGAGAGTAAGGATATGTGAGGTGGAATGAGTACCACTGATAACCGGCGCAACAGTCAGCAGGCTTGACAGGTGGGGTTCCTTGAGGTGTTGGTCTGCGAGAGAGGAAGTCTTGAGGATGGGTGAAAGCTCCATTGTAGTAGGCTAGCTTCGAGCGGGGGGAAAATCCATCTGCTCTGGGGTAGGGGACTGCTCTGCCAGATGAGAGGGAGGGTAAACTGCCAATGTCTCGTTGCAATGGAGGGGAGGTAGATTGAAGGTCAACGATGATGAGGCTGCCAAGAGTGCGTCCCACAGATTCCTCAGCCCCAGAGGTTGGACAGGGAAAAGGTCCAGAGTCGAAGGGGCTGAAAGAGGTGAAAGGGAGAAGAGAGAGAAAGGTAGGGATCTAGCGGGGAGAGAGTCGGAGAGTTGGGATTGGAGAGGACGGGAGGTTCGGGTAAGGGATGAGCGAAGAGGCGGTGGAGAGTTGGCCAGGTGGCGGAAAACCTACCCCGGCCGAAGTGCCCCCAGCTGTGAGAGTAATGATGGGTCCTTGAGGTATAGGGGTAGGTATGGCGATGTGGCAACCATACGAGGAGGAGGGGTGAATGTGGCAAACGGAGGCTCCATTGACGTGGGAGAGAGAGGGGGAGAGGAGAGAGAATGGATAAGCAGGGAAAAGGCAGAAGAGGAAGGTGGTGTTTCAAGTACTAGGAAAGGCACTCGTGTCAATGAGAGGGGGTACATGGCCAGCATGCGGGGGTGGGACCACGTGGGAGGGAGAGGGAAGAGAGGAAGGGGATGGAGAGTGGTGAGAAGGCGTGCTACATGACGGGAGTTGCATGTCGCCCAAAGGGGGAGAGAAGGAAGGGCTCGGGTTAGACCAGGGGATGGGAGTTGGGGAGTTGGGAGGACTTGTTTTAATCCTCAGAAGGGGGGAATTGTGGGCCCTATCATTCATCCTCGGTGGGCTGCGATGAACTGGGCATTGAAGTCACCTAGAGACTACAGTTCAGGAGTTGAGGTCATGACTGAGGCTCTTCCATGCTCCGCTGGTGGAACATGGTGGAGGGAAGGAGGTGAAGCACTATTCCAGGAGAGAAGGATACGGAACAGGAGCTCATCAATCTCAAGCCAAAGCAAAGGCACGTTACACAGGGGATCCAAGAGCTCGACAAGTAATTGTATGGTGCCCAAGTGGAGGTATTGAAAGGATTTCGAGTGTACTAAGTGAAGGTGCCACACGCATTTGCAATGAGTTTGAAGGTTTCCAAGCGTATAAGGGAATGTGGGCGGCCCTGACCCAGGTTCTCTGTTTCTTGAAGGATCCGCATTCTTGAAGGATCCGCATTTTTAGGACCAGCGGCGAAGTGTGAGGGTGGCTCCCTTTAAGGACAGCGAAGTCGTGCTCTGTAGTGTCCTCTGAGCACTGGTCTTAATTGGGAAGCAGAAGAGAATGATTCTGTCAGAGAGTTTCCGGCAGCCGAGGTCAGGTTCTCCCCAAACCGTATGACACGCCACAGTAATACACAAAGAAACACAGTTATTTTCTTTTATTCTATCCTCTTTGTTAGGTAGACTACTTGGGTAATCTTAAATTAGTGAAAGAAAATGCATACATTTGCAAGTCATGCACATAATCCTACTTATATATGGCACTCTCTCCTAGATCTGAAGTTTCATTATTTGAGTTAATAGAAGTTCCTCTAAAACCAAACTATTAGATGTGATAAAATTTTCATAAATGATAAGAAATAGAAGCATGGTAGCAAATTATTAACAGAAAACATATATTTGACAACAAGCAGTATAATTGTCATGATGACTGAGCAAAGAGCCAGTCGAAAATTCAGTTACTCCGTAGTCTGCATCACAAACCAATACATGTATTTAAGTATACAATGATAGCCACCCACGATAACAAGAACAGTAGTATTGATAGATTAAGTGACATCCAGCCAATACATTGCTTTTTATAACTACTTTCCCTTTAACCTGTCTGCAGTCAGTCAAGAATTATGATGATGATGTAACCAGACAGTTTTATTTTCCTTCAGCTATTAATCCAAAACAAAATATAACTAGCATTACAAATTCATAGAATTTTTCCCAGAAAATGAAATAGCTTCTATAGAAACTTCATTAGACAACAGACAGAAAACCTTTTCAATCAGATCCAGCACATCTTGGTTGTCAATAAACTCAATGTAGCTCCAGTTAATTTCCTCTTTAGTGTACTCTTCCTGCTCCATTTTGAATACATGCTGCAAAAATAGAAAAGCATAGGCTCATCACAGTCATTGCATTGAAATTTAAGAAATTAGAATTGTATTTCTAACAACAAAATTAGGCTCACTCACCTGGTTAAAATGTTGTTGCAGCTTCTCATTAGTGAAATTTATACAGAACTGCTCAAAACTGTTTAGGAAGAAACAAAAGGGAGCGAATCAGGACTCCATATGCATTCAAATTTCACAGAAAGAGCTGACTTAATCTAACTATTTTTCATGTAGGGATACCTATTGGACTTGAAACTTTCAAAACCATAAATATCAAGGACTCCAATCAATGACTTTGAGTTTGGATCTTGACCAATCGAAACATTGATCTTATCCACAAGCCTGTAAAAAACATGGCTCAATGTATTAAAATTCTATCTCAAGGTGATGGGAGATTCGCAATTGAATAATTATGTCAATAGAAATGAACAGCCTGAAAATGGAAGTTGTTTAATAGAACATAAATAATATCCCACTAGTACTTACACCATAGAAACTCTTACCAGTCAAATAAGCGGGAGTAGATCGTTTTGGCTAGACCATCTCTACTAATCATTGCAGCAACAGGATCGAGGTCCCTCGTAATAACCTCTTCAGGTGTCACCATTACACGTCTACACAGTGCATCTTCCAAGCTCTTCTCATCACACCTAGTGAAGGGGAAATAAAGTAGTATGTCAACCACACAATAACTCAAGAGTGCACAAGGACAACAAAAAATATTAGAAGCCAAAAGCATACATGAGCAGTTCAGCTGTCATTTTCAGATGAAACCTAGACTTCTCATCCTTAAGGACAGAGGAATCTATCTCCTTTCCCTTAGCAAACTCAATATTACCAAGATGTAAAATAGCAGCAACAACCCTGAAGATTGCCTCCTAAAGTTATCAACCGGAAAAATTAGTCTAGAGGATAAATATTTATGAAAATAGTAATAGATTGAAATAAGCATAATGAACTCGGATAAATGCAGGGAATGATATTACCTGTTCTGGCTCACTAATGCCAACAATATCCATTGCCCTCCTGGTTGCAAGATATTCATGTGCATCATTCACACCATCTAGTTGATAGCAATTAGATTGATTAAGGTAATGAAAAGATCGTGGATTCCCCAATTTATATTTCTCGATATCCTGTGGAACACATTAAATAGATCAACAGCTTTAGAAAGCCTTATGATTATAGAAGTTACCTAATGAGAATAAAATATTCCAACTGAGAGCAATAAATAACAATGGGAAATACCTCAGGTGGCGCTGAACAAAGGAGATAAAAGCAATGGTAGTTTCTCTCAGGATCTGAAATCTGGCAAACACGAGACCTTTCGAGAAGGTAGGTTCTGACAGCTGCCCCCGATATCCTCCCACTCTTGTCAAATTGTATTTCAACAAATTTCCCAAAACGACTTCACAGATACATCATACAGAACATAGAAATGCACAGTATTTAGTTCATCACAAAAATAGAAAATGTTGAATATAAATAACAAAAGCTCTGTTTCAATTATCATATTTCGCTAAATTTGTGAACCAAAGTCTCGTTAAATCAAATTGTATACAAGATAGCATGGATAGAATGAAAGTTCCATTTTCAAAAGACCAAAAAAGATTACACGTATAACTCACCTAGAGTTGTTGTTTCTAACAGTTTTAGCATTGCCAAATGCTTCGAGGACTGGATTAGACTGCAATATGTTAAAGCAATACCACTGAGAGTCAGAAAGCTCAGCCACCAAAAGTAAGTGAACTTAAATCGAATAAAAGTAAAATGATACCTACTTCCAAAACTTGTTGTTCAACTGTCCTTCCTTCTGTTCCAGATCGTCCCCCCAAGTAAGCGAGGTATTGCATAAGCATCTTTGTCGTTTCAGTTTTACCAGCACCACTTTCCCCACTCACCAGAATGGAGTTGCTTTTTCCCTCATTTATCATAGCTCTGTTTTCATACAACATATGCCATCAGTATAAGCAATCATCTAACTTCAACATATTAAGTTTTCAAGGAAATAACAAAAAGTTACCTGTATGCAACATCAGCAACTGCGAAAACATGAGGGCTTAGTTCTCCAAAGGCTGCTCCCTTGTATTGTTCCATCATGTGAGTACCATATAGATGCGGCAGCCTTTGAAAAGGATTTACTGCAATCAATATGTTACCGGTGTATGTCTGGTAATGAAGTTAAAAAGTTAGTAGTCTACAATCATTAATGATGGCAATCAATTTTCCATACCCCAAAGTTTCCATACCCCAAAGTGGCATGGCACATCATATAAAATTATCATAATATATAGGAAATGACAAATAAAACAAATACACACATAGATTTCATTAAGTTCATATCGAGTGGCCAAGTTTTGTAGAACTCCCGGTTCGTGCAAATAAGAAAGCTTTGTCATGTCATCCACTCCACCAGGAGGAGCTTCTGTGTCCTTGGGCAAAACTTTTGACACATTTGTGACCACCTGCACACAAGCAACATATCAATGTGAAAAACCATGCAGACTTAAGTATATTATGATAATATGACTATAGCAGTTTATTGAGAAACATAGACCACATTAGAGATTATGGTTCTATGTCAACACCAACATTCATCATATTTAAGAAAAAAAGAACTAGAAAAGTAATAAGACACATGAAAATATATAATTTGAGAACGTGTGACAATAACCCCCAATTACCAGAAAACATTTTTGGTTCTGAACCATATCATGTCAAGAAATATTAATTTGAGAAGGTGTGATAATAACCATAATTACCAGAAAACATTTTTGGTTCTGAACCCTATCCAGACATGATACAATAGTATTTACAAGGAAATTATATCCAGCTGGAATCCAGATTCGAGATTCTCGGGTTTCCATTGTAACAGATAAGAAAGAAACTGGGAATCACTTCGACTTTGGAGGGGAAAAGTAGATATGGTGATAGGAGCATGAGAAATTAGGACGTTAACATTTCAATTTGACATATAGCAACCCCCTAGCCTAGTTATCACAATATCAAACCCCATATATCCTATCTCTCAACAGTATTGAATCCTTTCTGAAAACCCTTATCCCAGTTCCAGACTCCTGCAACCACATTATAGTAGGTATGATAGATAAGATGCAATTTTCAGTCAAAAGAGAAAGAGTATGGGTAGGGATGAGAACAGTCAACTAAGAAGCTGCACCAGTGTTTCAAACTTGCCCAGTTTTATTGGACTCAGGCGAGTCACTCGGACGCAGCAGGGTGCCGGTCCAAGCGAAAAACCTTGGGAACTGGCCAAGTCTCGAAACTTGGAAGAGGTCCTACCCTCCTAGGGCCAATGTTGGAGTTTAAAAACACAGAGGTATACAGTTCAGTTTGGTCACACGTTAATCCCTACAGATCACATGTAGAAATTCAGGAGTCTTCAAGGAAAGTAGTTCAGGGATTAACAAAAACAATGTAGCAAAAAGCAACATTAAGATAAAGAACTATGTCGCAGTAGATATAGCGGCAACAATAAGGACACATGCACAGTCTCCTTCAAATAGCCTATAAATCAGTGCTTGAAAGGTAAATGAAAATCTACAGTGTGTACAGATTCGCACTATTAAATTCATGCAGTTTCCAAGAAAATGTTACTAAAATGGGGAAATATCATATGAAGTTCAACGAGTACTGCACTCAACTTATTATTGAAAAACGTTTTCGTCATAACTAGCATCTCTAAAATAAAAGGTACCTAATTACTAAAAAATTATGGAAACAAATAGAATGATAATGAAGAACAAATTCAATCTTATTACTTCATCGTTGCTAGAAATTTAACTAATGAGAATGAAGAGTCTAGCAATAAGGACAGAAAGCAAGAACAGAGGAGGAACATATAAAGGTAGAACAAATACTAACAAATGTTGGATATGTATTCCTTCCTTGCAACAAAAGAAGCAATACAAAATTAGCATACCGTTTTCCCATTAGTAGTATGAACATGAACTTCCTGGCCATTGATACGGGAAACCTCTCCATCAACCCATGCTAATACTGGATCTTCAACCCATACATGAGAGCCCACAACAATATTATCTGGAGCCGCCTGCAATTTTTCCAATTTCAAAAACACAAAAGAATTAGAGTAATACAAATGCATGCAATAAATCCAGAATACCTAAGAATGACATCCCTATTTCTCTCCCTACTTAGTGAGATTTTGACTGAAAGGGCTGATTCAGATGGGATTTGCTCATTTTGAAATGATAATCGCAGATAATTTTTAGATGAAGAGCTTGGGTTACATATGGAATTTATGGGAATAATGATCAAAAGGTCGCAATGTTTTTTAATCAGTAGCTCGCTATTAGGTTACAAAGTTATAACCTAACCAATACAAGTGTAGTAGAGACACTTTTGATCGGGTATGTACTACAGATGGTAAGAGGTTAAATACACTATACGAAATGAAAGTTAAACTGTTTTCTTATGAGACTGATCCATCAGCTAATGCAAGTAGATAACAACTGGTGGTTGGCACTCTTTTTTATCTATTTGTCAAAATCCTTGAAAGCCCATGCTGTCCTAGAAGACCACCCATAGGTCCATTCACAGGATAGTCATTATCTACACGTTACATATGGATGTGTTTTGTTGTCCTCATCAACATTCACCTTGACTGTACAGCATATGCACCTGCCGAGTGGGGACAATGTCCAAACAGACAAGCTATCAGACATTTGTGTTGCCTGGTTCCTCTTTAGTTTCATGGAGTAGGAAGAAATAGAAAACGATACATTATGAGTTGAAATAGAATAGAGAGCTAGGTCATCTACTTGCAAGATATCATAAGATCGATAGCACCACTTTCTATATTTTGTATTGACTTAGTGTCTCCAATAGCATTGTCGGAGACTATATTATCGCCACAACATACCCAACGTATTAATTTGTATCATATGTTATGGAGTATTTATTATGTCAATGCGCATAGCCTCTTCCTCTTCCCTCGGTGGGCAGCCCCTTTAGTAGTCAGCCTGCCAGTCCTCCCCTCGTCTGACCTATCCTCTCCGGAGCCCCCATCTGGGAGCTGCAAAGAGACATCTTTGGAGATCAACCCCTCTCCACCCCGGACAACTCCTGCCTCTCAAGACCCCATTTGCAGCACCCAGCAGCTCAGCCCCTCTCCCCCATGTACCCTATCCACAACCTCACCCTTTCCACGGGAGCCAAGCCTTCATGCCGTAGCACACCACCCCTACCCTCTATTGGTCACAGATTTGGTCCCAATGAACTACTGGGAACGTCTCCCCAGTATGCTTCTACCCATCTGCCTACATCCTTCCAGCTTCCTTTAACCCTAACCCTTACCCCTTCTTACCTTCTCTTGGCCGACCTCATCCCTCCTTTTTGCCTTCTACATCCTTCCCTCCACCCTTTCCTTACTTCACCCACCCTTCCCAGCAGTTTGACAACCCTGGTCTCCAACCTTCCTGGTCTCCACCCTTCCTTTTCCTTTACACCCCTAGCCTCGCCCCTGGTTTTTCCACCTATCGAAGGTAATCCCCTCTTACCGGGCCCTTATTCATTCCCCCTCCCCTTCTTCGCAACCCGCCTCCTCCTACTCTAATTTCTATCCCATCCCACTCCTATTTCCTCATCCGCCCATCATCTTCAACCCTCCACCTCTTGTGGTTATCCCTTCCCCTCCCCCCCCCCCGAGCATGCGCCTCTCCCTCCAATCTCTCTGTTTTCCTATCTCAATCTACCTCTAACCCCACCCCTTCTCCTACCCCAATTTTAACCCCCCTACTGCCAGTGCTCCTCAACCCTATGGCCCCTGCTCTCTCAATTCACCCCCTCTTCTCTGGTCATAGCCCCTGTTTCACAACACTCTACCCCCCCTTCTTCTCCTGCTATGAAGTATTCCCCTCGTCTCTTCCCGGTTGGAACGGATAGCAACCTTTATACAAGGAGTCCTCTTACTCCAGCTCTTATGCCACCCATTGTCCCCTTTCGGTCGACTCCAATTTTGTGGAAGAACTTGACCAAGCCAAATCTAGCGTCACAAAAGTAATGAAGGTTATGGCCTTCCAACATAATGGCCTAGAAGGCCCCTTTAATGCATTCACTACGAGCACCCTCTCTCCTTTTCTTCACATAGTGAGCCAACTATACTAGAATCTCCTTCTCTTGGCCCTGTTCTCAGACGCTCCCTCCCTAAGGCGCGTCTCCCTCTTGACCCCTAGCCCCATGATCATTCCTTCCTGGAATGCCAAGGGTTTGGGTCAACCCCATAAAAGCTCGGTACACGACCTTTGTGCCAAACACCGACCTGCAATTTCCTTTCAAAACAAAACTCCTTTCACCATCCCTCCTTGAGGTTAGACGGGTTTGGGGACAAAGACCCTCTCAATGGGTTGTGTTGCCAGCGACTGGGTCCTCACGAGGAATATGTGTAGTGTGGGATTCAATTGTCCACTCTCTGACCTCCTCTCATGTCAACCAGTTCTCAACCTCGGTTATTCTTTCCGGGAATTCGGATGGCATCCTGTGGAAATTTTCTGCTATCTATGAGCCTAATTCCAACAACACTCGACCCTTGTTTTGGGAAGAACTCAACTCTCTAGTGTCCTTACATCATCCCACTTGGTGCCTAGGTGATAATCTTAACATCACCCGTTGGTCCCATGAGCGCAATTCCAGTACTAATACCTCTAGGGGAATGACGGACTTTTCGTACTTCACTTCTAGGCATGACCTCATCGATGTTCCCCTTCAAGGGGCTTGCTATACCTGGTCCAACCACTCCTCTTCTCCCACCCTCTCCAAACTAGGTCGCTTCGTTTTTAGCCTTGATTGGGATGATGTTTTCCTAGGTCCCACATCTTTGCTCTACCTAAACCTACCTCAGATCCCTTCCCATCCTCTAGGACACCCAACCTATCAACAAAAGACCCAAACCTTTTCGTTTCGAACTTGCTCGGCTTCAAGAATCCAACCTTAGTTCACTTATTCCCTTGTGGTGGAACTCCTTTGCTCCACTTGTTTCCGGTAGGGCAGGCTTTAACCTTAAACATAAAATACTCAAACACTCTCTTAAAGAGTGGAGACTTCAGCTGCTTGGGAACTTTCACACCCACAAGGTAGCCCTCCTACACTCTATTCAAGCCTTCGAGCTCCTAGAGGAAACCAGGCCGCTTACACCATCAGAGCTCTTGCAGAGATCTCAGTTTAAACTGGAGTACCTCTCTACCCTCAAGAAGAAAGAAATCTACTGGTATCAGAGGTCCAGAGTCAAGTGGCTTCATTACGAGGACTAGATCTCCACAAAATAGCCAACTGCCCGACGGGGGGAAAACTCTATCTCGCACATTATTGTGGAAGGGAATCTGCATGAGCAACCAGCTGAGATTGAGGCCGCCATAATCCTATACTTCAAACAACTCTTTTCAGCCCCATAAGGTCTCAGACCTACAAAGGCAGATCTCTCCTT
Source organism: Amborella trichopoda (assembly GCF_000471905.2). The sequence continues at coordinate 618,575 of NW_006498260.1, forward strand.
CCTAATGCTCTCTCCTAACCAGGTAGCTTGGCTGCAACATCCTTTCTCTGAAGACGAAATCCTCCAAGCCATTAATAACCTCAACAAATATCGAGCTCCTGGCCCTGACAGGTTTCCCATAGTACCTTTTAAGTTCATTTGGAGCTCCTTTAGAAATGACTTCCTTTGCTTCCTTGAGGAATTCTACGATATACGGATTATTCACAAGGCAATGAGATACCTACCTAATAGGCAGTGTAGAACCCTGTTTCTGTCAATTATCGGAGAATAATTCAATATAAAGTAAGGAAGGTTATTTTCCCATGATTCATTCTCACAAGTGCATCATATGTTTAGCACTCAGACAGATCCATTACCTTATCTAAGGAGTTATTTTCCCATTATTCATTCTCATTCTTGTACGCGCATTATGAGTTCAGCTATGAGCTAGATCAATCATCTTATACTAGCAAACCATTTTTCCACAAATAAAATCTTGTCAACCAAAGTGGTGCTCATTCAGCTGCTAATTCTCTCCTTATTTAATGTTCCCGGAGAATATGTGGATGCATCTATGGAAGAATTACTCCTCACTGTTTAAAGAATTGCCATAAAACTCAGGACTTGCCCAACTCAACTTGGCTCAGGCACTAACCTAATTTTAAATTTTTGCCCAACACCCTTTGCTTAGTGTGATTCGGAGTAAAACAAGCCCTACTGACTGGAATTGACACCAGCTGACCTACACTACCCTATAATAACCAAATGTAAGAAGAACTAAAACAATGAAATCGCTCATGTAGAATTGACACCATTTCTTTCTAAACAAATAAGATTCGTTCCCCTATTAAATACAATGGTTGCAACTTTTCCATCAATCTGGTTGCCTAACTCAAGACCTAAGTAAAACAGTTAGCAGAGGTATAATTGAAGGAGCAAACCCAATTGTTGTCAATTAGAAAGTTGAATTCCACAAATTCGGTGGTAAGTCTTCCTTGGCTCTCTTTTATAGGACTTATGATCTAGGAGATTGGGACTACTACATCAAAAATGAACTATATTTTGTTTTGAATATTATGCAACCATTTGAAACAAATGGCAATCAAAAAAATTAGCACTGAATGAAAGGCAGGAAAATTTTCAGCGACAAAGATAGAAATACTAACATGCAATTAAACAAATATTGTCATGGAATCATACACAATATTACACAAAATAAACTAATTTCCAGCTTGTGGATCAAACACATCATATTCCCATTTTTAAAATGGTCATAAAAAAGAAATATTGTCGTGGAATCATAAACAATATTACACAAAATAAACTGATTTCCAGCTTGTGGATCAAACACATCATATTGCCATTTTTAAAATGGTCATAAAAACTCTTGGTTGCAATATGATCACCATTTTCCCTAAATTTACATAATTCACAACCTAGACTATAGAGAAGGCCAGGGAGGACGCACTCAGAGCAAGAAATAAAAGGAAAAATAGCAAGAAGTTAGGGAAAGGGCAGAAATAACCAATAGACTAATATTAAAGAAATAAAAAATTGAAGATTTCATGATGAGTTCAATTCAACATACAGGACTGACTCTAAAAACGCAATCAATTCATTCTAACCCAGACAATTGAAAATTGGCTTGAATAAAAAATAACGAATGCAAAGGCTTGAATGAGCAGAACATGTAATGAAACCAAATTAAACCAAAGAAATATGGAAAACCCCCAAATCTCACTGAATTTCCTCAAAAAGAAAAAACTAAAAATTAAACAAAAACCACAATTTATTTCATTTAATAGAACTGATCAATACAAAACCAGAATCCAAACCCCAAAAATCAAAATCCTAAAATCAGAGAAATGTTTTTAACTCACCATTTCTAAGGCCCTCCAAGGGGAGCTGACGATGAGAACAAATTCCGGCGATCATCCAATTCCAAAGCAGAAAATTCGCCGGAAAAAAGATTCCGGCGAGTAGATCGGAAGTTGTTCAGAAAGGTTCTCGCCTTTTGAGCAATCGTTGTATATGTTGAAGCTTCTCCAATATCAAAAGCTAAGCAGAAAAAAATAAGAGAGAGATTAACAGAGAGAAGAAGCTCAAAAATCCGGCCTTTTGCATTTTATATAGTCCACAGTTTCTCTCTCTAGCGGACTGTATACCGTTGTTAAACTAGAGAGAGAAACTAGAAAGAAGAAAGGAAGGTGATAATCTGCCACCTTTACTTTTTATGTACTCTATTTTATTTTTAATTTTACATTATTACAATAATAATCTGTACAATTTTGTTTTTTGTAAGAAATGTGAATTATTACGCCATTTTGGAGAATTCAAAGCGGGAAAAATTAATTTTTTAGGGTTTTTGAGGTAGGACAATCGTGGCTGCCACACCAGCTCCCGACGCTGGCTGCTTTAGAAAGTGAAAAACAATACTAGATAGCCTAAAATGCCCCTTGTTCAGAGGCTTTTTATCCTACTGTAACCCCCCCGCTTCCAGAGCATTGCAATGACCGACCCTATTAATATTTGAATTTTCATTAGTCAAATATTTTTGTTGTTTCGACTAATCTCAAACTTTCGCTTGTTTTCCCACTCAACTCATATTTTCTCCAACTAAAGTGATCTCTCTCTCTCTCTCTAAACTAAAGTGATCTCTCTCTCTAACGATATTCAAACTTCAAAGCTGGATTGCTTTAGGAGCGTTTAAGGATGCGTTCATTCAAATTAGGGGTGGTGGTAACACGTCAGGTATCAGCGTTTTAAAAATCGTCGAGTCGAACCGGACTCGCCCGGTTCGACTCGAAATTCACGAAAAAGGTACCGGATCGGTTCAAAAATCGGGAATCGTCCGGTTCTAGAGAGAACCGGACGATGCCGTACAGTGACTCGCCGATTCACTGTGCGGAATCGGCGAGTCCGTGAAGAACACGGGTTGCACAGTGTTTTTCACAGATTTTTTCAAATTTG
>NW_006498260.1:623015-635504 GCF_000471905.2 Amborella trichopoda
CCATTGTCAGGTATAGGTAAGGTCCGACTGTATTCGGATTCAGATTTAGACCAGAATATTATTCGGTCCAAGTTTTAGATCTAAACCTGATCTATCGAATCCAAAAGTTGGACCCATACCCATACCTGTCAGGTCCTAGGTCTATCATGTCGGGTCCCGAGTCCGATTGGGTCCACTGCCACTTTTACTAGGATAGTATTCGGGTTTACGTTTTGCACCAAGACTCAACCCATCAGGTCCAAAAGTTGGACCCATATCTATACCTGTTGGGTCTTGGGTCTAACCCATCTGGTCTTGGGTCTAATGGGGTCCATTGCCACCTTCATTATGAGCTTCTTTTTTTTGTTTTTTTTTATCATCATATACTCATCTTATTAGCAATAAAGTCACAAGCACCCGCCATTAGATTTCAAGCCATCTAATATGTCGTTTAATAGCTATAAATTGTTATCATATATTGTCTTTAATACACCCAAACGAATAGGGTTTGAAGTATTTTATCTCTAATAATTTATAGGTACAGGTCATGTCCAACTGAACCCAAACCCTAACCCGAACCCGAATAGTATTCAGATCCAAGTTTTGAACCTGGACTCGGACCCGACCAGCCGGGTCCAAATGTTGGACCCCATACCTGGATCCATATCACGTATACCCAACAGGTCCCAAGTTGGGTCCATTGCCATCCCTATTTCAAATGGTCCTCTTCAAAAATCCATTTTAGATTATTGATTTGGACTTAAAATTTTAAAATTTTATTGGTCGATAATCTCCAATCACCACGATAATAAACAACATAAAACCGGTGGATTTGATCCCTAAAAGTAGATTATTTTAAAGAGAAATTTATCCGTTATCCCATTTAAAATTATAATTATGAAATATCTTACATTAAAACTATAATGACAATGTTTTTAATAAAATACACAGATTAATTTCTCTATTTAATTTTTTTTTAATCCCCACGTTGTGTGTTAATTCTTCACCACCCATCAAGTTCTATATTGTTTTCCTAGAATAAATCAATAATCACCACACAAAAAGAAGTTTTACTCGAGACATAACGAGGATTGGCACCAAGAGGAAAGGGTAGCCTTGAAAATAATAGACCAAAATGGTGTATAAATAGAGCCTGAAATGATGGTCGGCACGACATCAAAAAGTTGGGGCACAGGCGCCAATCAGACAACGCCACCGTCAGCAGGCAAAAAAACACCCGTTTTTTAGGAAAATCGTTGCATGCTTTGGGGGACGCAATTCTACATTTACATCCCCAGGTATAATGCGTCCATCTTTGAGATGGATGCAAATGGGCGATCCACCTAAAACCATTTGAAACTACTGGTCTAAATATTTTTTTCATAAAATTATTATTTTTAGTTTTAAAATTTATGTATTGTTTTTATAGGGAAAAATTTATATAGAGGCTCTAAACAATCAAATAAGAGCATTAGAAGAAGTTGTTTTGATGCCCAAATATCCTCAAATTGATCGTTGCGACATCAAGATGCATGAACATGAGAAAAAAAATGAATTTCAAGTTTCGAAAATAGTGTATTTTATAATGCATTTTTGAACAGTCAATTTTCAAGATTTTCAAGTTTTCATAGATCTGTCGATCTACACTAATTTTGAAGCTTTAAACTTTATAAATAAAAATAAAAATATATTTTAAAGTTATCACAAAGATTTTCAATATCGAAACCACATTTCTTGATACTATTTGAAAGTAGGCTCTAATTTGATTATTTAGAGCCTAGCCTGGCTCTATACAAACTGCAGCTTTTTTTATATCCATGGCCTCTATTTTAGAGGACACGGAGACTCACCTATTACAGAGTGGACCCTTATCGATCAGGTGTCCATCTCTAATATGGATATAAAAAAATGTTACATCTACTAAAAGTTAAAATGGACGGTGAAAAAGGGAATTCAAAAAATCTCTTATATTTTTTGAAAATGAGAACTACCAAATTTAGACCATCGTCATAGTTGAGAACTTAATATTATCGAACTTTGAAATTTAGATTGAAAATACATCTTTGAGATATATTTTATAAAGAGACCACACAAGAATCTTTTACTTTATTTTTTTCATATTTATTATCTCCATTTTAGAGATTATATATCCATTAAAAAAAAAGTCCAAAAATCCATATCAAAAATAGATTTTAAAAAAGGGGACTCATATTTACATGGACATATATAAAGAACTGTCCCTTTCTTTTTCTTTTATTTTCCTTTGCAAAATGGGTAATTTCTCACCCACCAAGGTATGTAACGTTGCTTTGGTCTTGATCATCTCTATATTTACAAAACAGCCCCCAGACATAGTAGATGCTACACCATGTACATTTTGTTTGTACCAATGGATTCGAATTTTTTGAGGGCCGGGACATGTGACCTCAATCATGTTTCATGGAAATTACGACATGAGAAGAAAGCAAAAGCAAAATCTCCCTCCCTCATGATTAGTGCGTAATGCAATGAAATTCTTATTCTAATCATCGGATTATTATTTATGAGCTAGTATTCCAAGCTTTGTGGGAGCATATGTTGTCCATCTACTCCGTCAGGCAAATGATCAACTTTGGAGCGATTTTAACACGAAAAATTATTGGAATAACCCTTGCACTACTTAGCAGTTTACCCTTTGACGTTGTTCCAACTCATGACCATGTGTCTAGGTATTTTTGAAATTAAATTAAATAGTACACGAGTATTTGATGATTTCCTTTTTCTAAAACTAAAATTTTGAGAACTACCTTAGAATCATTAGATGAATATTTTCAAAAGAGAATATTTGAATTTAGAGTTTTTTAACATTTGGATTTCACCATTAGAAAATTGAACAATTTTAATTCAATTTTGAGATATTATCATTTTCAATTGCTAAAGACTGTGATTTGGAATGTTTCTTTTTTTAAGTTAGTCAATGGGTTGAATAGGTTACATCTCATAATTTTGGGATCCTAAAATTATTCGTAGGTTGGGTTTTACCTGAGGGAGGACTATAGATTCCTATGGGAGCATGAAAATCTTTTGGGATTATTTATTTTCAAACGTAATTTCTTTTATGGTTTGATACTTTTTATCCTTAGAAATATATATGTTTGTGAATGTGCATGCTTTGCACATATATTAAATGTATTTAGCATAAAATCATCATCATCATCATCATCCAAGCCTTATCCCTACTATTTAGGGTTGGCTACACGAGTTTTGTTTCATTATTCTGATCTATCAAGGGTCATACCCTTAGTCAGACCATATGTTACGATAGATCTTCTCACTATTTCTATGTATGTCCTTTCAAGCCTTCTTGCCCTTTTAGAGCCTTCCAGTTGAACTAAATTGCTCATCCTCGCGAGTGATGTATTAGGTTGAGAATAAACATGGTCAACACACCTAAGTCTATTTTTCCTCATCTTGTCGCTTATTTAAGCCCCCCTAAATTCCCTCGACTGTAATCATTCTGACATCTATCATTTCTTATCTTGTTACTCATCCATTTTGTTGGAATTAACCGGTTCAACGACCGAAGCGAAAGCAAAATAATCGACTGGGCACTGAGTATCATACTTGAGTGCTTATAAAAAGATTTATGGTGAACAAATGTGGAGATGAATGATCAACTCACGTAAGCACATCTAACAACTACTAGAGCTGCCGAAATCTATTCCACACCGCAAATTCCAAGCGAGGTGGAAGCTCACGAATACTCCAACAAATGCGATATGAGGAGCAATTCGAACTCGACTCTCGTATACAACTCTATCTCTTAGGCCTAAGTCTCTTCTTAGAACTCAAATGGATAGGGGTTTTACTCTCTATCTCTTAAGAGTTTAGCTCTCACATTTCCTCATGTGTTTTGTAGTATGTAGAGACCTCCACCCCTCCCCCTTTTATAATGAGAGAAAGAACATTCTCATTCATATGAGAGTAACCCTGTCATAAATGGGCACCCTTATAATGCATAGTACATGTCATTCATGGGAGGGTAAGTCCCTCAAGAAGAGGCGCAATCTCTCCCCACCTCCCTTCATGTAGTAATGTAAATCAAACATGAAGGGGGTGTGGGCCACTTAGGTGTACCCTCACACTAGGGATACACCCTCATGTCTATATCTCTCACTCATCCCATATGTTAGAGGGGATTATATGCCAAAATAAGAGTTGTCGTTCTTTATTACATTTGTGAGCATTCTTTCATATAAAGGAAAAGTATTGTGTGCGATCTAATGGAGTGAACATTTTATTATAAAGAACCATACCGAATTTCCAACTAACTGACATGAAACACATCATCTCTCCAATACCTGCAAAACAAAACCTGATCCACCTACCTTATACCCAATATGACCACACTAGACTAAGTTCTCAATTAATCGCTCGTGAGCCCAACTCAAAAGATTACTTAACTCATTCATACACAATTATTTTCAACGCACACGTAATATGTATTGTTTACTTATGTTACCGAAATAGAGTGCGATATCAAATGGTCTTCCCTTACAACATACATTATTCTACTCTATCCCAACTATTGTCTCAACAATGTCTCAAACAAGTCTCATACCTGACCCTAAGGAGTACATGCTAAAGTGAATGATTGAAGCAAAGTTTCCTAATGCAGTGTAAGGCCTATGAGGGCATCATGGGTCTCATACTTATTAGCTTCACACAGTGTCAAAACGAAACATGGATCATTTTTTTTCCACACGAGTAGGTGTTTTGGTCACTAATATAACACGTGGTATGAATCACACGTCATGGTAGATCACATCAAATGTGCGTCAGAATCCACACCATGCAAGTTATAGTCTTTTTGCAACCATGCAACTAGTCGCCACCTAACGCCCTACAGTCATATCCATGTGTTAATCTAAACATCTATGATGTTCATCATTGGCTTCTTACAGGCTACATGATATTCAGAACGTCAATTTGAATAGATCATGTCAATTCTTTTATGGAATCTCATCTCGAACACTTGGTTAAGGCGATAAATACACCATGTATATATCTCATCCTTCAATATCTCAGATATTGAGGGAAGCTCGTGCGAGTAGTGAGCTTCAGTCTATCGACGAATTAAATGATAATCTCACACTATCGTACGTCCGTGTATATTAACGTGTACACACCATCAAACATGACACGAAATAACATCCATATTCCATTATAACAAGGTACCAAGATCCTATAGTGTAACATAATCTCATAAGATCCTGAGGCTCATAATTCTTACATGAGTCTAATGTGTAACACTGAGAATTGCCTTAGTCAAATAATCCACCACCATTTCAATTGTAGAAATATAAGTTAATACCACATGTTCATGTGCAATAATGTTTTGAATATAGTTATCTAACATCAATATATTTTGACTTTCCATAACACTTTGGGTCTTTTGCAAAAGCAAGTGTCGTTGTGTTATCATAAAATATACTAACATGCTCATTACCAGTTGCGACAATGCCCAAGTTCTTTATGAATCTTCTCATCCACACGACTTCTTATACTGCTCTACTACAAATAATGTATTCAGACTCTATAGTGGAGAGAATGACGCGTGGCTATTTATTGCTACTTTATGTGATTGCACCGCCTCCTAGTAAGAAGACATAACTTGAAATCGATTTACGCTCATCTAAGTCTGCTGCCCAATCAACATCACTATATCCTATATCCATATAATCGCAAATCAGTTGGCTGGAAACATAGCATCTGCCTCGAGGTTCCCCAAAGTTATCAAAAAATCCTCTTAACTGTTTGCTAATTACCTTGTCTTGGATTACTTTGATATCGACTAATAAGACCCATTGCATAGACAATATCTAGACACGTACAGAGGATCGCGTACATCAAACTACCAATCGCACTTGCATATAGAATACGAGATATTTTGTTTATGTGCAATAATGTCTTTTAGTCTTGCATACAGAATCACTCAAGAATCCTTTGGATATATACCGTTGAGAGCGATCTTGACGTATCTTAACGCCGAGTATATAACTCGTCTCACCCTTGTCCTTTATCTCAAATTTAGAGGACAACTAGTCCTTCATGACAACAAGTTGCTCAAGTTCATTTCTAGCTAATAAAATTTTGTCAACATACAAAGACAATATCTGAATGATTTTCTTATACTGCTTAATGTATTTACAGTGGTCTTCTTAAGCATTTCAAAACCATAAGTCATAATAGCCCTATGGAATTTGATATACCATTGTATTGATGACTGTTTGAGACCATATATGGCTTTTTTAAGCTTACACACTTTGTGCTCAAGGCTAGGGGCTACAAAACCTTTAAGTTGTTTCATATAGATTTCTTTCATCCAGTTACCATTCAAAAAAGTAGTATTCAAATTCATTTGGAAGACTTATAGGTCCATATGTGCGACGATTGCTAGGATTAGGTGAATCGATGTCATTCTTACCACTAAAGAGAATGTCTCATCGTAGTCCACTCCCTCAATTTAAGTGAACCCACTAAATGAGCTTTATACTTATCTATAGTTCTATCAGCCTTCATCTTGATTTTCTTCATGGAATTAAGCCCGTCTTTCATAGCAAACATCCATTGATCCACATTAAGAGAATTCAAGACCTATTGGAATGAGCTATGCTCATCAGCATCAAGTAAAATGTATGTGAGACCCTCTACTTCGAAATGTCTATGAGGAACTTTTTCATGTTGACTCCTTCACATTTCGACATGCAATTCACTCTCAATAAGCGCATCTGGCATGTTTGACAATTTAATATGGGTCATTTGCTCATTCTCAACTAGTGGTTTACTCCTATTATCATTAACAATCATGGAAAAACTCCCACTGTTACCCTCAAGTGAAGGAACCACCTTAATGTCTGTCTGAAATTCAGTTCTTCATAAAACTCTTCAGACATATGAGACTGCTTCCTATAAGAGCATTTTGTCTCTATAAAATCTACATCGTAAGATTCTATTTTCTTCATCCCTCCACCATCATGTTCTTGACATAACACATATCCCTTCGAGTACTCAAGATATTTGACAAAAGTGTACTCGAGAGACCGCTTGTCTAGTTTCCCTGTCAATTGAGAAGGGATGTGAACATGTGCAGCTAACCCCCAAGGATGTAAATGAGAAAGACCTGGCTTTCTACAGATTCATAACTCATAAGGGGTATCGGGATCAGATTTTGATGGCACTCTATTTAAGACATACATCATAATATAGAGTGCATCTCCCCAAAATAATATTGGGAGGTTGGCGTAAACCATCATAGACCTTACCACGTCCAACAGAGTACAATTCTTTCTTTCTGCAACATCATTTTATTGTGGAGTGTAGGACATCGTCTCTTATCTATGGATTTCCTTATTCTCACAAAGCTTCTTAGATTGATAAGTTAAGTATTTTTTACCTCAATCAATGTGAAGAACCTTAATTCTTTTGTCTAACTGATTTTCAACCTCCAGCATAAAATGGCGAAAGCAATCCATTGCTTGTGATTTATGCGAGATTATGTATACATATCCATAGCGAGAATAATCATCGATAAATGTGATAAAATAACAGGAACTGTCACGGACCATCTCATTAAACAGACCACAAATATCGAAATTTATTATATCTAGAACACTGGTTGCTCTTTTTGCTTTAGAAAAGAGAATTCTAGTTGAATTTCCAACTATACATGGTTCACATATAGGTAGGTCTATTTTGGATAAAGGCAACAATCATTCTTTGGCTAATCGGATCATCATATCTTTTCCTATATGGGCAATCTTAGCATGCCACATTATGGAATTGTGCGTATTAGAAGAGGGTAGAAAATGATGAAGATGTCATATAAGTAGAAGGAAGTGAAAAATTAACATCATCATTATCCAAAATAAATAAGTCATTCATAATCTGACCATAGTAGTGAAAACTATATAGAAATGTAAAGGTAGTATAATTAAGCATGAAACTAATGAAACAATTGTCTCTAACGAGACGTAGAACTGAAAGCAAACTTTTTTCTCATTCCGAAAGCATAGAAGACATCATGAAGAAGAAGGCTCCGTCCACTTCAGAATTGGAGTTGGTAAGTTCCAACTCTTAGCACATCCTCCGATACGCAATTCCCCATAAAAAGCTTCAAGCTTCAAGCTTCAAACTGTAAAAGTTTGGAGCTCAACGAACCCTTTTCGATCCCTCGCTATATGCCTTGTTGCTCCTGAATCCACAATCCACAATCCACCTTGTAAATTGTGAATGAGCAACAAGCACCTAAGTGAGAACACTTGTATAGCTAGGGAAATTAGTTCGCACCTTTCTAAATTCAGGACATTCACGTGCATAGTGGCCCTTCTTCTCACAATTGTAGTAAATTATCTCATATTTGTCTTTTGTGCGCCTCCCACGTTTATGCTTGCCCTTTTTCTTTTATTCGGCCTCTTGCTTAGGTTGCGCATTGCTTTGAGGTGCTCATTATTTAACTTACCTTTACGTCAAGGCTTATTTGATTGGGAAACTATAGTGGTTCCAGCTCCTGAAGATGAGCAAACTTCAACTTCTATCTCAAGGTGACGGGAAAGCTGGGAAAACATTGTTACAACTTCATTGTGTAACATCAGTGACTTGATATTTTCCTAGGATTCTAGAAGAGACCTAAGCAATTCGAGCATTTGCTACTCGTGACTGAGTTTGTTTCCAACTGCCTCTAGGTCACATATCATTTGAGACATTTTTCAGACTTAGTCTACCATCGACACATTTAGAGGTATTTTGTACGTCTCAAAAGCCATAGATAAGGCTCGTAATCAAGTAGCAGAAGTGCCAACATACTTCTGCTAAAGTGCATCCCACATGGCCTTCGCCGTGGTGAATCCCTGAAATTCACGGATGAGATCGTCAACCATAGCACTTAGCAAAGTAAAGTGAGTGCTATGGTCAGCATGGTCTCGTGCCTCATACTTACTGAGAAGTTCCTCAGCCACACCTTGTTCATGTTTTTGCTTAATAGTAGTTAGGTGTTCAAGAGTACATTGCTTATTTAGAAAGTATTGCATTTTCCTATGTCACATAGGAAAATTGCTCCCAATCAACTTTTTACCTTTAGTAAGATCCGTGGTCACACTTTTAAAAGTCATTCTAAGTCAAAACAACAAATTATATATATTAATATGGATGTCTGATGGTTTGTTTGATCCATGATTGCACTTAGATTATCATTTTTATGCTTGTTAATTGTTTAGTTATTTGAAAAAACATGACCCTTAAAAGTTTTGATATAAAAATTTCGTGTGGCCACATTGAGCTCTTGCTTGTAATCAATGCCAAGTTTATTTCTTGGATCTAGCATCTCAAATACCTCACAATTTGCAAGTTGTGCACATTCCTAGATGCACTCCTACTTAAATAAATTTTATATATGCAGCCTTAAAATGCTAAAAAAATGAGTAGGGCCAGTCATGCATCGCTTAGCATGTGATGCCCATAAAAATCAGGCAGTAATGACGCTCATGGTCTAGGGCCCATCAACTTGCATAGCCCATACATAAGGGTGGCAACTCCTCAATGCGTAGGGCCTGCATGACTATGTGGTTGCTACATAAGGTTATATAGTGCACCTGCCCATGGTCTTAATATATCATGTGCACTTGATAATATTATGGGCAAGCCTTCACAACTAGGGCAAGAACAATAATGTGGGCACAATCAGGAACCCGATTCCACAATGACTCTAATATCAATGTCGGAATTAACCGGTCCAATGGCCGAATTGAAAGCAAAATAATCAATTGGGAACTGAGTATCATAGTTGAGTGCTCGTAAAACGATTTATGATGGACGAATGTGGAGAGGAATGATCAGCTCATGTAGGGACGTCTAACAACTACTAGAGCTGTCGAAATCTATTCCACACCTCAATCCTGAGCAAGGTGGAAGCTCACAAATACTCAAACAAATGCGGTATGAGGAGCAGTCCAAGCTCAACTCTTGTGCACAACTCTATCTCTTAGGGTGAAGTATCTTCTTAGAACTCAAATGGATATGACTTACACTCTCTCTCTTACTTTATCTTTCTCGAGAGTTTAGCTCTCACACTTTCCCGTATGTATTATAGTATGTAGAAACCTCGACCCCTCTCCTTTTTATAATGAGAATGATCATCTCATTAATGTGGAAGTAACCTCCTCATAAATAGACACCCTTATGATGCATGGCGCATGCCATTCACGGGAGGGTAACCTCCTCATGAAGAGGTGCAATATCTCTTACCTCTCTTAATGTAGCAACATAAGTCAAACATGAAGGGGGTGTGGTCCACTTGGGTGTACCCTTACACTAAGGATGCACCATCATGTCTACACATTTTTTAGCATCCTTATCTTAGCTACACTCATTTTATGGACATGCATGCTTTTTTACATGTGTATTAAGTGCATTAAGCATCAAAAGAAAATAAAGAGTTACTTTAAATTTAAAATAAAAGTAATAAATAAATAGAGATGAAAACAGTGATTGATAAATCTATAAGATCTAAAATCATATAAAAAGGTCTCTTAAAATAAAATTACTAAAACATGAATGCTCAAAGTTAAAAGTGTGCCTACACGCAAAATGGCTATATCCATATATCACTTGTTGCAAAATGTAAAAAAAAAAAAACACACAAATTTGCTAGTAGTAAAATGCAAAATTATAAAAATAAGATTGAATGATAAATTACATGCTATAATCATATCAAAATAAAAAATTACACAAGATAATCAAAATAAGATGCTAATAAAAAATCACTTGAATTAATATACGTTTTAAGTCTCCGCCACTATCGCATTGTATTTTCTCCCCTTATTTATCCAATAAAGTGACCTAAAATTCTCTTAGTTTTTTCATTCTGGCCCATAAGAAATTACCTCTAGATAGATGCTTGAAAGGCATTTATAGCGCCAAAAAAGAAAAAGAGAAAAAATAAGGCTTTTTATAATCGAATCATCATGTGATCCAAGTCAGAGTCAAAGACATGCTGCAAAAGGTGTTTAAACTACGTAAAGGTGCCTTGCATGAGGAAATTCAATGAATTTATCATCCAAAACAATCAAATTGAAGTTCGCACCGATGAAGCAAATTTCACCTGGTCTAGCCACTCTGTGCTTCACCACTCTCTAAGTTAGATCTTTTTTTTTATATATCTGCCTTGGTAGACAACTTTTCTTATTTTGAATTGTAAAAGGTCTTCCTAAGATGTCTGCAAATCATATTTTCCCTCCTCTTATAGACCGACAGCCCTAATTATGGACCGTGCCCTTTCCAATATTTGAAAACATACATTCTCCAAATATTGTGAGAGAACATTGGGCAACAAGAGATGTATTCGGCAATTTAGGGGTAAGATTGGATAAGAAATTGAGACTCATGAAATATAAACTCCAAGACTGGCACCATAAATCTCCGGGGAATATCATAGATGAAACTAATTCTATAATGGAGTATAGACACCCCCTCAAAATTCTAGTTGAGAGAATTTCTAAAAACCTCGATTATGAATCTAAAAGACCTCACAAATTTTAGTAGATTATAGGCAACCCAGACCCAATATAATTGTCCCAAAATTTTTCAAAACCTATATCAAGTTGAAGTATTCCCCGTGAGCTTTCCAAATGTTAAAGAATCACCAAAATCGGACCTACGGTTAAAAACATCTAGAAAATGATAATTTGGACCCTGCGTGACCCTGCAACTGTCAGGCCGCAGGACAGGCCGTGTTGTGATGTCTTGCTGGCCCAGGTACGGCCTGATGACACAAAAAATAGAATTTAATTTAGATAAATCCAAAACAAATCCAAAAAAATTGGGAAAAACCTGAAAGAAAAAAATACTCAAACATAATCCTAATTGAACTAGGAGATTCCCTATTAGAAATCCTTAAAAATACAATACAATTAAAAAATACCCCAAAAATACCTAAAATTAGGAAAAAGACTTTAAAAATTCCAAAATAAAAAGAAAATTCCCAAAAATTCTCAAAAAATCCCAAAAAATCCAAGAACCTAGATTCTACCTAACATAAGGAGATCCCAAAACCTTAAACAACGAAGGAAAAACCTTAAACAACGAAGGAAATTTTCTTCCAATATTAAGAAAAGCCTAGGTAAACCCTACCTAAAATTCTCAAACTTTTGCCCCTGCCTTAGAAACCCTAGATCTAAGTCAAAAGAATATTAGATCTACCAATTTAATAAGCAAATGCATCCAAAAAGGAGATGGTGATGCAAATAAGAAGAATGGCCTAATCTAAGCTCGAAACTCTGGGTTTTGGGTCCCTAGAGCTAATTATTTATTTATGTACTTAATTTATTCTATTAATTTAAATTATTTGTTTTATGAACAACAATCTATTATTAGATTTAATTAAAATTAATAAGCATTTTAAGTCAAAATACGAATTTGTTATCTATATATATATATATATATATATATATATATAGAAATACTTCAATGCTATAG
>NW_006498260.1:636559-647726 GCF_000471905.2 Amborella trichopoda
CTTCAAGCTATAGGGCATTGATTTTCTTTTTGATTTTACATTTTTTTTTGTAATGTCCTACTTTCCCACAATTATAACACACTGGAATCTTTATTTTTCCTCTTTTAAAATTGGTTTTTGGGACAAACTTTCTAGTAACTTTATCTTTAATATCTCTTTTTTTACTAGATTTATACTTTTTATTTTTATTTTTTCTTTTATAAGGTTTATCAGATGAAGGTACCGTATTATAGCCAAATTGTTCTAAAAAATCTCCTAGTTTTTAATAAAAAAGATTTACTTGATAGACTTGTGAATGCTTGTATATTATCTAAATTTGATTTAAAATTAGGTAAATTCAAACTTTACACTATGACCTTCTATGTATGATTCAATTCCTATATTATCTATTTTCAAAGGATATAAAAGATTTAAGAAAGGGGTGCCTAGTATAACAGCTTGGCTTAGCCTTTTTACCATAATGAAGGGCATTTCATAGCAATTACCATTTGTTACATATTGCAGCATTAGACAACTTATACTTAATTATTAGTCTACTTCTATCTGCTGTATTGAGTATTTGAGTTGTTTTGCTGAAATATTTTGTAGGCACTAGTCCTTCATTTATAAACTTAAGGTCTACCCCTAAATCTATCAATGCTAAGGATTGAAAGCTATATTCATTCTGCACTATTATTCTTATTAAAGTAAACCATTTCTGAGTAATAAATTTATCAAATAGGTTTACATAATTATTATCTTATATAAGTTTATCAGCAGAATTAGATGATTTTGAGGTTTTAATTATTGAAGGTACTGGATTTTTATTGTTTCTTAAGAGATTACCAAATTCTAATTCTTCATTTGTATCATCCTCAGAAAAGTCAGCATACATTTCTAATATTCTTATTCTATTTTTGAGATGCTGTACTTCAGATTTTACTTCATTAATTTCTTGTTCTAAATCAGAAATGGATGGTTCCTTCTGGGCCAGTAGAGATAGACGAACAATAATGAATACTAATATTAATGAAGAAAAGAACAAAATGGACATTGTCCCATCACCATCTTCAGGAAAACCTGTAATAAATTATCCAGGAACCCCAAACCAGGTCATAAAAAGACAAGCCCAAGAACTTGTCCCCTCTCTTAGTCCAATAAAGATTCTTACATCAGAAAAATCGTTGTTTATAGAAACTACTTTTTTAACTGATATTATAATTGAAGATGAACACTGGAATTTGGATCTAGTAAACATGGCCAATATTTATCTGATCGATAATTTGAATCCCTCCAATGGTAATAAAACAAGGGAATGGTACGAAGCGATTCTCCCAGAAACAGTTCTATCACTTTGGTATATTTTTACCAAAGAAATACGAATATAGTTGCTTATTCAAAAGTTCAAATAAGAAAAGTGATATTCTATAAAGAATGGGGCTTAGATCCCATAAGAAGTAGAAAGTTACAGGCACCTGAGTTTAATAATAAGTACTACAAATATTATGAACCTATAGATGCCTGGCATAAGGTTTTCTCCCTAAAAAATAGTAATAATTCTCACACCTGGTTCATACAGATGAAATTGCCAATAGTAGAAAAATTTCCTAATTGCTTTAGGAATTGGTTCCAGATCTAGGGATCCGGGACATAGATTCTTCTTCCTAAATTACAAACTTCTCAAGACAAGTTTGCATAATTTAATAACCCAAATAGATCACCATCTATATTTTATGGCAATATACCAAATTCCCTAGATTATGAAATGGACTTTTGCAATATCTGATAATTTTACCAATGATTGGGAATAAATCCCAAAACTAGGAAAAAAAATATATATTAAATGGTGGGACGTCTCTGAGAACAAGCTCAATGACCCTGAAAATATTAAATTAAGAAAGGTACCAACTCAGGGACCAGAAGACAGCCCGAATAGTTTTGCCGAATATATTAATAAAATGAAGAGGCAAAACCCCACAGCAACAAAAGAAGAATTAAAAAAGTAGTTGCTTCAAATGTTTGAAGAAGAAGGGGAAGCGATGTCAACCTCGTCACAAAATGATGAAGACTATACGGTTGAGAATGAAGACTGTGAATTGATGCAACCAGCAATTCAATTTTCTCAATAAGAAGAAAAGCCCAATAATACTCAAATATTCAGCCCGAAGAATAAGTTGTTGTCTGTCACTATCAGAATTATTAAAGCCACCTACCAGCAGATTGCAGTTGTCCCTAGCTGGCCGACACTTCAAAGCCACCTTGTCAAAAAGAGATTTGCCAGTACTGTTCCCAGATACCCACTAGCTAATACGACAAAGCCACCGACGATTACGGTCAAACTTTTACTGTTTGGAGATAATGCCGACAAGACACTGTTCAAGCCTTTAGCCAAATCAAAATGTTGTGCCACCACCTTTTGATAAATCAAAATATTGTTTTAGCATTTATGTGACACCGACCTATGAAAAAGAATTGATAACTCTTTGAAATCTGAGGCCTATAAATGGATGAGGCGTGGCATAAGTTCAGCATCCGAAGAAGGAGTCTTCTCTCTGCTCTCTTCCATCTACTCTCTTCCTAGCTTCTTCTCTTATCTCTTTCTAAAATCCTGCTCAAGAGCCTAAGTTCAAAACTTTAGAGCACTTCTTTCTCAGCTTGACACTCTACTCCAAGTTCGGGTACTATTCTAAACATTCTGATAAATTGCATATCGTTGTCTGAAACCCCTCCAGTTCTCTTTAAATCGTACTGAGCCTTCTAGTTCCTCTTTTCATATTCTTAATCCAGTAGTTATTCAGTCTCATCCTTTCCTGCTTTTTGATAAAACCTTATCTGTCTTATGCCTACTCTTTCTTTATTTATGCTGTATATCTAGTGGTGAATCATTAACTACTTGAAAATTGAGTGAATGAGAGTATACATGTGACTGTAATATCAATAGTTTGTCAACTTATTGTCCAGAGGAGTGGAAGCTCTTCACCAGTTTCTGTATATGTAATATGTAAGTTCTTTCTTATTTATGCTGTAAGATCTTTCTAATTTTTGGAAGTTCTTTCTTGTAATCTACTGGTACTTCTTTGATATGCAAATAAAGTTTGTATTTAGTATCAAAATTAGAGATATTACTTATACTAATTGGATTGTGCTTGATATCTCTCCTTTTTCCTTATTTATCCTGATAACTGTACTTATTTATCTTGGATATGTTAGATTTTTTATTTAATATCTGTTAAAATATTTGAAATTTGTCAAAAATAGATCTTGGTTGGTTGTTGGTATCAGAGCCATTGAATTTTATCAGTAGTACACTGAAAGAAGATTATAATATCCTAAAGGTTAATAACTTAATAAAATTTACCATTTAGAGGTAAGACCGAGAGAGTTGAAACCAAGGTCGTAGTAGTCCATCGCTGAGGTAGGCCAAGAGAGCCGTGAAAAGGCACTGTGACATAAATCTATTGATCCGTGTCCTCATCCGTTACCTTAAATGGAAAATTTTACTACGCCGCTATCCAATAGGACATTATCATCATCTAACAGTACATTAAGGATAAAAAATAAAGAGGAAATAATAATAGATAACATAGAAAAACAAATACATAATTGGAACATTCTAAAAGTTCCTATTACTGATATCTACAAAAGGGGTACCTTTGAGTTTAAAACCAACTATGCAATAAAAACCGTAGAACAAAGTTTATCAGTAAATAGTGAACAAGAAAGTTTTCAACTGTCATCTAATAAGATGATTCAAAACCATAAAGATAAAGCCTATAAGTACCTACACATAGGTCTTATACAAATAGCAGTAAAACCCCTCATTAGGCTAGGATTAAATAACTCTATATTATTATGCCTTAGATATAGTAGACATAATAAGTTTTCTGATTCTCTGTTAGGAGTAGTAGAGTCTAGTTTATGTAGTGGTCCTGTTTATTTCAATTGTTTTTCCAATTACTCGGTCTCATTAACAGACCCCAATCTTCTTAAAGTCCTTACCCTAAATCTTAAGTCTCAAGGATTCGATATAAATTCGAGCTCTCAAAACATAGCTCTAATTTATAGAATATGTTATAAAGTTATGAATACATTAAGTCCAAATGTCCTTCAAATGTATACCAAGGGACAGACAATATTTTTTCAAACAAATATGGAAAAATCAAACACTGTTATCCCCAAATCAATAAATTGGTCCCAAGTTATACTCCTATATAATTGGTCTATCCATGATGAGAATCAACAGTATAACATATTAATAATGAGCCGGATCAAATAATTGAACATCCGGATGGAAATATTGAGATTCAATTCAGTTCTAACGAAGGGCAAGATTGAACTTTTCTAAAGATATAATAAGGCCTACTAGAAGAATGACTGCACCATGTAGACATTCTACCTCATCAATATAAGATAAACCTTTCATACAAGGATTAACGAGAACTAATAGTAACATTAATATACCCGTATACAAGGCATATGATCCCAGTTCATCAGGAAGTGAGCCAACCTTCTCTGACCTTGATTTTAATATTCTGACTCTTCAGAAAGAAGAAAGGTCCAAGGTAGACATAGAATTATTAAAAAATGATTATCTATCTGAAGCTAATAAAGAGATAAGAGAAGGGTATCTATCAGAATTCTCACAAGAATTATTAGACGCCTTTCACAAAAGATACAATAAGTTTATAAAAAGAAATAAACAAAACCTAGGATTCTTTGACTGGTTGAAATCAACTCTTAAAGAGAAAGATATTCCTATCCATACCTTTGAGGTAAATACATTAGAAAACCAATACCAAACCATCTATACGATAGACAGAGAAGAAATACAAAGTATACACCCCCCAGAAAAAAATCTCCAATTAAAAGGAATGTTAAAAGATAAACTTGAAACAAAAGGCTCTCCTTATAAGTTGGCCCCCTAATGAGCATGGCCATAAAATAGAGATGATCCCACATATAATACAACAAAACAATTATACAAACCTTTGTTTACAGTTTATTGGAAACAGACTACTAGAATCGAAAACATAATAGGAAAATCTCAAGGAGAAGTACCAGAGAAAAAGAAGGCAGTACTATTCAAACTTCCTCCAGAGATAAATGAAGAAAGATTCAGCCTGAAAAGAATAAAAAAGAAAGAAGAAAACAAAGAATTGGTTGATGAACTGGTAAAAAAACTATCCCAGTTAAGTATAAAAGATAAAAAAGGGAAAGGGATAGTAGTTGAATCAGAAGCCATGGTGCTTCAAGAAGATTCAATAAATAATGATGAAATATTCAAAATAGAGGAAGCCTTCAAAGAAGGCAATTCAAATATTAATAGGATAGATTATGGAAGGAAATGGAGGCCTACTGCCCAATCAAGAATGTACCATACTAGGCCAACCCCAGTAGGTATACAATTTGAATAGAATTTAATTTCAAGTACTGTTTCCTACTCAGGAAGAACGATTGTCAATTGGAATATCGATGGTATGTCTAACCATCAAATACTAGATACCATGAAGCATATAACCATGTATGCTACTGCTTGCAAGGTAGCTGGAAATCATGACCAAGAGGTAGCCAAAGCCATTGTTTGTAGATTTACAGGATGGTTAAGAGGATGGTGGGATTTCCACATGAATGAAGCTTCTAAACAACAAATATTAAACGCTACAAGGCAGTGGACTGTAAAAAATGAATATAATTAAGAGTTACCTCATAGTGAAATTGATGCAGTTAATACACTTATCTATACAATAACTCTCCATTTTGTAGGAAGTACTTCCTTACTAAATGCTAGATAAGAAGACCTATTACGTAATCTAAGATGTCCAACATTATCTCATTACAAATGGTATAAAGATGTATTTTTTTCTCGCCTTCTGTCCTGAGATGACAGTAGTGCGGACCATTGAAAAGAAAAATTTATAGCATGTCTATCTTACCTGTTTGCTGAAAAAGTAAAAAATAGATTGAAGAATAAGAATGAAGGAATAATCCCATACTCCCTTTACACTTTAGGAGAACCATTTGCATACATTTATGCAGAAAGTATTGCCTTGTGTACTGATTTGAAGTTAAAAAGGCAACTCGATAAGCAGCGAATGATGGGCAAGAAAGAACTAGGAGATTTTTGCGAACAATTTGGCTATAATACGGTACCTTCATCTGATAAACCTTATAAAAGAAAAAATAAAAATAAAAAAGTATAAATCTAGTAAAAAAAGAGATATTAAAGATAAATTTACTAGAAAGTTTGTCCCAAAAACAAATTTTAAAAGAGGAAAAAGAAAGATTCCAGTATGTTATAATTGTGGGAAAGTAGGACATTACAAAAACGAATACAAAATTAAAAAGAAAATCAATGCCATACAGCTTGAAGAAGAGATCAGAAGTCAGATATATGATATACTCCAAATAGAAGAAGAATAAGATAATAATACTTCAAGCTCTGATACTGAGCCTCTTGTCGGAAGATTAGAAGATGAGAATTTAATAATACGTAACTCAGATTTAGATGAAGAAATGGAAGATTGTTTATACAAAACTCTTAATACCCTCACAGAAGAAGAAAATTTAATCATAGATTTAATAGATAAAATAGCTAACCCAGAAGCCAAAAGAGAAGCCCTAACACAATATAAACAAGTAGCTAAAACAAAAAAGAAGGCAGTCCCTCTGATTAAAACACAAGAAGAATATAGTCTAGTAGAAATACTTAAAAAGAATTAATAAAAGAAATATTGTTCAGAAGGAACCATCCATTTCTGATTTAAAACAAGAAATTAATGAAGTAAAATCTGAAGTACAACATCTCAAAAATAGAATAAGAATATTAGAAATGTCTGCTGACTTTTTTGAGGATGATACAAACGAAGAATTAGAATTTGATAGTCTCTTAAGAAACCATAAAAATCCAGTACCTCCAATAATTAAAACCCCAGAATCATCTAATTCGGCTGATAAACTTATACAAGGTAATCATTATGTAAACCTATTAGATAAAGTTATTACTCAGAAATGGTTTACTTTAATAAGAACAATAGCG
The DNA here is from genome assembly GCF_000471905.2 of Amborella trichopoda. The sequence continues at coordinate 643,575 of NW_006498260.1, forward strand.
CAGAATGAATATAGCTTTCAATCCTTAGCACTGATAGATTCAGGGGTAGAACTTAATTGTATAATAAAGGACTAGTGCCTAAAAAATATTTCAACAAAACAACTCAAATACTCAATACATCAGATGGAAGTAGACTAATAATTAAATATAAGTTGTCTAATGCTGCAATATGTAACAATGGTAATTGCTATGAAATGCCCTTCATTATGGTAAAAGGGCTAAGCCAAGCTGTTATACTAGGCACCCCTTTATTAAATCTTTTATATCCTTTGAAAATAGATAGTACAGGAATTGAATCAAACATAGAAGGTCATTGTGTAAAGTTTGAATTTATAGATAAACCAAAAATCAGAGAGGTCAACAACATCAAGCAAATTATAGAAAATAAAAAGAAATTCTTATGTCATCTCAAAGAAGAAGTGAAATATAAGATAATAAATGAAAAGCTTTCATTACCAGAAAATAAAAAGAGTATTGAAAATATCAGAAGAAAAATAGAAGAAGAGATTTGTGCAGATCTACCAAACGCCTTTTGGAACAAGAAAAGGCACATAGTAAGTTTGCCCTATATAAAATATTTTAATGAAAATAAAATACCAACTAAAGCAAGACCTATTCAAATGAATCCAAGACTTCTTGAGATATGTAAAAAAGAGATTGATGGATTACTACAGAAAAAGTTAATCAGGAAAAGCTCATCCCCGTGGAGTTGTTCAGCTTTTTATGTCGAGAAAGCTTCAGAAAAAGAGCGAGGAGTACCAAGACTGGTAAGAAACTATAAGCCGCTGAACCAGGTATTCAAATTGATTAGATATCCAATACCTAATAAAAAAGATTTACTTGATATACTTGTGAATGCTTGCATATTCTCTAAATTTGATTTAAAATCAGGCTATTGGCAAATTCAGATAACTGAAAAGGACAGATATAAGACTGCTTTTAATGTTCCCTTCGGACAATATGAATGGAACGTAATGCCTTTTGGGCTAAAAAACGCTCCTTCAGAATTCCAAAATATAATAAATGATATTTTCAATCCTTATATGAAATTTATGATTGTTTATATAAATGATGTATTGCTTTTCTCATAAAACATTGAGCAACATTTTGAGCATATAATTATATTTATAAATGCGGTTAAAACTTCTGGTTTGGTAGTCTCAACTAAAAAAATTAGCCTTTGCCAAACAAAAATTAGATTCCTAAGTCACAATATTTTCCAAGGAACTTATCCTTATTGATAGAGCAATAGACTTTGTAAGGAAATTTCCTGATATTATTCTAAATAAAACAGAACTCCAAAGATTTATAGGATGCCCAAACTATATTTCGGAATTTTATGAAAATCTTGCCATTGATGCTAAACCATTATTTGAAAGATTAAAAAAGAATCCACCCAAGTGGACTGATGAGCATACTTTGGCAGTAAGGAGAATAAAAAATAAGGCTAAGGAATTACCTTGCCTAACACTGTCTAATCCTGATGCTTTCAAAATAATTGAGTGTGATGCCTCCGAAATAGAATTAGAAGGAATTTTAAAACAGAAAATACAAGAGAAAGAACAACTAGTCCACTTTACATCAAAAGCCTAGAATAGAACTCAGCAAAATTATTCAACGGTTAAGAAAGAAATCTTAGCTATTGTACATTGTGTAACAAAGTTTCAGAGTGATATTCTTAATCAATTTTTTTTAATAAGGACTGATTCTAAAGCAGCAAAAGAAATCTTACTGAAAGATGTAAACAATCTAGTTTCAAAACAAATTTTTGCCAAATGGCAAGCAATCCTTTCATCCTTTGATTTTGATATTGAACATCTAAAGGGCACAACCAACTTTCTTCCTGATTTCTTAACTCGTGAATTTTTCAGGGGGGACTAAGATAGGGCCAGTAGAGACCGACGAGGAATAATGAATACTAATATTAATAAAGGAAAGAACAAAATGGACATTGTCCCATCACCATCTTCAGGAAAACCTATAATAAATTATCCAAAAACCCCAAACCAGCTCATAAAAAGACAAGCCCAAGAACTTGTCCCCTCTGCTAGTCCAATAAAGATTCCTACATCAGAAAAATCGTTGTTTATAGAAACTACTTTCTTAACTGATATTATAATAGAAGATGAACACTGGAATTTGGATCCAGTAAACATTGCCAATATTTATCTCAGCAATAATTTGAATCCCTCCAATAGTACGAAGCGATTCTCTTAGAAACATGTTCTATCACTTTGGTACATTTTTACCAAAGAAATACGAATATAGTTGCTTATTCAAAATTCCAAATAAGAAAAGTGATATCCTATAAAGAATGGGGCTTAGATCCCATGGGAAATAGAAAGTTACAGACACCTGAGTTTAATAATAAGTACTACAAATATTTTTAATATATAGATGCCTGGCATAAGGTTTTCTCCCTCCAAAATAGAAATAATTTGCACACCTGGTTCATACAGATGAAATTGCCAATAGTACAAAAATTTCCTAATTGGCTTAGGAAATGGTTCCAGATCTGAGGATCCGAGACAAAGATTCTTCCTCCTAAATTACAAACTTCTCAAGACAAGTTTGCAGAATTTAATAATAAAGACCCGCAAATAGATCACCATCTATATTTGATGGCAATATACCAAATTCCCTGGATTATGAAATGGACTTTTGCAATATCTGATAATTTTACCAATGATTGGGAATACATCCCAAAACTAGGAAAAAATATATATATTAAACAGTGGGACGTCTATGAGAACAAGCTCATTGACCCTGAAAATATTAAATTAAGAAAGGTACCAACTTAGGCACCAGAAGACAGCCCGAATAGTTTTGCCGAATATATTAATAAAATGATGTGGCAGAACACTACATCAACAAAAAAAGAATTAAAAAAGCAGTTGCTTCAAATGTTTGAAGAAGAAGGGGAAGCGATGTCAACCTCGTCACAAAATGATGAAGACTGTACGGTTGAGAATGAAGACTGTGAATTGATGCAACTAGCAATTCAATTTTCTCAATAAGAAGAAAAGCCCAATAATACTCAAATATCTAGCCCGAAGAATAAGGCTCTGTCTGTCACCATCAAAATTATTAAAGCCACCTGCCACCAGATGCCAGTTGTCCCTAGCTGGCCGACACTTCAAAGCCACCTTGTCAAAAAGAGATTTGCTAGTACTGTTCCCAAATACCCACTAGCTAATACGACAAAGCCACCGATGATTGCGGTCCAACTTTTATTGTTTGGAGATTCTGCCTACAAGATACTGTTCAAGCCTTTAGCCAAATCATAATACTGTGCCACCACCTTTTGATAAATCAAAATACTGTTTCAGCCTTTAAGTGACACTGACCTATAAAAAAGAATTGATAACTCTTTGAAATCCGAGGACTATAAATGGATGAGGCCTGGCATAAGTTCAGCATCCGAATAAGAAATCTTCTCTCTGCTCTCTTCCATCTACTCTCTTCGTAGCTTCTTCTCTTATCTCTTTCTAAAATCTTGCTGAAGAGCCTAAGTTCAAAACTTTAGAGCACTTCTTTCTCAGCTTGATACTCTACTCCAAGTTCGGGTAATATTCTAAACATTTTGATAATTGCATATCGTTGTCTGAAAGCCCTCCAGTTCTCTTTAAATAGTTCTGAGCCTTTTAGTTCTTCTTTTCATATTCTTAATCCAGTAGTTATTCAGTCTCATCCTTTCCTGCTTTTTGATAAAACCTTCTCTGTCTTATGCCTACTCTTTCTTTATTTATGTTGTATATCCGGTGGTGTATCATTAATCGCTTGGAAAATTGAGTGAATGAGAGTATATGTGTGACTGTAATATCAATAGTTTGTCAACTTATTGTCCTGAGGAGTGGAAGCTCTTCACCAGTTTCAGTATATGTAATATGTAAGTTATTTCTTATTTTTGCTGTAAAATCTTACTAATTTTTGCAAGTTCTTTCTTGTAATCTACTGGTACTTCTTTAATATGAAAATAAAGTTTGTATTTAGTATCAAAATTAGAGATATTACTTATACTAATTGGATTGTGCTTGATATCTCTCCTTTTTCCTTATTTATCCTGATAACTGTACTTATTTATCTTGGGTATGTTAAAGTTTTTTATTAATTACTGTTAAATATTTGTAATCTGTTAAACACCAACAAGAT
>NW_006498260.1:655639-700014 GCF_000471905.2 Amborella trichopoda
TGCACTCAATATATGGCAAAAATGAGCCCCCACCAACAATGAATATAGACCGTTGTCCATTTGGTGAATTTCGAAATCTAGGTCTTTATGAAATCGAAATAAAATTTTTTTTTTATAGTTGTTAATCTAATGACAATAAAGTTATCTAAATATTTTGGAAAAAAAATAATCATTCTATGGCCTAGATCTAAGCATCTCACAAAAAAAGAAATGCTTATGTTAACGAGGCTAAAAAACACTTTCTAGGTTGTCTTTTCAAATTTTCTTTTTTGTGATTGTTTATTAGAATGAAAAGATTATATATTTAAAAAATAAGGTCAAACAATTAACTCTAACATAGCTTTTTGAAGATTGTTTCATTTGTATAACGTTGCATTAAATCACTCCCCAATATATATAAGAAAAAATTTATATAAAGCCGAGGCTCTAAACAATCAAATTAGAGCCCACCTCAAAATTTTCACTAGAAGACGTTGTTTTGATGCCCAAATATCCTCAAATTGATCATCTCGATATCAAGATGAATGGAAATGAGAAAAAAAAAATAGATTTCAAGTTTTGGAAATAGTGCATCTTGTAACGCATTTTTGGACCATCAATTTTCAAGATTTCCAAGTTTTCATAGTTCTGCTTGATCAATATTATTTTTGAAGCTTTAAATTTTATAATTAAAGATGAAAATATATTTTAAGGCTATGCATTGAAACCACATTTCTTGACACTATTTGAAGGTAAGCATTACTTTGATTATTTGGAGCCTTCTCACTCACTCTCTCTCTCTCTCTCTCTCTCTCTATATATATATATATATATATTTATATATATATATGAGCAGTGATCCAATACAATGGTTGTATCATAGTATAATGTAACGACACTTTTAGAAAACTATGTTAATGGTATTTGTATGGCCCCAAATTTTGCACACACACTCTCTTCATCTCAATAATCAATCCCCTCCTCCCCACCAAAAAAAAAAGTTATATTTAAATGCTATCTATGGTCAAAATGAGCCCCCTCCAAAAACGAATCTAGACAATTCATTTTGTGAATTTCAAGATCTTAGCCTTTATAAACTAAAAATCATGTTTTTATTTTTTAACATTGCTCATCTAATGATAATAAAGCCATCCAAACAAATCGAAAATGAACAAAGCCTTCTAAGGCCTAGATCTAAGCATCTCACCAAAATGAAAGGTCTATGTTAATTGGGCTAAAAAAATGCTTTCGACGTTGTGTTGTTAAATTTTTTATTTTTTTGTGATTGTTCATTAGAATGAAAAGAGTTTATATTTCAAAAATTGGATAAAACAAATGGCCATAAGATGGTTTTTTAGACAAATGACCACACTAACCTTAATAGATCATAGGCATCCTAAACCCGCTGGAATTGTCCCAAAATTACCCAAAACTATCCCAAGTTGAAGTAGACCCCCGAGCTTTTTCAAAGGTCCAAGTATCACTCAAATCGGGCTGAATACCCGAAAGGGATCTCGAGGTGACAGAAAATAGAACTTCTTGAACTTTTTCGTCTTTTCTCCAAAATCTCTAGAAATTCTTAACTTCCCAAGTTAGAATGGTGTCAGAAAGATATATGAAAGGCATCAAGCCAAGTAAATCTGAAGAACCTTGACCATTTGAACTCCAAAGGGTAAGTAAATGGAAGACCAAAATTGGAAATCTAAGGAGATTCTGAGCACTCAGGGACAGTATCCCACATTATCCAAGACATTCGTTTGCTCACAAACTTCAATAAATTTTCTCATTTGAATTATGCCAAAAGAGCCAAGATTGTAAGATGACGAAGTATTTTGTGATTTCTCATTCTAAAAGACCTTAAAAAGTAGAGGCTTGGCAAGCTCATGTCAAAAAACAAAATAAAGGAAATAAAAAAGAAAAAAAAGAGAGCTCCTCAATAGCATGAATCTAAACTGCTTATAAAACCTATTTTTCAAGATGTCATCATTTTTACAAAATTTCCCTTATGTGTTTCGTGAAGTTTCAAAAATCTTAAATTTTTTGGTTAAAATTGTAGCCCAAAACTCTGTTTCTGTTTCAAAATTCTATCTATCTTCAAAATTTTCTAATTTTTTTAAAAAATACAGGAGTTCCATTGAGGCTTGGATATAATCTATCCGCTGCCACTAAATCCTAGATTGTCTTGCTTGCAGACCCTTAGGAACATAAAAAAACCAACTCATAGGTTCCAAAACCAAAAAGCTTGAACTTGTGGGCTCCAAGAATCATAATTGAAGGCGAACAAGAAGTTCAATTAGCCAGGAATTCATCATTCTTTCTATTCTTATAAATCAAACTCCCATTCAATTAGCGAGCCAGACCCCAAGAAAATGTCTAAAATTGAAGATGATTATACTGGCAACATCTCAGATAGAATTGGCGTGATTACAATAATGAGTGTCAATTGCTCAAAGATAGCATAGTTCCTGTTGACTGTCACGTTGTATCCCGATTGTCAGATACCTCTCAACCCTACTGACTCAAAGATAGCAGTGCTAATTCAATGTCCTACGGATCAAAGTATCGATCAACTTATTTCCTAATCAAAGCGTACTAGTCATTCAAAAGAATGATCCCTCATAAAATGTTCTCATTCTCACCGTATCTCAAGTGTCTATGTTTTTGCCGTTCACCTGGTGCCCTAGGTGAATGTCAAAGAGGGGCAACTTTAGGCACACCTCTCGAAGTTCTAGCTAAGAGGGCTCTTAAAAATCTCGATTCTAAGTCCAAAGGGCCATACAAACCTTAATAGGCCATAAGCAATCAAGACCCATTAGAATTGTCCCAAAATTACCCAAAACTTATCCAAATTGAAATAGACCCCAAGAGCTTTCCAACGATACAAGAATCACCCAAATCGAAACGATGATTAAGAGGTTCCAGAAATTCACAATTTGGTCTCTTCGAGACCCTACAAGTGTAGGACCTCAAGGCGGGCCATGTTGAGGTTCAGCGGGTCCAAACACAGTCTGATGATGCAACAAACATGATTTTAATTTTAAAAAAAACCAAAAATCCGAAAAACATCCAAAAAAATTAAGAAAATTCACCACTTCAAGCCTATAATACCTCATTCCAAAGCCCAAAAAACACATGAGAAAAATGTCAGAAATCCTTAGAAAATAGGATACAATTCTCGAAATTAGGAAAAATAGCCCAGAAATATCCAAAATTTTAAAAAAACTCTAGAAAGTCCCAAAAAAATAGAAAAATCCCAAAAAATTAAAAAAATCTCCAAAATTCATATTCTACCTTAGAAAGTCCCAAAACGCTTAGAAATCTAAGATATACATTCTCCAAATCCCAAAAAATCTGAGTAGACCTTATAACCCTCCAGCTTGAAGGTAGTAGCAGCAACAACATTAACAGTTGAAGAGTGGTCAGAATCCAACGATTTTGAACTTTTCTGGTGAACAGTGGTTGGATTGAGGTGATTCTTTGGAGCCACTTGTGGAGACTCCTTGACCTGATAAATTATACCGTTTCTTGGAGTGCACAACGTGTTGCGTTCTAGCTCACTATCTTTCTAAGATGAGTAAGAGGGGTAGGAGAACATGGGATATGGATTCTCAACCCCTCTTCACCCCTGGATACCTATGGGAGTCTTTCAAGGAATGGAGCACATATGGTGCGAGTGTACCTTTGGTTTTAAATGGTTGAGCCAGTTGTATCCATGGGAGTCTTTCACGGAATGGAGCACATATGATGCAGACGTACCTTTGGTTTTAAATGGTTGTGAGCCTATTGTTCATTCTCTTGTTCCATACCTCTCTGTCATTTAACTCTATGCAGATACCTCAAAGGGTATATTTACAAAATATATTTAAATATCAAACCTGTAAGTAAACACATGTAATTCATTACACAATGTTTTTTAAGGATATTACCAAATATGTTAAAAGGAAAACTTTGCAAAATATTTTCATGCAAAGTATTTTACATACGTAAATATTTTTCCTATGTAAATATTTATGCATGAGCCAAACATGCACTTAGAGAGTTTACTCACGTTTCATAGATTCAATCAAATTTCAATCAATAGAAATTAAGTAAAAGAGTGACAGATATGGGGGTGTAGCAGCAGTGAGAGGCAATATCAAACCCTAGATTCAATACGGAAAGATATAGGGCTGCGATCCGCGAGAGAGAGAGAGAGGGGTAAAGAGAGGGAGAGAAGAGTTTGCTGGGAGAGGGTTATAGAGAGATAGAGATGGGCTTTGGCAAGCATGATATTGTTGAGGTCATGGTTATAGATAATTTACGAAAGTTTTGGATCTAAAATTTATTAATATTTTGTAATATTCAGGCTAAATAAATTTTAGATTTTCAAAAATCTGAAATTTTGATGTGTAATCTTATTATTCAATTTTGAATATCCCAATTTTAAAAAATAACTAAATTTCAAACGTGTTTAATTTTGGACCTTGAAGAACTAAATTATGGGCTATTTGGTCATTTTAAAAATCACAAAGTACCTGCATGAATATGATAACAAATTTTTTTTTTGGTAGATTTTGAAAAAGGTAAACTACAAGGGATATGTGTGTATATTAGTTTAAGGACATTTAGAGAGGAAAAAGTCTTTGTAAAGCTATAATCTTATTTATACAAATGAGATTGCAGTAATCTACACTATCTTTTTTATTTCGTTGATGTAGATTGGATATTAACTTTAAAGACATACCACTTTTTGACATTTTTAAAAAATATATCAAGAATGAACTGGCCAACTAAAATAAAGAATGTAGAACATGCAATCTTGCTTGTGCCACCTTCTATAAACTGCATTAGATACATTCTCAACCACCCTATTTCACATTTTATGGTTAATAATGGTTATAACCTCCTTATACTAAAAGTAAATGGTCTCATGGCATATATTTTCTCGTCAAACTCTCGACTGCCAAAACTTTACTGGACATTTTGTTGAAATGAGGGCACTTCTCATGGCTACCACTGAAAATACAAGAGAGTAAAAACTAGTTAATTTGAGAAGCTCTGCCAGGTTTTGAGGCCATTATCGCTTGCAAACCCTCGCTACTAGCCACTAACCAACCATCGCATGGAAGCTCTTGCCGCCAGCGACCTAGCAATCAACATCCATCCCAGGTGTGGTTCATTTTTTCACCATGTTCCTTTTCCGGCAAGTTCCTATTCTAGTTTTTTCGGGTGTCTTCTATTTTTTTCTTGTCTCAGATCTAAAGCTAGCACTTGCAGACCTGGGCTTCTTGTCTCACTAACTTGCTATCTCTCCTCCTCTCCCCTTCCCTCTCGTCTCTTTTTGCCATCCCTTCTTGCCCTCTCTTACCCATTTCCTCTCTCCTCCCTTCGTCTTTGGCCTATGCTCCCACTCACTTCCTTCTCCATTTTCTCTTCTTCGACTCCTCCCATCAGTTGGTTAATGCCTATGATGGGATTCACCGCTTACTAGGGCTGGGTATCCTTTCGTAGGTTTGTTTCGATGACTCTGGTTAGGTTAATGCCTTAGATAGGGTCAAGCCTATTACTGGGTCTAGAAGAGTCCTATGGTGGTTATTTCAAGGTCCTATTGGGAGCTTGGAATTATTGTTGCCAGATGCCTTTTTGTTGGTGGGAGTTCGGAGCTGGTTTCCTTCTCTTTCCTTTTCTTTGGTTATTTTTTACTCCCATCTGGCCATTCTCATATCTTTTCCCATGTTTTTTCTCGCCATTTCTAGCTCTCTTTGGACCGTCTTTTGTTCCATCTTTGGGGCCGTGGGTGTGTACCACCACCTCCCATCTGGCCGTTCTCATATCTTTCCCCATGTTTTTTCTCGCCATTTCTAGCTCTCTTTAGACCGTCTTTTGTTCCATCTTTGGGGCTGTGGGTGTGTACCACCACCTTCCTGTACGCCGCCATGTTCTGCAGGCTTTTTATAAGGGCATCGTCTCAGTGTTCGTTGCGTGTCGCTTCAACCCACGCCCATAATGTGATTGCTGAAGGAAAGGTGTTGAATGGGGTTTCCATTGAGTTGTTTGGCTTTGGTGTGGATTTGGGAGTGCTTAGTGGGAGTATTTTGGGGGCCTTAGGTTGTGGATGGAGCTGGATTTCGAAGTTTGAGTTCTTGGTTATGTTTGGGTGTTTGTGACGCATTGTCTCTTGCAGCAGGGAGTGTGTCTTGTATTCCCCTGCTTCTTCCTCTGTTTTGTAATTTCAGAGCTCTGCTCCTCATCTAATGAATTTCACCGTTAACTGTTAAAAAAAACAAAAGCGGGCACTTCTCATTGCTATGGATGCAATGTGTTTCTTTTGCATGCTCTTGCATTATATGGTAGGGTTTTTTTAAACCATGGTAACTACTAATGGATAATGCTTCCACGACTTCTTATTTAAGGAACGACCATAGCTACGGTTTCAAAAGCCAAAAAGTTTTATTTTATTTTTCTATGATTTTAAGGTATAAGATGATCTGAAAATTTTTAGATTTATAAATCGCTTTATTACATGCCCTGCCATGTGTAAAAGACGTCTCTAATGATAAACCAAATAGGTGCTCATCGAAAAAAGATAACCTAATAGGTTCCTTTTATTTTAGAAAAAAGTACCTTTTTAAGAAAAACATATATAAGATTGCAACTTTAAACTGTAGAATTAAATTGCATCTTAAAAATCCATAGAAAAAGGCTATTTTTGTTAACATATATGGCCATGAGGCCTCACTTGATTTAGCCTACAATTTTGGCTTTGAGGAATCCATGTTTATTATAATTATCCATAATTATTTATATTCTCTAACATTCATATGGTCCAACGTTCATATGGATGAGTTTCATGAGTATCCCTGAGATCAGAAAGACTTTTTCTCAAAAATCCATTGCAAAAAGATAATCATTAGCCTTTCTTCTCCATATAAAAATGGGAAGCCAAAAAGAGGAATACACAAAAAAAAAAAAAAAAAAAAAAGAATATAGAGCTTCCTCTGTAAATGGATAACTTTTCTTCCCTTTCTAAAAGTTAAAAAAAGGTTCCTAATCTAAAATTTGGGCTATGCAATCACTAGCATCACAACAACCTCCTCTTTGATCTCAGGTTTGGTCTCATCTGCGCCATCAATTTTCACTAACATTGGTATCAGAGCCATCCATGTTTCAACTTCCATATTGTTTTGGTGTTATATTTCTTCATGAGTTTCTTGATATATTATTTTTTCAGCAAGTTTAGTTCCGATAAATGCAAATTATGCCTTGCTTCTTGCTATAAATTTCATTAGAAGGAAAAACCCCTAAACTTAATGAGCAAACTAGCCCCATTTCCTTCTCTACCATAAAAGTTGGCTACAATTTTACTTTTCTGTTAATCAGGGGCTTTCTCTCTCTCTAGCTTTTCGTAGAGAGAACCCACTTCCTACTCAAAGGCACGTATTTACCTTTTGATCCCTCCATCTTCTTTAAACTGTATCCATAATTCACTGCTCATGCTTTATTTTATATTGGATCCATATTGTGAGGCATACGTGAATCATATATTTTATCTTATCTTCTATATGTTATATATATTCAAGCTTATCTTATACAATTGTGAAAGCATACGTTTCAATTGTGAGGCGTACATTTTATCCAAGCTTATATTCAAGCTTATCTTCAGGGAAGCCATATATTCTGTTGTCACTCAATAATAACATATATATCTTAATTTAAGAAATTGACTATAATCACATAAAGATATAAAATAATGGGTAGACACAGACTTCTTAAAGACTAACCGTCACCACGAATAGAGATTGCCACCACACGCATAGCCATATCTTTTAATCTAAGAAAGTAGTTAACTTTTGGTGGGCCCCAACGTCACGTATTAGTTGCGTGCAAGTCTTTGCAACCCCAGCATTAAATCACACATATATCATGTCTCTGTTAAATATTTTATGGTTGATTATCTGTTACAGAGATACAGTCATTCTGAACATATATCACATCTCTGAATACATACTTTGCTATTTTGTTGCCTTATATACTGATATTTCTATTAAAAAAAAAGGTTTGAATACATATTTTGCTATTTTGTTGCCTTACATATTATGATATTTCTAAACTAAAACGAGGGGGAGGCGGAGGGGGAGGGGGGGGGGGTGGGGGAGATGAAAAATTATAGAGGACTTATTTTGCTCTTTTTTTTTTGGTATTGCTAATATTTGAATGCAATTAATGCACTTACTGCCTTAGTGTGATACAGTAATTGATTTGTCTTCTAAAGTGAATCACATGCTTGATATTGTTTTTTTTTAGTATAAGGGCTCACACACCCTTATATTATGCACCCCAAATAAATATAAGGGGGAATTTTATATTATCTTTGATAATTGTAGTGCTTACTTATACATTTGGAGATTGCCTATTTCATAATTTTTTTAAGGTATCACTTAATAACTGATATTGTTTATGAAATAATTGCAGCTCTCTCTGTACAAGTATTGACCACATATTAAATTTTTTTTGGTACCTTATTTAGCTTCTTTAGAACTTTGAAAGTATTAGGTTGCTCACATATAACTTAACAAAAGGCCAGTAGAATTGTACTAGCTGAACTTTCTAGAGTTGAAAGATTAAATGGAACCAATTTTGGCATGTGGAAGAGGAAGATGGAATATCTCCTCGTCCAAGATGAAATCATATATGTACTAAAAGAATATCCACCAGTAGTTGGTGATAAACCAACTAAAAAAAAAAAGAAAAATGTTAGAAATTTTTTTAAAAGATGACCTTATAGCAAAATCTTTTATGTTAACTTTTATGCAAGATAACATTGTTAAGGTTTTTGAACACCATGAAACATCTAAAAAATGCTGGAAGAAATAAAAACTAAATAAGACTCAACATCTGAAATAAACCTCCAATTGCTATTAGAGCAATATAACTCATTTAAAATGGAGGGTAATAATGTAGTGGAACATGTAAACAAGATGCTAGCTATGGTTAAGGACTTAGCCATTGTTGGGAATAAAGTCTTCGAGCGCATGCAAGTTCCCACTATCTTAAATGTCCTTCCACCTTCATGGAGGATTGTAATAATTGCACTTAGCTTGAATATAAAATCTCTTACTTTAGAAGACCTACCTATACAACTAGACTTAAAGCAAAAGCACATGAACAAAAATAAAAGAAGTCAGCTCATGCTTGCTCAAGGACCTCCCAAATCTAGCCAACACAAGCCTAACAACAAAAAATTTCAAGGGAAGTTTAATAAGAGGAATAATATGTTTAAAAACAGATCAACTGAGCCCTACAACCAAGAAACTAAATAATGGCCACCAAAATGCTTCTTATGTGGTCAATCAGGTCACTTCAAGAACTGCTGCCCACATAATAGAAACCCGCAAAATCCAAAGAATAGCAAAAATGGAAGCAAGAGGCATAAAGTTGTTTGTGTGGCTTCTGAGTGCCTTATGGCAGACCACGATATCAAAGGATGGTGGGTAGACTCAAGCGCTAATCAACATATTGCAACCTCAAAAGGTCTCTTCGAGGATTTCAAAAAAATAAAAGCTGGGGAGAAACACATCTGTATGGGAATAACACCTATTCTGAAGTAATAGGTGTAGGAACTTGTCAGTTGTATATAGGGACAATCGACCTTATATTAACTTATATATATTTTGTCCCTTGTATGAGACGAAATATTGTATCTGTCCCCTTGCACATTAAAAATGGCTTTGAAGTTTGCTTCCGATCATTGCAATTATCAATCAGAAAGCATGGACAAATTTATGCTTGGAGACACTTAGTTGATGGCTGCAACTTGTTTCTTCTTCGTGTAAATGAGAAAACTGATAATAAAATTCAACTTATTCTGGTTATATTGATTATGTAATGCTTGTTAATGCATATACTTGGCATCTTAGACTTGGTCACATAGGAAAAGATAAAATAAATAGGTTAATAAAAAAAGGTTTTATTCCAAATCTAAATAATGTGAAATTTCCAACCTGTCAACCCTGCTTGTCAGGAAAAATGACTAGGAAATCATTCAATAAAGGGGAGAGAGCTAATGAGTTATTGAATGTGATGTAGGCCCCTCAATGTTAAAACTCACAGAGGGACATCATACTTCATCACTTTTATTGATGATTTTTCTAGATTTGGATATGTTTATCTAATCCATCATAAATCAGAAGCTTTAGAAAATGTAAAATATATTTAAGGGAAGTAAAAAACCAATTGGATATGAACATCAAAGTTCTTAGAACTGATAGGGGAGGTGAATACACATCCTAAGCTTTCAATACTTATTGCCAAGAATATGATATTAAAAGACATACTACTATGCCTTATACGTCACAACAAAATGGAATAACTGAAAGCGTAATAGAATCCTCTTAGAAATAACTAGATCCATAATGACTCATGCTAATCTACTCAAGACCTTTTGGGGAGAAGCAATAAGCACATCCATCTATATGATTCTACCTCTTATGAACTATGGACAAGTAGAAAACCTGATCTATCTAACTTAAAGAAGTGGAGTCGACTGTGCATGTCCTAATTCATTCCATATCAGCATAGAAATAAGTTAGAAAACAAAACTCTAGTTTGTAATTTTATAGGTTAACCCGAAGGTTCAAAGGGATATCAATTTTATTATAAAGATAAGTGACTCATTGAAAGCAGAGATGTTGAGTTCCTAGAAGATTTTGTTGAAGAAAACATACATGTAGTTAATATTATAGATAACTTAGAACTACTACCTACAATGGATATGGATAACCCTAATCAACATGAAGATGTTGAACTACCCATACACCTAATGTTAAGTGGTCAAAAGAGGTTTAGAGCTCCTCCATTATACCTTGATAATTTCTATATCTATATGAGTAAGGAGACAGACAACCTTATTGACTTAGATGAAATTCATGACCTTTTTGTCTTCAATAATGCTAAGAAGTCACTAGAATCTCTAGAATTGCTTAATGCCATGAGAAAAGATTTAGATTTTATTAAGAAAAATAAAGTTTGGAATATATGTGATTTACCATCAGATAGGAAACTTATAGGCTCCAATGGGTACTTAAGAAGAAGTTAAAATCTGATAGATCAATTGATAAATTTACAACTAGGTTAGTAGCAAAAGGTTTTACCCAAAGAAAGGGAGTCGATTATGTCAACACTTATTCCCCAATTACAACATTTATTTCCAGTAGAATAATTTTGGCAATCGTTGCATATTATGACTTATAACTTTACCAAATGGATTTAAAGATTACATTATTGAATGGTGAACTACAGGAAACCATCAACATGAAGCAACCTGAAGGCTTCATAATTAAATGCCAAAAAAATAAAGTATACAAATCAAATAAGTTTTTATATAGTTTAAAACAATCTTCAAAATAATGGTACTTAACATTTTATGATGTCATCCTACAGATGGGATATAAAGTAAATAGATTGGACCATTGTGTATGTCTTGAAGAGTGAGAGTAAATTCACAATACTCTCATTATATATATATATATATATATATCCTAATAAATGGAAATGACTTAGAAATGATTGATAAGATCAAGTCATGACTTTCTCCTCGGTTTGAGATGAAAGATATGGGAGAAGCATCCTATGTTCTAGGCATAAAAATAATTAGAGACAAAATAAAAAATGTTTCTTGAGCCAATAGAGATATCTTGACTCTGTTTTCAAAAGATTTCAAATGAAAAATCGTAAACCATTATCTGCTCCTGTTGAAAAGGGAACAAAGTTGTCTAAGAAGGATTGTCCAGTAGAAAGACAAGAAAAGCGTAATGTTCTCTATGCACAAGCTATTGGTAGCTTGATATATGCAGTAATATGCATAAGTCCAGATTTGAGTTATGACGTAGGACTTGTTAATAGATATCAAAGTAATCTAGACATAGCTCATTGGAAAGCAGTAAAAAGAATTTTAAGGTACATTAAGTCAAAAAAGCATCTAAAATTGTGTTTTCAAGCAAATAAGCTTGAAGTTATAGGATATTCAGATGCAAATTTTGCTGTAAATAAAGATGATCATAAGTCCACCTTAAGATATGTTTTCCTCTTTAGAGGGGCATTTGTTTCTTGGTCTAGCAAGAAACAAAGGTGTGAAGTTAGGTACACACAAGAAGTAGAATACATTGCAAGTAGCACTGCTTGTACTTTCGTCGTCTGGATAAAGTGTTTCATAAATAACTTGAAGTTACAAATAACCGACGGACCGATCCAAGCTACAATTAAATTTATTCAAAGTGGAGCAAATAGCACTAAAAAAAGACATATAGATAATCAATATCACTATATACAGGATGTAGTTGAGAAATGTGAAGTAACTGTTAGTTACTTGCTCTCATCAGATATGATCGCTGATTCATTAACAAATGGTCTAAGTGTTGAACTATTGTCGAAGCACACTAATTTAATGGGATTTAAAAATGTATAAATCAATCAGTTTTCATGGGTAACAAATCCGCATTCATGCAAAAATCCTCATGATGGATATTTGTTATAAAAGGCATATCTGCGAAAGCAGGGGAAAAACATCATAACAAGATATTTTCTTAAAAGTCATACTTAAAAGCGGGAGTATGCATATAACTTATTATTATGCTTGGCCGTTATAGCTAAGTTTAAGATGTTAACATGTATGAGTATGAGGCCTCACGTGATTTAGCCTACAATTGTGGGCTTTGAGGAATCCCATGTTTATTATAATTATCCCTAATTATCTATATTTTCCAACGTTCATATGTTCCAACGTTCATATAGATAAGTTGAATGACTATCCCTGAGATCAGGGAAGACTTTTTCTCATAGACCGGTCTGAGAAAGGTAACCGTTAGTCATTCTTCTCCTTATAAAAATGAGAAGCTAGAGAGAGGAATACACATAAAAAAAAGAAGGATACAGAGCTTCCTCTGTAAACAGATAGATCTTATTGTCTCTCTAAAAGTAAAAAAGGGGTTCCGAATCTAAAATCAGGTTTCTGCGATTATTAGCCTCATGGCAATCTTCTTCTCTGATCTCGGGTTTGGTCTCATCCATGCCTTCAATTTTCACTAACAATTTTGATTTTGGAAAATTAAATGATCAGCATTAACATTTTTTTTTTTAACAAAAAAAAAAAACTAATTGATTCTCTCATCAAAATGTATAGATATGAAAAAAAAAAAAAAAAGATTTCTAGTAAAAAAAAAAGTACATCTTACAACACATTATCTAGACTGTGTATTTCAATATTTTCATGTGTTCATAGATTTACTTGGTTTGAATTGTTTTAGAGTTTTAAATTTATAATTCCAGATGAAAATAGAATCCCATGCCATCTTAAAAAAAAAATTAACATCAAAGTTGCATCTTAAGATAAAATTTTGACGTACACCATACTTTCTTTGTTTAAGGTTGCAATATTATGCAAACCACATCCTATATTTTATCACAAAGAGAAATATGAAATAGTTGAAGACCGGAGAAAAAAAAAAAGAAGGCCAGAACTGTAACTCTTATAGATTTATAATGCTAGAGGAAACTGCGCAAAACAAAATTAAGAAAGAGAATCAATATCAATATAATTCATAAACAAATGAAAACAAAACATGAGAATCGAAAATGAACTAAAAAGTTCCAGGTGAAATGCAAGCAAAAAAGAAAATGATTCATACTCAATAAAGAGGACACCCCAACAAACTCCAAGATATTATTGGAAGAAAAACATCCCACACTAAGGTAATTACAAACTGAAAAATACAAGTAACCTGAAGCAAGAGAAAATACATTGACACAATGAAGAACGAATTGAAGTACCAAATAGAAATGGGAAAAATGCTTTGAGAAAGAATAAAAAGAAGATGCTCTTGAGCAGGAGCAAATTACATATTTCTTAAATCGAGAATTTTCCCAATTAGGAGAATTTTCATGATTTGAATTTTGGTTTACTTCGGAATCACTGTATGATTGATTTTAGAAAAGTAAAAAGGGATTTATAGATCTTATACACTTAGACTTGATTGTCCAACATAGATCACTCTGTGTTCGATCCTAGGGAATGGTTTTTTTAGGCACTTTCCATGAAATTACTCTAGCTATGGGGTTTTTCCCTATGGAGCAAGTGCACTTTTTGATCTTGCCAGAGCATATAATCTTTCCACATAAAAAAGAAAAAAAAAAAACAAAAGGTAAAAGACAAGAGATATAAGAGGATCAGTGAGAACTCATATTAAAAAGATAGGCAATTAATTGAAGAAAAAAGTAAAATAATTTCTTTTAGGTTTAAAAAAAAAAAATGGCATCCCTAAAATAGCAAAGTGTTGTTTCATGTGCAAATAAAATAAGGAGTAGCATAGTTGGGTAAATAGAAGGAAAATTGTTTCATGCAAGTTGGACCGCATGACTACATATGCGGTCCAAAAAGTGTAAAGCATCCATTTTAAAGATGGATGCAAATAGGTGTTCCATCTAAAAACAGTAGAAACTAATGGTCTAAATATTTTTTTACTAGAATTATTATTTCTAGTTTTTAAAATTTATTTATTTATTCATATTCATGATCTCCATGTTAGAGATTACATGTCCTTACAAATTAAGTCCAAACATTTATCTCAAAAATAGATTTATTAATGAGGGCTGCATTTTTACAAATGTAGGATTAGCCGCATAGAAAGGTCATAAATAGAAAAACCAATAAAGAGAACGTAGAAGGATACAATCAATAATCATGTGTTCTACAACACTTAGATACACAAACTTGTGATCATAAATACTTAGAAGTATATCAAGTTTTATGAAATTTAATATTCAAAACCAACTAAACAGAGATTTATTAACCATGTATGTCATATGAAAATGAGCAACCTCTTCATATTCTATGATAAAAAAGTGTTTCATGATGGTTGGATCGCATTTCTACATATGCGGTCCAAAAAGTGCAAAGCATCCATTTTAAAGATGGATACAAGTAGGTGTTCCATCTAAAAACAATGAAAACTAACGGTCCAAATGCTTTCTTACTAGAATTATTATCTTTAATTTTTAAAATTTATTTATTTATTTATATTCATGATCTCCATGTTAGAGATTACATGTCCTTAAAAAATTAAAGAAAAATATCTTCGTACCCCTTCTTTTTAAGTTTCATTTCTTAATAGACCCAAAGCTTTAAAACCTATCTTGGAACCCCCTGGACTAACTTTATCTATTTTAAACTTTTTTTTAGCCCAAACAAATATGAGAAAGACATGTCTTGACTAAACCATTTTTTCTCCCCATACTTCTCTCTTTCTCTCTCTTCTCCGTGATTTCCCAAACCCCTTTTCTCTCTCCCCAAACTTCTCTTTCTCTTTCTTCTCTGTGATTTCTCAAACCCTTCTCTCTCTCCCCTGTGACTCCCCAAACCCCTTCTATCTCTACTTACTTTCTCCCCCACTCTCTCTCGTCGTGTTCCCCAATCCCTCTCTCTCCCTGCATTTCCAAGCAAGCTTATCCTTGCAGCACTCAACCATTGCTGTGAGGACCATCAAGGTGACAATCAAGCACTCGCCCATTACTAATAACATCATACTTAGAAGCTAATACAGTCGATTTGAATTTAAGTTCAGTAGAACATGTTTATTTTGACAATCCAACAAGTTCATTATCATTTCTACCTTGTTTGTCTAGAACGCCCTTCTTATGGGCATCAAAGAGACCAAAACCACTTGAAAGCAGAGCATTAGACTTGAAGCAACTCCCAAAGAGTCATCACTCATCACTGTCATTAATGTTATTAGAGGCCTTTCTCTCAATGGAAACATCATATCCAGTACCTTGATGCACCCTCACCAGTCTCTCTTTAGATGAGTTATGCCAATCATTTTTCCTCTGGATATATCTTCCAGAACAACCTTTTCTTTGGCATCAGGTGCAACAAAAGTCAATGGATCACTTGGCTCAGTCCGAGTAATCTCTGGAACTACAATAAAAGTTTCCCTTTCCTGTACATGTCAAGTAGTTTACGTCTCGGATAGCAAAAGGTCAGTTGATAAAACACTCTTTCCATGCCCAACATCACTTCTTTCTATAGGTGTGGCACCAATAGGATTTTGAAAAGGAAGACCCACTGTATTACATGGTCATATTGAAGTTCACCTGCCCTCAACCAAGAAAAAACACCAGAGTTGAAACCCTTTCTCCCCCAAAACCACGAGCAGCATGGTTCACCATCTACCCTGCCGGATAAGCTTTGAAAGTGCCAGCTCAAGGGGTTTTTAAGGGAATACAAGAGCAAGAGAGGTAGGGAAAACATGGGGAGAGCGGGGGAAAGGCGCAGAGAGAGAGAGAAGGGGTTTGGGGAGAGTGATGTGGGCGAGAAGCTTAGAGAAGTACGGATGGGTTTTAGAAAGGGTGTCTTTCTCATATTTGTTTGGGTTAAAAAATAAAATAAAAGTAGATAAAGTTAGTTTAGGGGGTTAAAAGAAATAAACCTTAAGAATTTTATGTTGAAAGATAGGTGTTGAAATTGTGGGTCTATTGATAAATGAATTCTAAAAATAGGGGGTGTGAAGATATTTTCCCAAAAATTAAAACCTAAAATCCATCTCAAAAATAGATTTTTTAAGAGGCCCATATTTCTATATGTGCAGGCTTGACTGCATAGAAACCGGGTCCTTCTATAATTGCAAATGAGATATGAAAATATCACAACCAAAAGGTACAAAAATATACCATGATTATTTAGGTAACCACCCTCTCAAATAGAAGGTATGGCACATGAGCGGAACATGCTCGCACGTGCCCACACAGAGCTAAATATCTTCCTCTCATACATCAGACCAAAATATCTCCATTTCGCCCCACTGGCTCCGGGGAACTTTCAGTGCATTCCAAATTGCTAGAGACCCATCCACAATATTGTTCGCATATGGGGGCTGGTAGTCATGGGTCGCATCGCACCCCTATGTCGAGTCGCACTCGTCTATAACCATAGCCCCCACACTCATCCCATTGCCTTTGATCGTTATGTTTCTCATGCACCTTTTCGTGTGTTCGAACCATCTTGTAGAAAGAGCAACCACAAGACTCTTGTCTGAATGGCAATGCTTATCGCATTCCGAGGGGACGCTGCCATCCCTGCCTTTCTTGAAACTATTGAGTGTGAGGGTGCACGTGTGTGGCTTGTGATAGGAGGTGAGCATGTGTATGTGGTGTAGAGCGTGTGTTCTTCACAACATTCAGAGTCATTCTCTTGGTTACATTGCCCTTTGGGTGGCTTCCTGCCAATTACTTTACCACTAGGTTTGCAAGTTTGCCCTTCGACTTGGCCCATTATGATGAGCAAGAGGAGAGTGGTCACTAACAAGTATGAGTATGGCTTCATCTTTTACTGTCATGCTATTGTTCTCTTGTTTCCTAAAAGCAATGGAGTAAGACAGGAGGATGCTCGTGAGAGAGAGCTGGAACCTCCTGTTGTACAAGAGGCACTAGCGTGCATGTAAGCTTTAGAGCCAGTGAAGACAAACAAGAAAATAGCTGGTCTACCACACTTTTTTGCATAAAAGGTGAAAACAAGGCTTAAAAACAAACATGGTGGAATTATTCATTATTCTCTGTATACATTAGGTGAATTATCAGCTGAAATTTCTTCTGAGGGTATGGCTTTATGTACAAACTTGAAACTTTGAAGACAATTAACCAATCTTGGAGCCCCTCTTTCTATTTCGAAGGCCTTTTCCACATAAAAGGCCCTAACAGCTTAATGGTGATGAGCTTTTTCTGATAAGCTTTTTATCCAATAATTCTTTTATCTCACTTTTACAAATTTCGAGTAACCTATTATTCATTTGAATAGGTCTTACTTTAGTAGGAATTTTTCCCTCTCGGAAATCTAATTCATAGGGAAGTTCAACTATATGTTGCTTTCTATCCCAAAAGGCATTAGGGATATCGGCACATATGTCCCTTTCCATATCTAACCTTAGGGATTTTATTTTGGTTTGAATCTCCGGAAGAGATAACTTTTCTTTTATATTTTTGTATTTTATTTCTTCTTTCATATAATATAGAAATTTTTCTTTAGAAGAAATCTTATTTTTAATATTATCGATTTTATGGACTCTGGGCTTTTCAAATAAAGGTAAATTTAACCTTATGCCCTTCAATATTAGCTTCCATCCTTGTGTCATCAATCTTAATTGGATAGAGCATATTTAAGAAAGGAGTCCCTAGAATAACATATTAATTTAAACCTTTTACCATTATGAAGGGAAAATTGAAACAGGCACATTATTGCATACTGCAGTATCTGTCAGTTTATAGTTGATAAGCATTTTGCTGCCATCTGCAGTATTAAGAATTTGGGTAGTTTTGCTGAAGTATTTAGTTTGTACTAATCCTTCATTAATGCAATTTAGATATGTTCCGGAGTCTACCAAGGCAGTAGTTTGGAAGGTATATTCCTTTTGAACCACAATTTTGATGTTGGTAAACCATTTTTGTGTTATTATTTTATCCACCAGATTTACATATTTACACTCCTGGACCTTTATATTATGTTCATACCAGCTTTGGAGGTTTCAGGTCTAAGAAGGGTATCTTCGACTTCAGGTGCTAAAGGAATATTATACTCTGTGATCAGATTATCAAATTCACCTTCTATATTTTCTTCATCAATTGCTTCGCTGATAGGGTTCTGGGTTAATTCTAAGATTTGAACCCTTGCTTTTAGAGCTATCAACTCATTTCTGACTTCAAGATTTCTACTCTGAATAAAATAGACTAATAAGAGAATGATTCTTCAAATAATTTAAAGAACCTCTGAGATATGTCTTTCATTTAAAATTTAATCGTTTCATGATAAAACATTAGGCAACTATCAAGTTTTTTAAATGGTTAAAATACATAGCAAAAGAGTATGGAATAAAAATTCTGAAGTTTGAGGTAAATATGGTTGAAATATATTTTCAAACATTTCAAACTACTAAAAAAGAAACAATTGAGTCCATTCATCCCCCTGAGACTAGCTTACAGCTTAAAGGAGAAAAATTAAGGGAGAAAATTGAAATTAGAGCATCACCTCTCAAAATAGAACCCAAAGAAAGCGACCAAAGTATGGCAAAGCTTGATGGAATACCTCATATTATTGAACAGAATAATTATACAAATACTTTCCTCCAAACAATAGGAAAGCAAACTACAATAATAGAAAATGCAGTAAACTCCGAAACCCAGAAGCCTTGATAAGCAAAAGGAAGCCGTCCTATTCAAACCTCCTCCAATTATTGAAGCAGGAAAATTCAGCCTGCAAGGGATAAAGAAAAAAGAGAAAAATAATGAGTTAATAGATGAACTTGTCAAAAGATTAAAGAAGCTAAATATTAATGAAAAGGCCCAGTCCTCCAAAACTCAGAAAGGAGATGTTCAGGTTCTGCAAAAAGCACCTGACAAAGGATTTGAAGAAATGGAAAAGGCTTTTAAAACTGAAAGCCTAGATATAAATAGAATTGACTATGGAAGAAAAGTAAGACTAGTGTCCCAAACTTGAATGTACTATCCTTGACCTACACCAGTAGATCTACAGATAGAGGAAGATCTAATTTCTACCTCGGTCTCCTATTCAGGAAAATCCATAGTAAATTGGAACATAGATGGCAAGGCTGAAAGTCAGATCTTTGATCTCATGAAACATATGACCATGTATGCCACCGCCTGCAAGGCATGCGGAAACCAAGTAGAAACCAAGACCATGAGATAGGCAAGGCAATAATATGTGGATTTACATGATGGTTAAGAGGTTGGTGGGATTTCCATATGGATGAAGAATAAAAAAACCAAATATTAAATGCCTCAAAATAGTAGATAGTTAAGAGAGAAGATAGACAAGATAATATAGTACAAGAAGTAGATGCAGTCAATAAATTGATGTATACAATCACCCTCTATTTTATAGAAAGTATTGCTCTGTTAGCAGCAAGATCTGAAGATTTGTTATCAAATCTAAGATGTCCAACACTCTCTCATTATAAATGGTACAAAGACGTATTTTTCTCTATATACATTAGGTGAATTATCAGTTGAAATTTGTACTAAAGGTCTGGCTTTATATACAGACTTGAAACTTCGAAGACAATTAGAAAAATAGAGAATAACAGGGAGGAAGGAGTTAGGGGACTTCTGCGAACAATTTGGGTTTAATACTCTACCCCCTTCAAAGCCTTTCCATAAAAGAAAACATGAAAAATTTAGAAAAAGAAAATTTAAACATTATTCAAAGGCAAAAGAAAAATTTTCTAAAAAATTCTTACAAGATAAACCATCCTTTAAACATAGGGAAAAAATGAAAATCCATGTTTGTTATAATTGTGGAAAAGTTGGCCACCACAAAAACACATGTAGGGTTCAAAGAAAAATTAACTCTTTGAAAATAAATGATAATATTAAAAAGCAATTATTTGAGATACTCCAAATTGAGTATGAAGCCTCTGATTCCTCTGACTTAGAAGAGGAAATGTTAATTGGGGAAATAAATGATGAGGATATCATTACCAGCAGTTCTGATTCAGATTCCGATATTAAAAATAGTCCAAAGAAAGAAAAAGAAAATTGCCAATGGGATTTTTACAAGGTAATAATGGATATGAATGGGTTAAGCATCAATACCCTCATCAAAGACGAAGACCTGATCATAGACCTCATCGACAAAATATTTGACCCAAAGGCTAAAAAAGAAGCCTTAATCCAGTACATCTTTATGTCCAAAGCCCCTTCTAAAAAACCTAAGTCTTCTCTTGTCCCAACAAACGAAGATTATAGTTTCCAGGATATTTTGAAAATGGTACAAAATAAAACGTATACCGAAAAGGAACCTTCAATATCTGAGCTAAAATATGAAATTAATGAAGTAAGAAATGAGTTGATAGCTCTGAATTTTTTAATCTTGACAAGTATTAAACAAGTTAAAGCAAAGTATGAACTTGGACATAAAGAAAATTCAGGAGGGACCAGAACGACTCCAATCTATCCAGGACACGTGTCCCAGTCAACAACATCTTACTGTAGCTACCAGCCGACAGCATCTTACTGTAGCCACCAGCCGACAGCATCTTACTGTAGCCACCAACCGACCGCATCTTACTGTAGCCACCTGCAGACAGCATCTTACTATAGTGTCGATGAGGATTTCAAACATCATTAAATCCGCTTTAACTTCCAAGGCTATAAAGGGGGGAGCACTCCGCTCATTCCAGACATCCGGAGTTTCTTGAGTTTTCAAGTCTTCTCTCTCTGCAACTCACTACAATCCTCTCTCTCTGCAACCATCTACAATCCTCTCTCTCTCTACAACTCTCTACAATCTTCTCTCTCTGCAACTCTCTACAGTCCTCTCTCTCTGCAACTCTCTACAGTCTTCTCTCTTTGCAACTCTCTACAGTCTTCTCTCTCTATAACTCTCTACAGTCTTCTTTCTTTGCAACTCTCTACTGTCCTCTCTCTCTGCAGCTCTCTCTCTTTATTGTTTTCTCTCTGTATATCTAGTGGTGTATCAAGCCATTCGGATTTTTATTATTTAGTTTCTTTTCTGTAAATGTGTGAGATTGTTATGTGTAACTGTTTTTGGGAAGAAGTTCCTGACTACATCCCGGAGCAGCTAAAGTTATTCACCAACTTCTGTATTTGTCAATTGTGAGTGCTATAATTATTAAGTTTTGATGTTTATGTTTACTCTGTATTCTTTAGTACTTATTGTGTCCATTGCATGTCATCATATTTTGTTGTAATTCTGCTTTATGGTATCAGAGCTAAGTTCATATTACAGTGGTCTAACTGTATCACCAGTAGAAAACTAAACTATCAAATAGAATTCTGAGAAAAATTTACAGTAGTAAGTTCAAAGTCGCCGTGACCCAAAGATCACTAAGGCCAGGAAAAGCCAAAAATGTGTAGGGACTGTTTCTGGTTGACTTGAACTACAATGGCAAATTTTATCAGAACTTTATCTAATAAGTCAGCTACTACTAGTAATACACTACGTGGTAATAATAGGGAAGAAATAATAATAGATAACATAGAAAATCAAATCCAAAATTGGAATATACCAAAGGTTCCTATAACTGATATGTATAGTAAAGGAACGTTCGATTTTAAAAGTAGCTTTTCTATTAAAACTATTGAGCAAAGTATTTCTATTATGGAAACTCAAGTTAAATTCCAATAATTTTCCCCTAGAATGACTGAAGATCATAAAAGAAAAGAATACAAATACTTGCATATTGGTTTGGTCTAAATAGTTGTTAAACCTTTGACAAGAACATGATTAAATAATTTTGTTCTACTCTATCTAAGAGACAGCAAGCATAAAAGATTAATTGATTCCTTGTTAGGAATAGTAGAACCCAACCTCTGTAACGGCCCAATTTATTTCAACAATTTTCAAAATTTCTCGATGGCCTTAACAGATCCTAATCTATTAAAGGTTCTGACTTTAAACCTTAAATCTCAAGGTTTTCATATGGACCAAGGTTCTCAAAATTTAGCATTTGATTACTGAATATGTTATAAGGTAATGAATACTTTATGTCCAAATGCTAGGCACATGGATTCAAAAGGACAAACCATATTTTTCCAGACAAACATGGAAAAATCAAATCTAGTCATACCAAAGTCAGTGGCATGGTCTCAAGTAAAATTACCGGAGTGATGGTCCTTACAAACTGAATTCCAAATAAAAAACCCTGAGAACAAAGACCCTGAACAAATAATAAAATATTCTGATGGAGAAATATAAATCAGATTTCTATCCTTTAGAAGAACTACATTAAGAATTGATGAACCTAGCATTTGGGATCCTCTCAGAAGCTCTACCTCTTCGATCCCACAGTCAGAATATAAAAGATTATCTACTCATAGGAGAACTATTATCGAAAGACTTAATAGAACTCCAAATCAGGTTCAACCAGTCCATTGAGTAGATACTCCAGGATCTTCTAAAATAGAAGAACAAGAACCAACACGCTCTGACCTAGACTTTCATGTCAATGTTATTCAAAAAGAAGAATTTACGATTGACAAAGAATGGGTCAGAAAATATTTCTACTCTGAAGAAAGTAGACTAATAAGATAATGGTTTTTCAAAGAATTTAAAGAACCTCTGAGAGATGCCTTTCATTTAAAATTTAATCGTTTCATGATAAAACAGAAGGCAACTGTCAAGTTTTTTAAATGGTTAAAATACATAGCAAAAAATTATGGAATAAAAATTCCAAAGTTTGAGGTAAATATGGTTGAAAAATCTTTTCAAACATTTCAAACCATTAAAGGAGAAACAATTGAGTCCATTCATCCCTTTGAGACTAGCTTACAGCTTAAAGGAGAAAAATTAGGAGAGAAAATTGAAATTAGAGCCTCACCTCTAAAAATAGGACCCAAAGAAAGCGACCAAATATGGCTAAGCTTGATGGAATACCTCATACTATTGAACAGGATAATTATACAAATATTTTCCTCCAAATAATAGGAAAGCAAACTACAAGAATAGAAAATGCAGTAAACAAGTTAAAGCTAACTCTTGAACCCAGAAGCCTTGAAAAGCAAAAGGAAGCCGTCCTATTCAAACCTCCTTCAACTATTGGCACAATAAAATTTAGCCTGCAAGGGATAAAGAAAAAAGAGGAAAATAGTGAGTTAATAGATGAACTTGTCAAAAGATTAAAGAAGCTAACTATTAATGAAAAGGCCCAGTCCTCCAAAACTTAAAAAGGAGATGTTCAGGTTCTGCAAAAGGCACCTGACAAAGAAATTGAAGAAATAGAAAAGGCTTTTAAAACTGAAGAAAATTCGATGCCGGCACAATTGTCACCGTTCATCGGAGTATAATCTTCTTGGTCTTCACTTTGTGTAGAGGCGGACATTTTGTCTTCATTATTTTCTATTCCATTCCAGAGCCTTATTTTAAGCTCTTCTTTGGACAGTGTGGGGTTTTGTTGCTGTAATATAGCAACATATTCTGATATTTCCAACTTTTGGGGTAAAATTGAAGGTATAAATTTCATTTTGATTTTGTCTGGATTTAAGGAGTCATTTTTATAACTATCCCACCATTTGATATAGACTTGTTTTTGTAATTCAGGGATATAATCCCATCTATCCATATCATCTGATGAGACCTGATACTCCCATTTTAAAATCCATGGGACCTGATATAAGGCCATAAAATATATGTGGTAGTCTCTTTTTAGACTTTTTCTATTATACTTAGATAATTTTCTCTATGAAATTTGTAGTTATTTTGGTAATATTTGGTTTGCGGATCCCCATATAGAGAATCAATTTTTAAACCAATTTGAAACATTATTTGGCTCAGTTATTTTGAACTAAAGATACCAGCTATAGGAATTTTTTGTATTCTGGTATGAGAAGACTTCATCCCAAGCCTTTATATATTCATAGTAATGGTATGATTTGATTTTAAATGCTTTCATATTCATGATCCTTGGCTTTAAAGGATCCGATCACCATTCTTTCTATATAATAACTTTTTGATTTGGAACTTGGAATATGTTATTTCATTATCGTTATTTTTGGAATGATGAACTATAAAGACTGATCATGTTTCTATCAGGATACATTCATACCATTATCTGCATCTTTCTCCCATATTAGAATGCATATGTTGCCTGAGGTATAAAACAGCTATTTCAATCAGAGTTTTTGACTGATGCTCATTTTCTATGATCAGCAAGGAAATATATGTTGTCTCTAAGTATATAGATTTTACACTAGGAGTTTAAGTGCTTATTGGCGTTTGGAGGGGAGAGGAAACTCCGGATAAATTCCAATTATTTTCCCCTAGAATGATTGAAGATCATAAAAGGAAAGAATACAAATACTTGCATATTGGTTTGGTCCAAATAACTATTAAACCTTTGACTTGAACATGATTAAATAATTCGATTCTACTCTGTCTAAGAGACAGCAAGCATAAATAATCTTTCATATTCTGACTGTGGGATCGAAGAGGTAGAGCTTCTGGGAGGATCCCTAATGCTATGTTCAACAATTCTTAATGTAGTTCTTCTAGAGGATGGAAATCTGATTTCTATTTCTCCATCAGAATGTTCTATTATTTGTTCAGGGTCTTTGTTCTCAGGGTTTTTAATTTAGGATTCAGTTTGTAAGGACCATCTCTCTGGTAATTTTACCTGAGACCATGCCACTGACTTTGGTATGACTAAATTTTATTTTTCCATGTTTGTGTGGAAAAATATGGTTTGTCTTTTGAAATCCATTTGCCTAGCATTTGGAAATAAAGTATTCATTACCTTATAACATATTCGATAAATAAATGCTAAATTTTGAGAACTTGGGTCCATATCAAAACCTTGAGTTTTAAGGTTTAGAGTCAGGACCTTTGATAGATTAGGATATGTTAAGGTCACCGAGAAATTTGGAAAGTAATTCCCCTTTATGGTATCAAAGCCAAGTTCATATTACAATGGTATAACTGTATCACTAGTAGAAAACTGAACTATACATGCAATGAACACAGTAAGTACTAAAGAATACAGAGTAAACATAAACATCAAAACTTAGTAATTATAGCACTCACATTTGACAAATACGGAAGCTGGTGAATAGCTTTAGCTGCTCCAGGATGTAGTTAGGAACTTCTTCCCAAAAACAGTCACACATAACAATCTCATACGTTTACAGAAAAGAAACTAAATAATAAAAATCCGAATGGCTTGATACACCACCAGATATACAGAGAGAAAACAGTAGAGAGAGAGCTACAGAGAGAGAGTAGAGAGTTGCAGAGAGAGAAGACTGTAGAGAGTTGCAGAGAGAGAAGACTGTAGAGAGTTGCAGAGAGAGAAGACTATAGAGAGTTACAGTTTGCAGAGAGAGGACTGTAGAGAGTTGCAGAGAAAGAGGACTTGAAAACTCAAGAACTCCGGATGTCTAGAATGAGCGAAGTGCTCCCCTCTTTATAGCCTTAGAAGTTAAAGCGGATTTAATGATGTTTGAAATCCGCACCGACACTATAGTAAGATGTTGTCTGCTAGTGGCTACAATAAGATGCTGTCGGATGGTGGCTACAGTAAGATGCTGTCGGCTGGTGGCTACAGTAAGATGCTGTCGGCTGGTGGCTACAGTAAGATGCTGTCGGCTGGTGGCTACAGTAAGATGCTGTCGGCTGGTGGCTACAATAAAATGCTGTCGGTTGGGACACGTGTCCTGGATAGATTGGAGTCGTTCTGCTCCTCCTGAATTTTCTTTAATTTGAAGAAAATTCGATGCCGGCACAATTGCCACCGTTCATCGGAGTATAATCTTCTTGTCTTCACTTTGTGTAGAGGTGGACATTTTATCTTCATTACTTTCTATGGCATTCTAGAGCTTTATTTTAAGGTCTTTTTTGGACAGTTTGGGGTTTTGTTGCTGTAATATTGCAACATATTCTAATATTTCCAACTTTTGAGGTGAAATTGAAGGTGTAAATTTCATTTTGATTTTGTCTAGACTTAATGAGTCATTTTTATAACTATCCCACCATTTGATATAGATTTGTCTTTGTAATTCAGGGATATAATCTCATCTATCCATATCATCTGTTGAGACTTGAGACTCCCATTTTAAAATCTCTTAGACCTGATATAAGGCCATAAAATATATGAGGCAGTCCCTTTTTAGACTTTTTCTATTATACTCAGAGAATTTTCTCTATTACATTTATAGTTCTTTTGGTAGTATTTGGTTTGTGGATCCCCATATGGAGAATCAATTTTTAAACCAATTTGAAACATTATTTGGCTTAGTTATTTTGAACTGAAGATATCAGCTATGGAATTTTTTGTATTTTGGTATGAGAAGACTTCATCCCAAGCCTTTATGTATTCATAGTAATGGTAGGATTTGATTTTAAATCCTTTCGTATTCATGATCCTTGGCTTTAAAGGATCCGATCCCCATTCTTTGTATGTAATAACTTTTTTGATTTGGAACTTTGAATATGCTATTTCATTATCGTTATTTTTGGATGATGAACAATAAAGACTGATTCTGTTTCTATCAGGATATATTCGTACCATTATCTGCATCTTTCTCCTATATTAGGATGCATGTGCTGCCTGAGGTATAAAGCAACTATTTCAGTCGGAGTTTTTGACTGATGCTCATTTTCTGTGATCAGTAAGGAAATTTATGATGCCTTTAAGTATATAGATTTTGCACTAGGAGTTTAAGTGCTTATTGGCGTTTGGAGGGGAGATATATCAATATCTTGTTTTTGCCTCTGTATTAAAGAATTTGGTGTTGATGGAGATGTCAGGGATGATCTTGGACTAGGAACTATTTCCCTCATTTGGTTTTGCTGGCTCCATTTGTCATCCCTCCAAAAATTCTCGAGTCAAGAAGTCAGGCAAATAAATTACCATTATTATGCTCAATTGTAAATTCAAAAGCAGAAAGAATACCTTGCCATCTTGCAAAAATTTGCTTTGACACGAGATTTTTGACATCTTTCTGAAGGATATCCTTGGCTGCTTTACAGGCAGTTCTTATGAGGAATGATTGATTAAGCAGATCACTTTGAAATTTTGTAATAGTATGAACAATTGCGAGTATTTCTTTTTTTACTGTTGAATAATTTTGTTGAGCTGGGTTCCAGGTTTTAGAGGTAAATCGGGCTAATTGCTCTTGATTATTCATCTTTTGTTTTAACACAACACCAAGTCCTAGTTCTGAGGCATTTGTTTCTACTATTTTAAATGTTGTAGAACCTAAGAGAGCTAGGCATGGTAATTCCTTAGCATTGGTTTTAATTTTTCTTACTGCTTTGGTATGTTCTTCAGTCCATTCTGTAGAATTTTTTTTAACCTTTGGAATAGAGGCTTTGCATCTAAAGCCAAATCTTTATAAAAATCTGAAATATAATTTAAGCAATCAAGGAATCTTTGTAATTCAGTTTTTCTCATAATTATGTCTGGAAATTTGGATGCAAATTCTATTGCTTTATCAATGGGAACAATTCTTCCGTGGAAAATGTTATGTCCAAAATATCTTATTTTTGGCTGGCATAGATTTATTTTTCTTGCAAAAACTATTAAGCCAACATTTTTTATGGCTTTTATGAATGTCCTTAAATGTTTTCAATGTTGATCAATTGATTCAAAGAAAACAAGTACATCATCAATATAGGCACTCACAAATTTGGTATAAGGATTAAAAATTTCGTTCATGATATTTTGGAATTCAAATGGTGCATTCTTTAACCCAAACGTCGTAGCATTCTATTCAAATTATCCAAATGGGACATTAAAAATAGTTTTATATCTATCCTTTTCGGCAATCAGGATTTGTCAATAGCCTAATTTGAGATCAAATTTTGAAAATATACAAGCATTGACTAGTCTATCCAAGAGGTTTCTTTTGTTTGGGAATGGATATCTGATCCATTTTAAAACTTTGTTAAGTGGTTTATAATTTATAACCAATCTTGAAGCCCCTCTTTCTATTTCATAGGCCTTTTCCACATAAAAGGCCGAACAACTCCATGGTGATAAGCTTTTTCTGATAAGTTTTTTATCCAATAATTCTTTTATCTCTCTTTTACAGATTTCGAGTAACCTATTATTCATTTGAATAGGTCGTGCTTTAATAGGAATATTTTTCTCTCGGAAATCTGGTTCATAGGGAAGTTCAACTATATGTTGTTTTCTATCCCAAAAGGCATTGGGGACATCTGCACATATTTCTCTTTCCATATCTAACCTTAGGGATTTTATTTTGGTTTGAATCTCACGAAGCGATAACTTTTCTTCTATAGTTTTGTATTTTATTTCTTCTTTCAGATAATACAGAAATTTTTCTTTAGAAGAAATCTTATTTTTAATATTATTGATTTCATGGACTCTGGGCTTTTCAATAAAGGTAAATTTAACCTTATGCCCTTCAATATTAGCTTATATCCCTGTGTCATCAATCTTAATTGGATAGAGCATATTTAAAAAAGGAGTCCCTAGAATAACATGTTGACTTAAACCTTTTACCATTATGAAGGGAAAATTGAAACATGCACCATTATTGCATACTGCAGTATCTGTTAGTTTATAGTTGATAAGCATTTTGCTGCCATCTGCAGTATTAAGAATTTGGGTAGTTTTGCTGAAGTATTTAGTTGGTACTAATCCTTCATTAATGTAATTTAGATCTGCTCCTGAATCTATCAGGGCAGTAGTTTGGAAGCTATATTCCTTTTGAACCACAATTTTGATGTTGGTAAACCATTTTTGTGTTACTATTTTGTCCACAAGATTTACATATTTACACTCTTGGACCTTTTCTATTATGTTCATACCAGCTTTGGAGGTTTCAGGTCTATGAAGGGTATCTTCGACTTCAGGTTGTAAAGGAATATTATACTCTGTGATCAGATTATCAAATTCACCTTCTATATTTTCTTCTTCAATTGCTTCTTTGATAAGATTTTGGGTTAATTCAAATATTTGAACCCTTGCTTTCAGAGCTATCAACTCATTTCTGACTTCATTAATTTCATATTTTAGCTCAGATATTGAAGGTTCCTTTTCGGTATATGTTTTATTTTGTACCATTTTCAAAATATCTTGGAAACTATAATCTTCTTTTGTTGGGATAAGAAAAGACTTAGGTTTTCTAGAAGGGGCTTTGGACATAAAGATGTACTAGATTAAGGCTTCTTTTTTAGCCTCTGGGTTAAATATTTTGTCGATGAGGTCTATGATCAGGTCTTCGTCTTTTGTGAGGGTATTGATGCTTAACCCATTCATATCCATTATTGCCTTGTAAAAATCCCATTGGCAATTTTCTTTTTCTTTCTCTGGACTATTTTTAATATTGGTGTCTGAATCAAAACTGCGGGTAATGATATCCTCATCATTTATTTCCCCAATTAACATTTCCTCTTCTGAGTCAGAGGAATCAGAGGTTTCATGCTCAATTTGGAGTATCTCAAATAATTGCTTTTTAATATTATCATCTATTTTCAAAGAGTTAATTTTTCTTTGAACCCTACATGTGTTTTTGTAGAGGCCAACTTTGCCACAATTATAACAAACATGGATTTTCATTTTTCCCCTATGTTTAAAGGATGGTTTATCTTGTAAGAATTTTTTAGAAAATTTTTCTTTTGCCTTTGAATAATGTTTAAATTTTCTTTTTCTAAATTTTTCATGTTTTCTTTTATGGAAAGGCTTTGAAGAGGGTAGAGTATTAAACCCAAATTGCTCGCAGAAGTCCCCTAACTCCTTTCCCCCCGTTATTCTCTATTTTTCTGATTGTCTTCGAAGTTTCAAGTCTGTACATGAAGCCAGACCTTCAGCACAAATTTCAGCTGATAATTCACCTAATGTATACAGAGAATAAGGAATAATTCCACCATGTTTGTTTTTAAGCCTTATTTTCACCTTTTACTCAAAAAGGTGTGGTAGATCAGCTATGAATTTTTCTTTCCAATGGTCTGACTTACTATCCTCTCTTGATAGTAGTCTAGGGAAAAATACGTCTTTGTACCATTTATAATGAGAGAGTGTTGGACATCTTAGATTTGATAACACATATTCAGATCTTGCTGCTAACAGAGCAGTACTTCCTACAAAATGGAGGGTGATGGTATATATCAATATATTGACTGCATCTCCTTCTTGTACTATATTATCTTATCCATCTTCTCTCTTAACTATCCACTGTTTTGAGGCATTTAATATTTGGTTTTTTGATTCTTCATCCATATGGAAATCTCACCAACCTCTTAACCATCCTGTAAATCCACATATTATTACCTTGGCTATCTCATGGTCTTGGTTTCCACTTGCTTTGCAAGCGGTGGCATACATGGTCGTATGTTTCGTAAGATCTAAGATCTGAATTTCAGCCATGCCATCTATGTTCCAATTTACTATGGATTTTTCTGAATAGGAGATTGAGGTAGAGATTAGATCTTCCTCTATCTATAGATCTACTGGTATAGGTCTAAGTTAGTACATTCGAGTTTGGGACACTGGTCTTACTTTTCATCCATAGTCAATTTTATTTATATCTAGGCTTTCAGTTTTAAAAGCGTTTTCCATTTCTTCAATTTCTTTGTCATGAGCCTTTTGCAGAACCTGAACATCTCCTTTCTGAGTTTTGGAGGACTGGGCCTTTTCATTAATATTTAGCTTCTTTAATCTTTTGACCAATTCATCTATTAACTCACTATTTTCTTCTTTTTTCTTTATCCCTTGTAGGCTGAATTTTCCTGCTTCAATAGTTGGTGGAGGTTTGAATAAGACGGCTTCCTTTTGCTTATCAAGGCTTCTAGGTTCAGGAATTGGTTTAAACTTGTTTACTGCATTTTCTATTCTTGTAGTTCGCTTTCCTATTGTTTGGAGGAAAATATTTGTATCATTATTATGTTCATTAATATGTAGTATTTCGCCATACTTTGGTCGCTTTTTTTGGGTCCTATTTTGAGAGGTGAGGCTCTAATTTCAATTTTCTCCCATAATTTTTCTCCTTTAAGTTGTAAGCCAGTCTCAGGGGGATGAATGGACTCAATTGTTTCTCCTTTAGTGGTTTGAAATATTTGAAAAGATTTTTCTACCATATTTACCTCAAACTTTGGAATTTTTATTCCATAATCTTTTGCTATGTATTTTAACCATTTAAAAAACTTGACAGTTGCCTTATGTTTTATCATGAAACGATTAAATTTTAAATGAAAGGCATCTCTCAGAGGTTTTTTAAATTCTTTGAAGAACCATTCTCTTATTAGTCTATTTTCTTCAGAGTAGAAATCTTTTCTGATCCATTCTTTGTCAATCTCAAATTCTTCTTTTTGAATAACATTGACATCAAAGTCTAGGTCAGAGGGTGTTGGTTCTTATTCTTATATTTTAAAAGATCTTGGAGGATTTACTCTATAGACTAGTCGTTGAACCTGGTTTGAAGTTCTATTAAGTCTTTCGATATAGTTCTCCTATGAGTGGATAATCTTTCATATTCTAACTGTGGAATCTAAGAGGTGGAGCTTCTGGGGGGATCCCTAATGCTAGGTTCAACAATTCTTAATGTAGTTCTTCTAGAGGATGGAAATCTGATTTATATTTCTCCATCATAATATTCTATTATTTGTTCAGGGTCTTTGTTCTCAGGGTTTTTAATTTGGGATTCAATTTGTAATGACCATCTCTCTGGTAATTTTACCTGAGACCATACCACTGACTTTGGTATGACTAGATTTGATTTTTCCATGTTTGTCTGGAAAAATATGGTTTGTCCTTTTGAATCTATTTGCCTAGCATTTGGACATAAAGTATTCATTACCTTATAACATATTCGGTAAACAAATGCTAAATTTTGAGA
The DNA here is from genome assembly GCF_000471905.2 of Amborella trichopoda. The sequence goes on from NW_006498260.1 coordinate 687,968, forward strand.
ACCTGGGTCCATATCAAAACTCTGAGTTTTAAAGTTTAGAGTCAAGACCTTTAATAGATTAGGATCTGTTAAGGCCACTGAGAAATTTGGAAAATAGTTGAAATAAATGGGGTCGTTATAGAGACTGGATTCTACTATTCCTAACAAGGAATCAGCGAATCTTTTATGTCTGTTGTCTCTTAGACAGAGACAAAGAAATTGAAGAAATGGAAAAGGCTTTTAAAACCGCAAGAAAAATGTCTTCAATGTAAGTTCATACCTTGATATTACATACAGACAGAGTGTAAGTTCATACCTTGATATTACATACAGACAGAGTGTAAGTTCATACCTTGATATTACATACAAACTTCGAAGATAATTTGGATAGTTTACTGATGAACTTGCCATTTGGACAGTTTGGGGTTTCTGATAAAATAGCATTTGTATCATCAGTAATACATACAAACTTCAAAGACAATTTCAAAATATTTTGAGAAAAATTTGCAGTAGTAAGTTCAAAATCGCCGTGACCCAAAGATCACTAAGGCCAGGAAAAGCCAGAAAAGTGTAGGGACTGTTTCCGATTGACTCGAACTACAATGGAAAATTTTATCAGAACTTTATCTAATAGGTCAACTACTACTAGTAATACACTACGTGTTAATAATAGAGAAGAAATAATAATAGATAACATAGAAGAGCAAATCCAAAATTGGAATATACCAAAGGTTCCTATAATTGATGTTTATAGTAAATGAACGTTTGATTTTAAAAGTAGTTTTTCTATTAAAACTATTGAGTAAAGTATTTCTGTTATGGAAACTCAAGATAAATTCCAATTATTTTCCCCTATAATGGTTGAAGATCATAAAATGAAAGAATACAAATACTTGCATATTGGTTTGGTCTAAATAGCTGTTAAATATTTGACAAGAACAGAATTAAATAATCTTTGCCATCTTGCAACTGTATCACTTGCAAAAATTTGTTTTTCTATTACACTAGTCGTACCTTGTATGACCAGTGTATACATACCTTGGGTTTTTCTCAGAAAAACCCAAGTTCATACCTTGAATTTGGGTTTTTCTGATAAAATAGCATTTGAACAGTTTGAGGTTTCAAAGTTCATCAATAAATCCGCTTTTTATGACAGTGTAAGTTCATCAGTAATATCAAGGTATGACAATGTAAGTTTGTATGTAATATCAAGGTATGATATACAAACTTCGAAGACATTTTTCTTCAAAGTTCAAATCGGTATTATTACCTATTTGAACTTCGAAGTTCTCTTTGATATTACAAACAAACTTAAACTGACACTATCATCATTTTTCTTTGCGGTATTAACTGTATCATCATTTTTCTGACAATGAATATATATATATATATATATATATATATCCAAAATAGTACTTGAAGTTTGGGAAAAAGTTGCATTAGTAAGGAAAAAATTATAGGGAATTGTTTTCAATTTGTTGGAGTGATTTATATTAGGTTTTGATGAGTATATGTTTGTTGCAAATTACGTTGGGTTGCTTGAATGAGATTTACAATAATTGTACGATTTGTATTGGGTTTTGATAAGTACATGTTTGCTGGAAATTAAGAGTTGTTTGGATGTGTTTTACAATAATTGCGATCGATTTTGTATTTCGATTATTTTGTGATGACAAAGTTAGTGATATTTGTGCATCATCTTCGAGTCATAAAAAAATTCACATCAAGCTATTTGCGATTGTTTTTTATAGAGAAAAATGGGTTGTGCATGGTGTAGGAAAAATCGAACAGGAATGGTTAACCGGATATGGGGCCGGAAGCAGTTTAACTGGTCTAACTGGTAAACCGACTGGTTCTACCAGCCTAACCACGCAAGTCCCTGGAGGTCAAAAAAAGTGATTAAAAAAGTTTAAAAAATCTAATAAAATATGAAAAATATATTTAAAACATAATTAAACAAAGTACATCCAAATGAAGTTGAAAATTAATAATAATAAAAAATAAATTTTAAAGAATCTATTTGTGCCAAGGGTATTTTTTAAAATTTTCAAAAAAAATAGGAAATTGTAAAAATAAATATTAATGGACAAAAAATCTTTGCCAAAATGATGAAAAACATACATTACAAACAAAATCTCTTATTTTTTGAGATTTTATACAAATGTTTTGAATATTTTTTAAAATGCCCGGCCGGTTCACAAAAATTGGTCAAAATGGGAACCGGCCAATGGACAGTTCCAATCTAACGGTGTGGTTAGAATTTGAGCTGCCCGATTTTTCCCATAGTTCTTGTGTATCATCTTGGAGTCATAAAAAAGATCGCAGCAACCTATTTGTGATTGTTTTTTATAGAGAAAAATGGCTTGCATGTCATTTGATGATATTTATGGTTGAATTCAAAACTCAATTTACATGATGTTGTAGCTCTCTCTACTTCTAAAAACCAAAAAGATCTATTGTTTTTGGGTCAACGTTGCGAACATTAAGGACCTTTGGTGAAGCAAGTAGCATACACCGGTTCATCTCCACTGTCCATTTAGACCCATTCCATGTCATGCAAGTAGCATACACCGGTTCATCTCCACTGTCCATTTAGACCCATTCCATGTCATGCAAGTAGCATACACCGGTTCATCTCCACTGTCCATTTAGACCCATTCCCTGTCATGCGGTAGATGGGCTTCATACGTAGGGGTGGCAATCAGGTCGAACCGCGCCTAGGTCTGGGTCCATGGTTTGGACCTGGCAATTCATGTTCAAGCTTTGATCCAACATGGATACTATCGGGTCAGATCCATAAAAAGTAGAACATATAAAATAATTTTTTATTTTTAAAATTTTCATATTTAGGTCTGGATCCAAATGATTGGACCCAACTTGGGTCCGGGTCCAAATCACTTGGACGTTAAAGTCGGATCCAAGTCTAGTGTCCGGTTCGGGTCTACCCAACCCCCATCTGATGCTACCCGTTTTCATGTGTACCTAGCAAAGATACACATTATGCTTATCGAATAAGATTCGCTTGTGGGAAATTTTCAGAGGGAGGGAACCTTTTTGTTTTTGGTTTTGGCGGCTTTCTCAATTGTTTCTCTCACGTTTGAAAGTTCTCTTGCTTCCCGCTTTACCAAACTTATTGCATGCTCCTGTAGAAGTATACTGCACAACAACTTCCTCGATTTAAGGAGTTCGTTGAGATGATATTTTCTTTTAATTTGTGATCTACCTTAATATCACCTGATGATTATTTTTAAGAAAAGATTAGAGTTTGAGTTCTTGAACACCTGCCTCTCAAAAATTCAGATGTCAATCTCAAGATATTATTTATTTAGTTACATTGAGGTTGGTTGTCAAGTCCTAAAAGTTAGATTCCCACATATTAACAGAAATTGGGCCTGAGTCCGGGCTTGGACCTCGATAATGGACCTGATGGGTCAAGTTTAGGTTTGAGTCATGGTCTAGCTTGAATCCTATTAGGTCGGGTTTGGTCTAAGTCTAGGACAACCAACCCAAAATATATAAGTGTGAATTACATTCAAATAATGATTAATCATCATCATCATCATCATTATTAAAACTTTTATTTGGAGCCAACTACATGAATTCTACTCCGCTGTAGTGCTTTATCAAGGGCAGTCCTCTCAATGTGGCCACAAGTCCACATATATTTTCTCTCTACTTCCAAGTTCCAACCATGTCTTTTTTATCTTACCCTTTAGCCTTTTGAGGCCTTTAACTTGAATTAACTCATACCTCATAACAGGTATTGTATCGGGTATGTGTTGCACTCTCAATCACACTCATCCATATTTGATTAAATATATAAATAACTTTTCATATATATTTTATTTTAGAGCCGTGACCCAATAGGTCAGGTCTAGATCCAATTGACTTGGACCCCAACTAGGTTGGGGTCGGGTTTGGATCTAACGTAGACCTAATCAAGTTGGGTCTTGGTTTAGGATTGACCAGGACCGAACCCAAACATAACCCATTCCCATTTGTAGGTTGAAAATAAAAATAAAGAAAATAAAAAAAAACTCCAAGCTTGGTTTTACCGGAGGGTGCAATACACAAAATAGATCCTGCAGGAGTAGAAAATCAACTGACTTCACCAGATTCCAACTTAAAGGACCCACAGACCCACGTTCTCTGCAATGCAACCACGTTTTTGATTTGGCCACCCAAAATATAGGTGGTTTAGTTCGCATCCGCGCATATTCAAAGCTTTAGAGGGAGAAACACATAGTGCGAGAGAGATGAGATTCTATAAGGCCTAGGTTTTGTGAAAGGATGCCGTTTGTATCCCACCTTCCGGTAGTGTCAAGAAATATAGTTTCAATATTAGAAAGTTTTATGATACCTTTAAATTATATTTTTATTTTTAGTTATAGAATTTAACGAATCAGTTTGTATGTGACCAAGCCCGTATATGTAGAAATGTGAGCTTCTTAGTAAATCTAGTTTTTAAGATAGGTTTTAAGACTTATTTTTCAAGGACATGTAATCTCTAACATAGAGATCATGAATATGAAAAACATACTCGAAATAATAATTCTAGTAAGAAAACATTTTGACCGTTAGTTTCTATTGTGTTTAGATGGAACACCTACTTGCATCTATCTTTAAGATGGATGCTTTATACTTTCTGGACCACATATGTAGAAATGCGGTCCAGCCCGCATGAAATAACTTTCCAAAATTTAAAGCTTCAAAAATAAGTGTTGATTGAGTAGATCTATGAAAACTTGACAATCTTGAAAATTGATGATCCAAAAATGCATTACAAGATGTACTATTTCCAAATTTTGAAATCCATTTTTTTCTCATGTCCATGCATCTTGATGTCAAAATGATCAATTTGATAATATTTGGATATCAAAACACCTCTTCTAATGAACATTTCGAGGTAGGCTCTAATTTGATTTTTTAGAGCCTAGGCTCCATATATACTTTTTCTCTTTGTGAAAACAAAATAAAGTACCATCTTAAATCCTCATTTGAAAAGTTCTTTTAACAAAAATTACCGTGATGGCTCTAAAATCAATTTTCACCACTGACAATAAAATTTCAAATTTAAAAAAAGAAGTATAGATCTTGTGAATACTTAATTTTTGAGGTGAAATAGATGGTCTAAAAAATTTATTACAATATACATTATTTTTAGAGTTTGAAATCCCAATCTATTTTTTTATACCCATATGGTTTAAATTAATGTATAGGTTTTCCAATACTAGACTTAAAATTTTGAATGAGTTATGAGGTGAGGGTTTACTTATTTTGATAGGACTGCAGCCCTATCAAACCATTTTCCTATTTTTTTTGGGTGAATTGAGAGATTGAGAGCCTATAGAGTGAGAAGCCGCTAAATTTCAAATCCCGCGAAAAACACCGGTGCATTCCACGGTACATTCCCGCAATTTTTTCCCGTTCCCGGGCTTTTCTTTCCCGCCTCATAGTGAGAGAAAGAGAGAGGATTCAAAAATTTAGAGAGAAGCGAAAATTCAAAACTTGTTCACACGAAACGAAATAGTCACAGTAGAAAACCGCCATTGCCCGTTCTTGGGTTTTCTTCTCTCACTTAACCCGCCAAACACCCATTCGAAAACCTCATCTATCTCTCTCTAAGCTGCTACTGAATTCACAAGAGTCCCTACTGTTAAGGCAATGGGAGAAGGAGAAAAATCCCAGAAAGAAGACGAAGCAAGCATGTACCATGGCCTTCACCCTCTCAAACGATTCAAGCTCATGCATCAAAAATTCATGGTTTCTCCTCTCAATTACTCCTTACCTGCAAAAAAGAGGATTTGGGCTCTCAACCATTTCCCCATTTCTCCTGATTCTCCTGAGAAAACCCAGTTCAAAAGACCACCCAGATCCCCTGTTTTCTCAGAAAAACCAGAGAAAAAACAAGGGAGAAAAATAGTAGAGAGAGGAAAACCAGAAGAAAATCAACGGAGAGAAGTAGCAGAGAGAGAAAAGAAAGTACAGAGAGAAAAAGAGGAGAGAAGAGAGAAAGCAATACGCAAAGAAGAGATAGATATAGAGAGAAAAAAAGAAAAAGGGCTCAGTTTCTCTGGAAAACCAGAAGAAAAACAAGAGAGAGAAGGAGGAAAAGGAAAAACCCACTTCAAAAGACCCACACTCCCTGATGTCTCAGGAAAACAGGGAGAAAAGAGAGAAACGAAAAAGACCAACTGCAAGAAGACCAGACTCCCTGTTCTCTCTGAAAGAGCAGACAAAAAACTAGAGAAACAAGTAAAGAGAGAAGAAAAAGCGGAGAGACAAAAAGAAACAACCCACTTCCAAATATCCAGATCAGCTGTTTTCTTAGAAAATTCAGAAGAAAAACAAGAGAGGGGAATAGAGAGAAAACAGAGAATAGAGAGCGAAAATGAAAGATCTCACTTCAAAAGACCCAGATCCCATGTGTTCTCGAAAATATCAGAAGAAAAACAAGAGAAAGAACCTGAGAGAAAACAGGAAGTAGGGAAAGAAAAAGAAAAAACCCACTTCAAAAGACCCAGATGCCTTGTTTTCTCTGAAAAATTAGAAGAGAAACAAGAGAGAGAAGAGATAGAGAGAGAAGAAGAGGAAGATGGGGTTATTTGTAGCATATGTGCAAGCACAGATGGAGATCCTTTAGACCCAATTGTTTTTTGCGATGGCTGTGATCTCATGGTCCATGCTTCATGCTACGGAGACCCATTACAGAGCTCCATTCCCGAAGGTGACTGGTTTTGTTGCAGGTGCGAAAAAATTGCCGAGAACCCAACCTGTTGCCTTTGCCCTGTGAAGGAAGGGGCCATGAAACCCACCATTGATGGGAAATGGGCTCATATTCTCTGTGCTCTTTTTGTTCCTGAAGTTTTTTTCAGAGAACCAGAAGAGAGAGAAGGTATTGATTGTTCTAAAGTTCCATTAAGGAGGTTTGAGGAGGGATGCTATCTTTGTGGGACTAAAAATGGCTCTGTGATTGATTGCTCTGAACCCAAGTGTGGTGCAAAGTTCCATGTCTCTTGTGCTTTGGAAAAAGATTTGTGTGTGGAGTATAGAGAGGAGAAGAGAAGGGGGATTGTTGTTGGGTTCTGCGAGGTTCACACCCAGTTGTGGAAGAAGGTATGACCTCTCTCTCTCTCTAGATTTTTGATTCGAACAGGTCTCTTACTCTTCATCTTCTGTTGTATCATCATCAGTCTTATCCTTACTATTTGGGGTTGGCTACTTCTGCCATTCTGCCAACAATTTTTTTCTTAATCTGTTCACGATATTCAGCTTTTGTTCATTTTTAAGCCACACCTTTTGCGCATAAACAGATAACCAATTTTCTCTCTCTATGTTTCAGCAAGAAGAGACGGGCAAGTTTAAGATTGTAGCAAGGGGGCATGAATAATCCAGTGGACAATACTGGTTCGAACCAGTCTCGCGAGTGTGCTTCTTCTTGTGGACACCACTGATTTTAGAAGGCTTTAGATTCATATATGGCTCATAATGCTTGTGTCCATGTAAATCAGATTTAGATTTCTTCCTAAGCTATTCTAGTTAGACAATGATTCATTCAAATTTAATGAATTAACTCTGTTACTGATGTGGTTGATAATCATTTTATCCATTAATTTTGGAAGTTGCAGATGTGTATGCACTTTTTGGTCTAATGCTTGGGCCATATTCCACTCGCCAATTTCTTGTCAAAGTTTTCCATGCTATTTGCATGATTCACTTACCCACCATATCTCATAAAATACAAAGCTCTCTCTCTCTCTCTCTCTCTCTTCTCTCTCTCTCTCTCTCTCTCTGTTGCCAAACACGTTGACAGCTTGGACCTGACTCTTGGGCCATTGATTTCAATATGTTTGATTCTTTTGAAAGTTAAGAAAAAGGTCAGTGTTCGCAAAATCGGCCGGTTAGAACCGAAATCGGCGCGTTAGATCGCTATCGGTGGGGTACACATGGTAAGACGAAACTCTCCAAAAAAAATCCAGACCAAAATTGACTGGTTCAATGTCGAACCAGCTTCTTCAAAACCGGCCAATTTTCTTCATTGGTCAGGTTTATTGTTGTTTTCGTGTGTTATAACGTCGTTATAACGTATCAAATAACGACTGTTATTTAAAATAGGCCTGTTATTTTCATAGATCAAAATTTTGCAGCTTCTTTTTCTTCCATTTTGTAGCTTTTTTTTTGTTTATTTCAGTCAAATATTGATGTTATACACCGTAAAGTTTCTATAGATTATCTATCATTGAATCAAAAGTTGAAAAACAAAGAGTTCTTGGAAATGGGCATTTTAAAAATTAGAAATTTCCGCCATTCTATCAAATGCAGCTTTAATACCTCATATATTTTCATAAAAATGGAGGGCTTTGATTGATTGTTTGAAGGATTCAATGTTTACATATTTCAATTTTTCCAAAAAAATGAAGATTTGAGGTTTTTTTGGACTTGAAGTATTGTTGCTCGAAGAACTACTTTCATCCAAACAAATTGATTTTTGATCGATTTTTATCGAATTAATCATTGAAGTTTGATCATGAAGTCCTTATCTATCAAATAAACTAGTTATTTTGATTTACTATTAATTAAATTTTTTTATATCGATTTTTTTTATTGCAATTTTTCCTAAAATTGTCATGAAGTAAAAAATTTGCAAGTTTTTGAATAAAGATCTCAATAGTGAATAAGTTTTCATGAAATTTGGAGCATTTGAATCTTAATTGAAGTATCTATCATATCCCCATATCAATTTGCTCAAAAAATGAAAGATTTGGGTTCGATTTCGACTCTAAAGTTTATGTATTCTTTGGTTAGGGTTCTTAAAACAATTTTTTTTTAATAAAAATATGAAATTTGTGATGAATATGAGAAAAAAAGAATATATTCTTTTCTTCTAAAGTTATATATTTTTGGTGAGCTTGTTGGATTGTTTTTAATATTATATATTATTTTACAAAAATATGTTTATTTGTGATGAATATGAAGAAAAAATTTGTTTCTTTGTAATGTTATACATTTTTGGTGAGCTTGTTGGATTGTTTTTAATGTTTTATATATTTTTTTATAAAAATATTATTTTGTGATAAATATGAAAAAAAAATTATTTATTTTTAAGGTTATTTTTGGTGTATGTTACTGTGATATATGTGTTCTCAACTTCTTGTTCAGTTGTGACACTTTCTTTTACTTTGTTTTTTTATTTGTTACAAGCTATCTATCATTTGTTGCAAATCCATACTCCTTAATCTGTTTATTAGCTTTTATGAATAAAAGGGGTAGAAACTAAAAAGTGTTTTACTCATCTCTCATGTTTCCACATGCTGAAATAGATAAAACTTATCTTGCTTTTTTTTTAAAAAAAATATACCTCTTAATTCTACATTTTAAAGTTGCCGTCTTATATAATTTTTTTTTTTTCATATTAAAACCCAACTCAAAAGGTTATTGAGTAAATGAGGTTTGACCATTTCAAAATCTATTTGGTCATTTCAAAATCGATTTGGCCATTTCAAAATCGTTATGGTAAACTTGACCAATTAAGATTAGGTCTTCTAGTGTTATGGGATTGATTCGCTTGATGCCTAATAAAAGGTGGAACTTTGGGGGTTCATTATCAACAATTAATTGCTATCCCACAATGAAAAAGGAAATAAACAACTAAATTGCTATCCCTCCAGGATACCCTCGTATTGGCCAAACATAGTTGATTGAAGCTTAGGGTTCATTGGATTGTGAAAGTTTTCCCTTTTTTCAAGTTTTGTACTTCTAGTTTTCATATTTGAATCATAAGACCATTTACCTTTTGTATGAGCTTTTGTATGAAGTGATTACAATTAATCTTGACTATTGGATTTGAAATTGGGTGGTTGCATTTATTCTACTATCAAGCTCAATATTCAAAAGAATTTTTTCGAACTTTATGACACCCAAATTATTAGATTTCAAGTTGAAAAGTTACAAATAGTTGTAACCTTATACCATACAATCCTATTATTTTAATGAGGGTGCTGTAAAAAGGGGCATCTAAGAGGCCACTTATATTGAGCAATTATATTATATTAAGAAAATTGTTTCTTGCATGCTAGACCACATTACATATGCGGTCTAAAAAGTATAAAGCATCCATTTCAAAAATAGATGCAAGTAGGTGTTCCAACTAAAAACAATGAAAACTAACGGTCCAAATGTCTTTTTATTAGAATTATTATTTTTAATTTTTAAAAAATTATTTATTTTTTTATATTCATGATCTCCATGTTAAAAATTACATGTCCTTAAAAATTAAGTTAAAAAATCCATCTCAAAAATAAATTTATTAATAGACCCACATTTCTACATATACGGTGTTGGCTGCATAGAAATTTGGTCCTTTATATTAATCCTTTCCTTGCATAAGCACATTTTCACCTTTGGAATCCAAATGGGATTTGCTGAACCTTTGCATGCTTAATTACAACTAGATCTATTCTCTTCATTTCACATGATGAAATTCTAATGGGTATGATGTGCCTTGCGAGAAACAAAGTTATATAAGTTGTTTAGAATAAATATTGCGCCGGGTGGAGCCATCTTTATTGTTAATTAGGGTGAAGGTTCGAATCCCTCTATATAACCACTCTTTTTAAGAATAGGTTGGTGCCTCAGCATTAGTACCTTTGAACCCCATGATGAAATCTCCGACTCCATTCTCACCAAAAGATAAAAACCAAATCCCCACTAACTAAACCTTCTTTCAACCAAAATAAAATAAAATAAACAAATATTGTTACGATAACTTTGGTTCTATTGAAAGATGAAGTCCACTCGTTACAACGTTCGCATTTAGCTCCAGTGACTTTAAAACATTAAGAAATGGAAAAACCCAAATAATTTTACACCCACAGCTATTTGCATTTATCAAGACCATCCAGTCAATGTAGGTATCAAGGGGAAATTGCTTTCATACATGCGAAGTATAAGGTTCCCAAACATGCAGTACATATCGATAGTAGGTTATATGAACAAAGCTTGCACAACTGTAACATGTGGAGAAGTGTGGACGATGATCCCTGATCATCATCATCACCATCAAAGGCTTTTTCCAACTATTTGGGGTAGGGTAGATGATCCTTAATTATGGCAAAAGAAAATACTACATAACCGACTTCCCTATAAGTCTATATACAAAGAGATCGTACATCATTGGAACCCTTTGTTTGGGTAAAATCAATACACAAAATACTGTAGTTAAAAGAGTCCTTGAAACCCTGTTTGAAATCTTTATTGATGTAAGAGAACCAGCTTTAGATTCGAACAAAATTGAAGGAGAACCTGGATAGGAGCTGAGGGATGCCCGCTATCATTGAACCATAAGTCTACAAAACACCATAATTTAGTTAGCCTATGATCAAATGACTGAACTCAAACAGGAGGAGGCAGACTATTCCATAGCCCAATGAACTATGGATACCATAATCTATTAGGGTCATCATCCATTAAAATAGGCTGATGGACAGAGACCAGGATCTGCCAGAAAAAAGATGATCTCAACGCTACAGCCCACTCTCCATCACTAACTATGCATTTTTTTACATAGTCGATTTGACAATAATATGCTTTCTCTTGGAAGAATTACACACACCAACCTGCACCCCCCCCTGGGGCCCCACCCAAAAAAAAAAGGGAAAACTAAATTGAAAGGCAATGTAATGTAATCTAAACTTAAAAGAATTCAACTTACTTTCTTGTTATCGTGAAGCTCGAACAAAGGAACAGCAAGTAATTTTAGGTTTTTTGGGACAATAAGTTGTTGACACCCTGACAACTTAACCATGAAAAGCTTGATGCATTCCTGCAAAATCACCAAACTGTGACTAACAGATCTTGTAAACAATCACATAATAAAGTAGTCACACAGTAGAAATCTACAACCTTGGGTTTCTTTATATGAGTCGGGCAATACGGGTACATTAAAGTTTCAAAATCAGGCCTCCACCACATTCCAAGGCATTCTCCTATCTACAAAATCAAGGCAGAAAAAGGGAATTCATTTGGTAGGCAATTCTAATCCAGCAAAATTGCCTCTCTCTCTCTCTCTC
>NW_006498260.1:709069-748927 GCF_000471905.2 Amborella trichopoda
CCTCCTCTCTCTCTCTCTCTCTCTCTCTCACCAATATTAATTCCACTCTCTTACAAGTAATATTAATTACTCTCTCTCTAATCTCTGTGCAATTAAATATTGACCTGGCTGGAGGAAAAGGCCCAGGATAGGATGCTTCCAGTTTCTTCTTCTTTTTATTATTTTGTATTATCTTTGAGAAAAGTTAATGCTTCCTTATTCCTCATCTTTTTTTAGAAAAGTTAACCCTTACCCAAATCATAGAAGCAATGGGTTTTTTCCCAATTAAAATACCTTACACATTGATATTTATACTATGGAAAATATCTTTATATTCTTTATTTTTAGATTTTATTACTATATCTCTAGTTTTAGATTTCATTTATTAATAAATCTAAAGTTTCAAAAAATATCTTCTAATCCCATTGACTTTAAATACCTCTCTCTTTCATCCCGTGCTTATCCAAATACCTCTCTATCTCTTCTCGTAGATTAAACATCGTTCTCTTTTTCTCTGGGTATACTTGTTGTGTATTTGGTTTCTCTCCATATACTTGGTGATTGGAGGGAAATGGGAAACGTGAAGAGAGAGAGAGTGAGGGGTTAGAGATGAAAAAGATGGAGAGAGAGAGAAACGTACAGGGAAAGAGAAAGAAAAATAAGTTTGGGATGATGGCTTTTAAAAAAGATGTATCTTTTTAGATTTGTTTGGCCTTAAAAAATATGTTTAAAGTAGCTTAGGAGATTAGAAGAAATAAAATCTACAAATTTTTATACTCCAAGATATCTTTTAAAACCTTGGGTCTAATGTAAAATGAAACCTAAAAATAAAAGGCATGAAGATATTTTTCCTTCATACTATATTATTAAGTCAGCGTCAAGGAGTGGACACATCTCGCGAAAATAAAAAGGCTAACTAATTCTATAAAGATTGTAAGAAATATTATCTTTGAATAAGGAGGGAGAGAGAGAGTATACACTTATTTTGATATAAAAAATTAATATTTAAAAAAGAGAGAAAGAAACTTAATATATTTAGGAGGAGAAAGAGAAGTCTTAAGGATAGATAGCTTTCTATTTTTTAGAGGGTGGGGGAGAGAGAAAGAGAGGGTGCCTAATCCTATTTTACGGGAGAGAGAGACCTGGAGAGGATATTGAGAGAGAGAGTACATTGGAGAGACTGCTAAAGAGAGAAATATGGAAAAAAAATCAAGAAAATAGATAGATTTAAGGGAGAGAGAAATATGTTTGAGAATGAGATAGAATGAAAATCAAAGAGAGAGATCATTGAAGATTTTTTTGGGTGTATAAAGATGACACATTCATTTATCTTATCTATAGGGGTGAACACGTGTCGCGAAAATAAGAAAGGATCCTAATGTTATAGAGATTGTAGGACCTATACCTCATTTGTTTAGGGGAAGAGAGATACTAAAATTTTGTACGTGTAAAATAGAAATTTTAAGAAGAGAGAGAAAAAAAGTAGAGATTTTAGGAAGAGAGATATTGTTTCCATATCTTATGAGAAATAAGAGAATTATTTTTATCCCACCCTTTCCTAAAATTTGTAAGTGAAAAGTAGAGAAAAGATGATCTCTACCATTTCTTAATATTTTATACGTGAAGAATATATATTTTAGGAAGAATATAAGAGATAATATCCTAATATAAGATTTTAAAAAATCAACATTTTAGTAGGATTTATTTGAAAGAATATACATAAGAGATAAAGATAATGATAGATTTTAGGAGATATTTTGAGAATGAGAGAGAGTACATTACAAGAGAGAATATGCACAAGAGAGAGATAATGAGAGACTTTGAGGAGAGAGTACATGAGAGAGAATGAGAGATTTTAAGAAATAAACATTTTAGTAGGATTTATTTGAGAGAATATGTACAAGAGAGAGAGATAATAAGAGATTTTAGGAGAGATTTTGAAAAGTAGAGAGAGTATGTATAAGAGAGAGAGATAATGAGAGACTTTATGAGATATTTTGACAAGGAGAGAGAGTACGTGCAAGAAAGAGAGAATGAGATATTTTAACAAATCAAGATTTTAATAGGGTTTATTTGAGAGAATATGCACAAGAGAGAGAGATAATAACAGATTTTAGGAGAGAGTTTGAGAATGAGAGTATGTGCAAGAGAGAGAGAATAAGAAGGAGAAAGAGATAGTCTATACAAGATAGAGGAAGGGAAAAATGAAGAAAGAGGAGAGAGAGAGCTCAATCTATATCTCACCTTTATAGTTACTATTTCCTCATCTAAAATATCAATATCATGCTAAGAGAGAGAGATTACATATCTCATGTTATATCAATTCTATCATAATTAAGTTTAGAAGTCTTATAAATAGAAGCCTCTTAATATCTCAAATTAGTTTCACGTGCCCCTCTCAACCTCTCAACAAAGTGTGCTTTGTTTATCTCTTCATCCCTCTCTCTCTCTCTGTTTATGCGTGAGTTTCATAAATTTATTGGTTTATGGCTTTAATTTGTTATTTGAATTAAGGAAATTATGACTTTTTAGTTTTTTTTAATCAATGTTTTGGCTATAAAGTGAGAAGTTGAATTAAGTATATATTAGGAATTACGATGGTTATTGCATGCTCTTCATGTTATTCTTTTGATTCTTGGTAGTGAAATTTTGGATAAAAGACTATTAAGATTTTATTCATGGATGGCTTTTTAGTTTTTTAATCAATGTTTTGGCTATTTGAAGTGAAAAGTTGAGTTCAGTATATGTTAGGAATCTTGATGGTTATTACATGCTCTTTATGTTATTTTTCTGGTTGTTTGTAGTGAAATTTTGGATAAAAAAATCTTTGGATTTTGTTCATAGATAAATTGAGATACCTATTTAATTTTTTTGGGCAACGACTTTATATATATATATATATTACATTATTAAGCAAGAGTTAAGGGGTGGACACGTGTTACGAAAATAAAAAATGACCCTAATGTTATAGAGGTTGTAGGACATATTCCCATGTTTAAGGGAAGAGAGAGACTAAAAGAGAGCGAGAGAGAAAGTAGAGATTTTAGGAAGATAGAATTATTGTTTCTATATTTTATTAAGAAAAAGAAGAACTTTTTTGGTCCAGCCCTTTCCTAATATTTGTGCCTGAAGAGTAGAGAAAAGGCGATCTACACCATTTCTAAACATTTTATGCGCGAAGAGTATATATTTTAGAAAGAGAACAAAAATAGAGACTTTAGGAAGAAAGAGAAAAAGTAGAGATTTTAGGAAGAGAGAAATTTTTTCAATATTTTAATTTGAGAAATAAGAGATTTTTTCCTTATATTTTGGATCAAACTGAGAGACAAAGATATGCATATATATATCTAAGATGGTTCCATATCAAAGTTAAGAGGTGGACACGTGTCACGAAAATAAGAAGGGACCTTAATGTTATAGAAGTTGTAGGGACATATTCCCCATATTTAGGAGAAGAGAGATAAACTAAAATTTTGTGTGTAGAGTATAGATTTTAAGAGGAGAGAGGAAGTAGAGATTTTAGGAAGATAGATATATTGTTTTTGTATCTTATTAAGAAATAGGAGAACTTTTTTTATCCAACCATTTCCTAAAATTTGTAATTGAAGAGTAGAGAAAAGAGAATCTATGCCATGTCCTAATATTTTATGTGTGAAAAGTATATATTTTAGAAAGAGAGAAAAAGTAGAGATTTTAGGGAAGGAGAAAGATAAATTTTTCCAATATCTTAATTTGATAAATAGGAGATTTTTTCCTTATATCTTAATTTGAGAAATAAGAGATTTTTTCAAGAGGATTCTCTATCCAAACATGATAACATCTCTCAATGGAAGCACATCTCACTTCTTCTTCCTTCCCTATTTTTTGGTTTGAACTTCCTAAAATAGGCACCTATCCCAAACTCAAATTCAAGAGAGGGAGATATGCATATATATCTAAGATTGTTTCCATACTCAAGAGGACTCCCTATCAAAGCATGATAAAGTCTCTCTCAATGGATACATGCCCTACTTTTTTTAGAGAGAGAAAAATATGAGTACATATATAAGATTGTTTCCATATCTAAGAGGGTTATCCATCCAAGCATAATAACCTTTCATTTCCCATCCAAGCATGATAACCTCTCTCCAATATGCAAAGTCACTAGATAGAAGTTCTTCTCGAAGTGTTTTGTGTTTGTTTTTTGTGGAAAAAGTTTTTATACTTTCTCTACAGTATAGAAGATATATGCTTTCCTTACCATTCAGCCGTCTGATTTTGATCAAGAGAGTCACTCACCATTTGACCTTAGATCCGACGTCTCAAAGTATTTTATTTTTAGTTTTTTTTATACAAATTGTATGAATATGAAATTTGGTACGTATCATATTCTCATTGGGGCGCACCTATAAAAAATATTAAAAATAATGTTTTGATAAAATATAATGACCAAAATACCCCTTAAAACTTTCAGGGATATTTTGATCATTTTATTTTATTGGAAATATTTTTTTATATTTTTTGCTAGTGCGAGTTTAATAGAGGATTGGACATCCAAAATTTAGTATCAAAATAGTTTATAGAAAAAAATTACAAATAAAATAGTGTAGAGACGTGACATTGTGATTGAGGCAATCTTAGCCCTCTACAGTTGGATAAGGGGAAGTATATAAGTTTTATGCGGTAGGGGAAGTATAGAAAGCTTGCCTTTTTTTTGTGCTAGAGAAGTTGGAGAGAGAGAGAGAGAGAGAGAGAGAGTACTTAAGGAAATTTTCGTATTCCACAACCCATAGAGAGAGTCGTTAGGGAAACTTTTATATTTCATAACCCACATTTCATTCATGCCATTGTTTTTTTTTTTTTTCTTTTTGAGAGAAACTTTATGGGTTGTAGATAGAGAGAATACTTTGGAAAACTCTCATATTTCGGAACCTATATTCCATTCATTGCAACAACATGTCCACAACATCAAAAAACACACTCAAAGACAAATTTTGAGAACAAAAAAAATAGAAACAATGATACCAAAGAATAAAAATAAAAAAATAAAATACAATGGATTAATTGTATACCCTACCCGCTGCTAAGAAATTGTCTTCTACCGTGCCCACCTTATACTATGAAGGGATTGCTTCTTGATAATTTCATTTTGTTTTTGTAGGCACGAGGGTGCATCCCTAGTGTGAGGGAACACCCAAGTGGACTACATTCCCTTCATGTTTAACTTACAACATAAAGAGATGTGGGAAATGTTACACCTCTTCATGGGGTTACACTTCTTCATGAGGGGGTTACACCTCTTCGTGAGGTTGCACCTCTTCACGAGAGAGCACTTTCTCTCATTATAAAAGGGGAAAGGGTGCAAGTCTCCATATACACTACAACACATATAAGAAAAGTGTGAGAGCTCATATTGAGAGATAGAGAAAAAATGTGTGAGAGAGTACAATCCCTCTCCTATTTGAGATCTAAGTAGAGATCTAGCCCTGAGTGATAAAAAGTTTGCGTGAGGGTCAAGTTTGGACTACTCCTATCACATCTGTTGGAGTGTTTGTGAGTTTCCACCTCGCTTGGGATTTGTGGCGTGGAATTGATTTCGGCAACTCTAATAGTTGTCGAACGTGCCTACATGAGTTGATCATTCCTCTCCACATTTGTTCACCAAAATTATTGTACGAGCACTAATGTATGATACACGATTTTTTGTTATTTTATTTTGGTTCCTCTTCAGCCGTTGGACCGTATTTTTTTCAACATTGGTATCAAAGCTATCGTGAAGCTGGATTCTCGATTGTGCTCGCATAACCATTTCCGCCTTACTTGTGAAGGCTTGGCTGTGGTTGGCTTATGATGTTGCAAAGTGCACATAATGGTTATATTAAAACCATGGGCATGTGCATTATACAATCTTCATAGTCATATTGGCCTTATGTATGGGTTATGCAAGTTGAGGCATTCTAGACCATAAGGATTATATCTAACTAATCTTGATAGGCCTCATATGCTAAGCCGTGCATGGTAGGCTTTACTTCTTTTTTCTTGGTATGTTCAGGCCGTATACAAGGGCATTTTTTTTAGTGGGTGTGCATTTAAAAAGGTGTACCACTTGCAAATTATGAGGTATTTGAGATACAAGATCCAAGAAAGAAATTTGATATTGATTGCAAACAAGAGTTCAATGTGGCCACACAAAATTTTCATATCAAGACTTTTAAAGGTCAAGTTTTTTAAGTAGCAAGACAATTAGCAAGCGTAAAAATGATAATCTAGGTACTATCATGTATCAAACAAATCGTGTGATATCCATATTAATTGGTGCAATTTTGTTGTTTTGACTTAGAATGACTTCTAAAAATGAGATTGCAGATCTCACTAAAGATGAAAAGTTGAATGGGAGTAGTTTTTCTATGTGGCATAGGAAAATGTAATACCTTCTAAATGAGTAATGTACGCTTGAACACCTAACTACCATTAAGCAAAAACCTTAACAAGGTACCGCTGAAGAACATGTCTGTGAATATGAGGCATAGGACAATGCTGACCGTAGCACTCGCTTTACTTTGATGACCTCATTCGTGAATTCGAGGGATTCACCACAACAAAGGCCATGTGGGATGCACTTCAGCAGAAGTATGTTGGCACTTCCGCTGCTTGGTTATGAACCTTATCTATGACTTTTGAGACATACAAAATGCCTCCAAATGGATCGATCACAGACCATGTCAAAAAAATGTCTCAAATGGTACATTACCTAGAGGCAGTTGGAAATAAACTCAGTCACGAGTAACATATGCTCGGATTGCTTAGGTCTCTTCCAAAATCTTGGGAAAATATTAAGTCATTGATGCTGCATAATGAAGTTGTAACAACTTTTTCCCAATTTCTTATCACCTAGAGATAGAGGTTGAGTTCCGCTCATCTTCTGGAGCTGGAACCGCTCTAATTGCCCAATCCAACAGGCCTCGAGGCTGTAAACCTCGAGGTAAGTTTAGGAATGGGGCACCTCAAAGGAAAGAGCAACCTAAGCAAGAAGCTGATGAAAAGAAAAATGTCAGGCATAGACGCGGGAGGCGCATAAAGGGCAAATCTGAAATAACTTGCTACAATTGCAAGAAGAAGTGCCACTATGCACATGAATGTCTTAAACCTAGAAAGATACGAACTGATTTCCTTAGTTATGCAAATGTTTGCACTCAGGTGCTTGTTGCTCATTCACAATTTACTAGGTGGACTGTGGATTCAGGAGCGACAAGATATATAGCAAGGGATCGAGAAGGGTTCGTTGAGCTCCAAACTTTGCTGGTTGGAAGTCAGAAGATAATGCGGTATTGTGCATAAGAGGATGTGCTAGGGGTTGGAACTTACCAACTCCAATTCCAAAGTGGACGGGCCCTTCTTCTCCATGACGTCCTCCATGCTCCCAGAATGAGAAAAAAATTGTTTTCAATTCTATGTCTAGTTAGAGATGGTTGCTCAATTTTATGTCTAGTTAGAGATGGTTGCTTAATTATGCTACCTTTACATTTCCAGATGGTTTTCACTATTATGGCCAAATTTTTAATGACTTATTTATTTTGGATAATAATGATATTAATTTTTCCCTTCATTCTACCTATATGACATCGTCATCCTTTTCCACCTCTTATATTACATATAACTCCATAATGTGGCATGATAGACTTGCTCATATAGGAAAAGATAGGATGATCTGGTTAGTCAAAGAAGGATTGTTGCCTTTATCCAAAATAGACCTACATATTTGTGAATCATGTATAGCTGAAAAATCAACTAGAAAGCCATTTCCTAAAGCAAAAAGAACAATCGGTCTTCTAGACATAATACATTCTAATATTTGTGGCCTATTTAAAGAGATGGTCTGTGACGGTTTCCGTTATTTTATCACATTTATCGATGATTATTCTTACTATGGATATGTATACCTAATCTCGCATAAATCACAAGCAATAGATTGCTTTCACCGTTTCATGATAGAGGTTGAAAATCAATTGAACAGAAGAATTAAGGTTCTTCGTACTGATCGAGAGAGAGAATACTTATCTGATCAATTTAAGAAGCTTTGTGAAAATAAGGGAATCTGAAGACAAGAGACAATGTCATACACTCTGCAACAAACAGAAAGAAGGAATCGTACTATGTTTCCATATCAATTACACTAAAAGCAATATGTATGTGTTTCCACATTACATAACTTTGTCCTATTTACTAGCATTAAACTATTAACTCTCATTTTTACAGGTTGTGGTTTCTATAAGGTTACAAACTTAAACAATCCAATTAAGGCGCACCTCTAAATTTTATCACAACATATAATTTTGGTGTAAAAAATTCTTAAGATTATCTTAAAATTTATTTTCATATCTAATTATAAAGTTTTAAACTCAAAAAATGATTAAAATCAAGTAGATCTATAAACATATAACAATCTTAAAAATAGACGGTCTAGATCATGTGTTGCAAGATGCACTATTTTAGTGTCTCTAAAACTTTTTTTTTTCATATTCATATATCTCTATGTCGAGATGATTGATTAGAGGGTTTTTAAACATTATAACAACCTTTTCCGATGGAATTTTTAGATGCATCTGTAATTCTACATTTTAAGGTTGGAACTTTATATAAATTTTTTCCTTTTTTAAAAGAATTTGATTTGGACTTGAGTGATTAGTAAGTTACATTAGCAATACTACATCTCAAGTTCGATTCATTATTTATTTTTAATATAAAAAGGTCACTATCATTTTGCTATCAAATGTGGGACAAGCGGTTGGGAATGTGCCTAACAAAGGTCCTGGCTTTTTTATACTTTGACATAATTTTAGCTTATTAATTTCAAATCTAACGGCTATAAACAATTGTAGTAGTTGGGAATGTGCCTAACAAAGGTCCACTGGCTTTTTTATACTCTTACATAATTTTAGTTGACTAATTTCAAATCTAACGGCTGTAATCAAATGTAACATTCTTGTACAGTAGATAAATGGTATGGCAACATTCCACTCACTTTTTAATTCATGGATTCCTTCCTCATTCCCATGATTCGGTAGTTGGGGCGGTGAAACCGCAATGTTTGGAATTTCCAGTCCCACAGCTTACCAACCCAAGAGACAAAAAAATTCATAAAAAAATATTAATTATTAAAAAGAAAAGGGATTATTTATTTATTTATTTGGATTTTGCTTTTCAAGTGGATGGATAAGGTGGATTTCAAAGATCAAATTTTGGAGGATAATATTCAAACTTTGTCCTACCTCCCAATTGCTAAGCCAAGAGGCCTCACTCCATTGGATAAAAACAAATATTAACATAAAAAGTAAAAACTCATAAACTATGCTATATCTGATGTCATGCCTAAATTGGAAACCTTTGTTTTAATTTTTGGATAGTTGAGGGCTAGGAATCGAACTTGAGATATGACGACGTCAATTGTCAAACTCAGGCCCAGGCCCAAGCCCTAGCCCGATTCCTTAACGAGCAAACGACCTCGTAAACCACTTATCACATTGTAATTACAAGGGAATCACATCATGATAACTATAACACATGGTTCCGTTTTTTTTTTTTTTGTAAACAACACATTGTTCTATTTCACTTATAAGTGACAACCATAGGGCTACACAGTGAAAAAAACATAAGAGATTCTATGATTTCAATTAAATGTAGGGGTTAGTAGGATTTGGGAAGAAGAAGTGCATTTTACTCTTATTATTTCCAGAGAAAGGGAACCAATACTGTCAATGGAGTTTGAGAATGACCACTACTAGGTCATACTTATTTTCATTGGGAACTCCATAGGGCTCATAGAACTGGTGTTATGAGATAGAGGTCATATGACTCGGCTTCTTTGAAGGTCCCCTAAAATTTATTGTACCTTTTTTTTTTTTTAACCTAGAAAATTCTTTGTATTTGTATTTTTATTTGATATTGACCACGTATACTGTGCTCCGTTAGGAGCATAGTTTACTGCCAATTCCCTAGGTCAGAAGACCTACTTAAGCGGATTTTTTCAATAATAAATTTTGGGAGGACTTAAGAAATACGAGATGATTATTCCCATAAAAAAAAATAGATATTCAAATTACAGTCTCTATTCTATCTCAAGACACTATATTTTTTCAGGTGCATAAAGGATACAATTAGGATTTTATTATTATTATTAAGGTTAACCTATAGGTTGAAGATGTTATATCCCAAAAGTTTGGAGTCCTAAAATTAATTCTAGGTGGGCTTTTACCTGAGGGAGTAAATACACATTCTACTCCCAAGGGAGTAGAATATCTTTTGGCTTATATTCTTTAGTGGTAGACGTGTTTGATGGAGAGAGGCCTAGGGTTTGAACTTTTGAAGTTTAATCTCAAACAAACAAGCTACTCTAGCCTTTTTTTTTTTTTGGTCAAAGTCTAAGGTTGATTGTGAAGAACACAAAATTGATATATGCAGAACACATAATTGATCTATACCAATGGTAGATTTATTTTACATATATGTCAAAGATTAAAAGTTTCTATCATTTGAGAACTCTATCCATGAAGATATACACACGTGTATGGTGCATGTGCAAAGAAACACGTAGGGAGTTGCTTTCTTTTATAAGTGATGTGCTTGTAGATCTCAAACTAGAAGACCCTTGCACATGCAAGACCAAACATTTAAATTGAAGCACTCAATCAATGCACACGTATTGGTAGAGAGAGACCCATCCAAATTTATTTTCAAATTTTACACTCATATCCCTCAAATATCTTTGTTTCTGGGTTAGGTAGTGAGGATGACGAGCTCCTTCTCATTTTTGAAATAATCTATTTTTTAATCCGTTAGTGAAAATGGAGGTCAAGGCTTTTAACTGGGGCTCAGATGTCACTACCACCATTACTCCTGCCCCCTTCGCTCAAGGAAATAGTTTATATGAGGGTGACGCCCTAGATAATCAAATTGAAGCACACAACAGAAATTCACTGGAAGAGGTGATTTTGATGCTAAGAGACACTCAATTCGATCATCTCGACCTCAAGATGTATGAACAGAGAAAAAATATATTTCAAGTCTTGGAAATAGTGCATCTTGTAATATATTTATCTAAATTGTAACTTTTCAAGATATTTTAATGCTCATGGATGAGTTCAATCTACACTATTTTTTAATCTTTCAACTTTTACGATTAAAGATGAAAATTATTTTTTAAGTCATCAAAAAGATGTTTTGATATGGAAATATTATATTTCAGCAATATTTAAGGGTGTCTTACCTTCATCGGTTAGGGCCTCAGTCTTACTTTTTCCAATATATTTTTGAAGTGCACTTTACTTTTATAATATAAAGTGGATGCTATGGATAAATTTTTTAATCATTTTTACTTTTATAGTATAAGGTGAGTGCTTTCTATAAATATTTTTTGTTTTTAAAATTTTAATTATAAATAGAATTCTTTTTGTAAATTTATTTCAATTTTTTATTTTATTATATTTTATTTATTTTTTGTGGCCGTGGCAAATTTCTCATTTTAAAACCTAGCGGTAAATGTCACAGCTCAAAACTAAGAAGGGGGTAAATGTAAAAAGAGGCTAAGGTTTTGAGTTTCTATTTAGTAAACAAGGAAAAATATATAAAGATACCATTTACTTTGAATAAAAAGAAGTCATAATCACTTTTCTCTATTGGATTTTAAATATTGAGTGTGTCAATAAACTCGAAAATTTAAGAAAAAAAAAATTTTGAAACTGTGTGACAAAGATTTTGGAACTGTATGGAGCCAAAGGTTTAAACAATCAAATTAGAGCCTACCTCAAAAATTTTACTATAACATGTTGTTTTGATGCCCAAATATCCTCAATTGATCATCTCGACATTAAGATGCATGGACATGAGTAAAAAATGGATTTCAAGTTTTGGAAATCGGGCATCTTGTAACGTATTTTTTGACCGTCAATTTTCAAGATTTTCGAGTTTTCATAGATCTTCTTGATCTACACTATTTTTTAAGCTTTAAATTTTATAATTAAAGATGAAAACATATTTTAAGGTTATTACAAAGATTTTCAATATTAAAACCACATTTTTAGATACTATTTAAAAGTGCGTTTTACTTTGATTGTTTAGAGCCTCGGCTCTACACAAACCCCACCCTTGAATAAACAGAAAGTTCAAGAAAAAAAAAAAAAAATTAAAAACTTTGTAACAAACTCAAATAAATCCAATTTGATATCTTATGGCTACTCCTCACAGCATAAGACCCTTCGCGCCAAACTAACGGGCCCGTCGCAAAATTTCATACAGTTTCGGTTGGATTGGTAATTATAGTGAGTTTTCGTGGAGGGCCTAAATTCCATTAAGTTTCGGTGGTATTTCAATTTCAGTAAAGTTTCGGTGGACCAGACAAACCCTAAAACCGTCGGAAACCCTTGTGTTCTCAACACAACGGCTAGGGCTGCTTCAAGTGGGAGAAAGTGATTATCGATTGAAACATTACGCAGTTGATTTGCAGCTTAGAGAGAGAGAGGAGAGGTAAGATCTTCAATTCTTCTCCATAAACAATCATTCCTTATAAAAATGGTTTGGTTTCAATGTGAAGATTGTGGAGAAAATCTGAAGAAGCCAAAGTTACAGAACCATTTCAGAATCTGCTCAGCAAAGAAGGTCAGTTCTCATTTCAAAAACAATTTTGAAGTGCTACAGTAGAATGAAAAAGAATTTATCGTCGTAATTCTTAGAGCGATTTTAACATTTTAGTTATTTGTTTTATGGTGATTTTCTTAGATAGAAGTTTAGGCGTCTGGTAGATTTAACTGAATTTGGATTGGGATACAAAAGCTACGAATTTAAGTAATTTTGAAGTGTGAAAGAACAATTTTTGTGGTACTTTTTGTGCTTTTATTGGCGTTTATGGGATCTTTAGTCATCCTGAGAAAGGGCAGTGATTGTGCAGTATCAAATTTTCTTTTTGATATTCTTATTTAATGTACATTGTTTGCTACTACTTTCAGTTATTATTTTGTAACTGGAAAAAAAAGCGTCGCATTAATCTTCGAAACTAAAGATCCTTCTAAAAATTTTTATCTTTGAATATCTCAAGAATTGAAACTGCCCCTCCATGTTTGCCAACTAACAATCATAATCTGAGGATTTTCTGGTTACCAAAAAGATGAGAACATATTTC
This sequence comes from Amborella trichopoda, assembly GCF_000471905.2. Next base: position 722,199 of record NW_006498260.1, read on the forward strand.
CTGATCACTGATCGAAAAGAATCGAGAATTTTCTGATTCCTCCGAACTCCCACACCATATTACCCATCTGATCGCACTGAGAGTATTCTCCTTGAAATCCAACAATGCTTAAAAGTTCAGATACTTGTCGACATTTTGTTCTCTGTGATCATATCATGCGATCTTTCATGTCATTAATATCTCTTTCATTGCATTGTTATTGCTATCAGCGTTCAGAAAGTTTATACAAGTCGAGTTTACCCCATGAGTTAATTGGCTTGGTTTGGACATGATCAAATTTTTCATGAAATATGACAAAGATGAATTTAAAACTTCTGGCATTTCTGGAAGAGTAATTTAATATTTGAAGTGATCGGTCAATTAAGAAAAAAAAGAAAAAAACTGGTAGGTGTGAAAACTTTGTGGTCAAGGCTGCTGCACCTGCCATATTCTTGAAATGTTTATCAATTATAATGTAACAACTAGAGTTTATACATTTCTCATATGTTTTGTTTTTTATAAAACTTTTCCCTTTCTCGGAAGCAATTGTTTTTCAGAAGCAACAGCGAGTACATGTACTTAGCTGGGCAAGTTAGTGTATCGTCAAGTTTGAATGTTAATACTTTGATCCAATCAGAAAATTTTCTCCTTTCGTTGAAAGGTAAAATTTTTCATTTTTAATGCTTTAACTTGTAGCAACTAACATTTAGCAAAATACACTTTCCGGGTTCATTGGACAAAGCATCAGGTTTGCATTGAATTTTGTATTCAGCTCTGACTTATGCTTTCATCTTTGTTTCAAGACTGACATAAAATGCCTTATATGCTTATTGAATGCTTTTATGTTGTTTTCTGTTTGCAGCTATCATGCATTGATTGTGGGGTGATATTCACTCAGGCAACCGTTCAAGGCCACCAACAATGTATCACTGAAGCAGTATGTTACATTTGAAGTTAAAGATTCTTCGAAACTAACTAGAAGCAAGTTTCCAAGCTATTTTGGACTCCAGAAAACTTCCTATTTGAACCACAACCTACTTAAAACACCCAAAAATAATCGTAATCTGTGCATTACTAAAAATCAGTAGTATCGATGCATCTGACTTATAGAAATCGAAAGTCCTTGATGCCTCTCTTTCTACTTCTTGTTCTTAATACATTCCACGTACTGACATTCAGTTACTTTCTTCAGGAGAAATATGGTCCGAAAGGTCAAGGAAAAGCTTCTACAATCACAGCAAACAAGCCTAAAACCGAATCTAATCAGAATTCTGATGTTGATATAAATGTCGGTTTATCTTCTCGTCCACCATGGTTTTGCAGGTAAATTTACACCTCTTCGTTAACTCTGACTACTGTATGTCTCTCTCTTATGCTCATGCCAATTTTATTATACCACTCTCTCTCATCATTACAATGTTCCCTGTGTCATAGTTTTTAAATTTTCAAACAAATTTATACCACTGTCTGTGGTCTAATTTGGAAGCATTCTATAATGATAATGACCCTTATCATTTCAACTTGAACAAGCTTGGCACCCACAGTTTTAAACTTCAAATGGAAAGTAGTTTGTTATAATCTGCTATTTCTTACATATTTCATCCATTTCTGCTTCTGTCCCACTATTTGCCACCCCGGAAACCTGCGATCCTAAAGTTGAGTATATGTTTGTTGTTGGAATTTATGTAATCACTATTTGATATGCTGATGGGTTGATGTATCTATTTGTTATCTAACTTGGCATCCACAGTTTTAAACTTTTCTTACATATTTCATCCATTCCTGCTTCTATCCCGCTATTTGCCCCTGACACTACCACGATTGGAATTTATGTAATCACTTTTTTGTATGCTGATGGGCTGATGCGTCTATTTGTTATCGAACTTTAGAGCATGATATAATAAATGTAACCATTAGCATGCCACTCATAAGGTTTCTTCAGAGCTTCTGAAAACTTAGGCCTGTTCCAATAGTATTCATATAGTTCTCCTTCTAAAAAGCTGCGATTTAGGCTCTTCTGCTCCCTCACTATGTTAACGAGAGTCATTGATAGTTTTTCACTTTTCCTTTCTTGATCGATGCAGTCATCATCAATTGTAACCATGTAATGTATTACTTATCTTTTCTTGGTAGAAATTTGTTTTTTGCTAGGTTAGTGAGGGGCTAGAGTGAGTACCCCAGGTCCCCCTCTCTTGATGTGATTTGTGGAGATGTATATGGTGTAATAATTACAATGTAATGCACACAATGGGCTCTTAGACGCCCTCTATGTACTTCCCACTATGTACATTCAATATACTCAGGTATGTTGGGGAATTCAGATCCCCACCTTCTATAATAATTACTGAGTTTTCATCCTTTGGTGGAATTACCATTTTAGTGGGGTGGTATTTTTGATCTTCCGAGTTATTTCCCTTAGAACCCTTTGGAATGATTGCGTGCTATCTTCTTTTGACCCCTAGGGAGAGTGAAAAAGTTGGCGAGGTATTTATTTTGCTAGGAGACTTGCGATATTTGGACCAGCTAATGTATTAATATTGAATTTCCACAGCATAGTTTTGTGTGTCACTCATAAAATCGCATGAGATAAAAAGGTGGCCGCAGGTCTCACTATTAGCGTTAGGCATATATGTTACTCAGTTGGAGTCCCCAGCTTTGTGCCCTATATGTTGTAATTGCCTCTTTTGGAAGGCTAAGCATGAAAACCAAGAGGCCCTAGGGTGAAATGGTTTTTCCTATATGGCCTCTAGGGTATTATGTTTTCCTCTTAATCTCTAATCATGTCCACCATGGGAGGTAAAATCACCATTATTATTGGGTAATCATGTGAGTCTGTCAACAAGTCCATCATCATCTAGGGCCCATTTGCTATGACATTTAACCAATGGGGGAGTTTGCTATATATCCAAGCCCAAGCGTCTCCTCTTATTACTATTATATGAATCCTTCAAAGTTAATTTTTCCCAAATAATTCCAAACATTTGGAGTGGGTTCTATTCACCAATTCCCAACTTAAATTTTCCTGGAAGGTGTTGTTGATGTGCGTAGTCTTCTGATGCCAAGTCCACCTCTTAGAAATTCATGTACTTATTTATTTTCTCATTTTTAACAAAACTTTCCATACAAATCAATACGTTATTGTTCCTGTGCAGCGATATACACACATGCGTATATGTTTTATGTTTATATATCGGTGATATATGTGCAACTGTATCATCTTCATTCTTATCGCTAGGAATGCAAGTGAGCTGATGGCAACTATCATCACTTATGAGTATTTTCATTTTGCTTGGCAATCAATGTGAGAGTTATATTTCCCCTAACATGTGATGACAACGTGGTATGGGTGCTCCTAATCTTAGGAGTTTTGCAACTTATTTGAAGAAAGAGGTTTTGTTGGAAGAAAACTGTGTGATGAATGTTTCATTCTTGTCATCATTTGGTAGCTAAAAGTGAGGGTGATACTCAACCAAAAAAAAAAGTGAGTGTGATACAAAACTTCTTGTTAGCTGATATTGTGCAGTGAATTTTGTTTTTCTTGTGATCATTTGGTAGCTAAAGGTGAGAATAATGAATCTTTTTGCTAGCAGATAGTTATTTAGGACTTGCAAACCCCTGAAGCTCTAGATAAAAACTTGGGCATCATCAATAGATGCGTGACCAATTCATTGGATACCATTCTGAGATGGATATTCACTTATTAATGGACAAACTTGCAATTTTGTAATTTTAGTCATGGGTTTAAGGACCCAAACACCTTTGAGGGAATGGTGGACTATAATCACCATGTATAAAGATTACACGCTCATCATAACTTGCATTTTCTAATGACTTTGAACACCTGCTCCCCACCTCAGCATGTTGCTATTCTTTTTAATTTGACATCGTGATAAGATCATAAGATGGAAGAATATTGGGATATTATTGGTTAATAGCCAAAAATACTATTGTGATAATGCTCTATTTAATTACTAAATTGCATAATTAGGCCCAATATATGCATAGTCCATTTTCATTTGCTTATAGGAGAAACTCTTTTGTGAACTGGAAGAATAAAATACCTCACACAAGTATCGAGAAGAATATCAAAATGCCAAATACTCCAAATTCTTCTTGGTGGGTAAATGGAAATAATGTACATATTCTTGAGGAACTAGGATTGAAAAAATTATATGAAGCCATCTTTGTGATTGATTTTCGATGTTACGTCAGAGGCAGCATTGTCATCCTTTGTGCCTGTCATTTGTTTGATGAAGTAAACAGACATTGATGTGCAATAGGCATACAGAGGTTCATCACACCCATGGCGAGTGCAAGCGAATAACCCCACCTGGATAAAACCACATTCACTAATCACTATATTGATCGGCCCATGGAACTAAATCTCTCTTTATATGGATGTAAGCTAACGTTGCTAATGAACTCTGATATGATTTAGTATAATATCCAAAGTCTGACTTGGCACATGTGACTTTGCATAAGACACCATTGCTTCTATATATATTTTTGTTCTCAATCTTCTTGTCATTTGGGATGCAAGGAAAAACTCTAAATGTCAAGCAGCTTTTTTGGTTATAGAGAGAGAGAGAGATGTATTTGATGCCGTGGTACTAACTATTGTTACTAACGATAAGTTGTTTCTATGCAGCCTCTGTAACACCAATGCAACGAGTAATCAAGCACTGTCGCTCCATGCTGAAGGGAAGAAACACAGAGCAAAAGCTCGAGCTTTTCATGCTGCCAACCAAAATACCAAACTAGCAGCAGAACCAAAACCCAATGAGAATGAACCTGTTGCCAATGGTCATGCGAAGTCAGAATCAAGGTCTTGGTTTCCAAAAGTTGAAGATCTTTCAAACACTAAGAGCCTAGAATCTGAAAAAGAAAAATTGTCCAAGGAAAAGAGGAAAATGAATAAGCCTCATTCTGGAGGAGCTGAAGATTTAGAGAATGGAAATGGAGAATTAAACAATGGAAAAATGGTTGGTGGAAATGATGGAGGCCAATCATATGACCCCCCCCAGAAGAGGAGATGCATTAGTGATAGTTCAGCTAAAGTTGATCAGAATGGTGATAGGAAGAGCATTGGCGAAATAAAGTGGAAAAAGCTGATAACTTCTATCCTGAAATCGGTAATTATATCTCTAGTCTGAATCATGGATCTCTCTCTCTCTCTCTCTCTCTCTCTCATACACACACAATGCACACAAACTGCATTCAGCTGTCTTGTGAATTTTGATGCGATTTTGACAAAGGTTGCAAAAGTGTGTCCTGAATTTCCTCCATGATTTCTTACATAATGTGGACATGGAATCATCTACAGATTAGGTAACTAGTCCCCATTCATTTCTTCTAAAAACAGAAGTTGATCCATAACATTTGTTGTCTTTTCTACAAACTCAAGTACTCCGCAGAGTCGTCTCTAATCTGGGGCATAAATTTGAGCAGCAATTCCTGTAAATCCCTTGACTCACTCGAGTAATTCCTTTGAACGCTCTCGCATACAGTAAAAAAAACTTCTTCCATTAATTGTATTTAGTTTGGCTTTCAACTGATGCTATCTTTTGCTTTTGTTCTTGCTTCATCGTAAATTGCCAGTATTAACAACTACCACCAACTAGGAAAATAGGAACCCGGCTGCAATAGATTTTATCTTCAATATTTTTTCCTTCACCACCCGTTGTTTTCTCATCCTATCTGTTCTATGATTTCTATCTTGTTCAAGTTTGTTGCACTGTAGCAATACCCTGTTCCAAGTTTTACTCTCTCTCTCTCTCACTCTCTCTCTCTCACACGCACACACAGAGGATTCCAAGTTTTCCTCTCTCTCTCTCAGAGAATTCCAAATTTTACTCTCATAGAATTATGTTAGTCCATCGTGAATACTCTAACCATTGCCTATATATATGAGCCACTACATATTAGCCACTTCGTTAAATGTCATAGTATGATCTTATTAGTATAGAACATAAGATCTATAACTAAAGGTCTCTTAACTTGTTATTTCCATGTAATGAGCTCATGTTTCAGAGCCCCGAAGGAACTCTAAAGTTGCGGAAGCTGCGAAAACGTGTCCTAGATTCCCTCAAGGAGTCTGGCATCACCCAAGACAAAAGTAAACTCAAGGAGCTTTTCTCACATAAGGTAAGCCAATGCAGTTGATCAAGTACCCGTTCCCTTCAATCTTTCAAAAAGTACAGAAGGGATAACAAAGATCATAAAAGTTCGTTATGTGATCCATATGGCCACATGAACTTGTGGGTCCACAGGGATTGTGATGCTGAAAGCGTGGGAGTACGACCCACCAAACATGATATCAATTTTGAATAGGCAGGGCGGCCACGCCTGGTTGGCTCCACCCTAAAAGAATAGGGCATGGGCCACAAACTGTGGCCCGAGGGCCAGGTAGTGCTGGCCTAGTTAGGCAGGCTGGCCCTCTTTTTCCTTGTTTTTTCTTTCGACTTCTCTTCATTTGTTTTTGGCCCGGCCTAGGCCTAAACAAGGCCAAGGGCAGGGCCTGATGGGACAAAGGCCAAGTCATAGGGCAGGTCCTATCGGGACAAGGGCCAAGGCTGGCCCAGCCTTGGCCAGGCCTGTTGCCACCCTTAATTTTGAATGACTCTTCCCCCATCACCTGTACAGCCCATCAAATAGACGGTGATTACATATGATATAGATTAGCAGCAGAGGTTTGGAAGCTGAAAGGAGCTAAAACATCTCTCTCTCTCTCTCTCTCTCTCTCTCTCAATCAGACACAAAGGGAGAGAAAGAGGCTCTTTAAACACCATTTATAAGTAAGATTTTGAAGGCAGATTTTTTTGGTGCAGGTCTCTTCAAGTTCGTGGTTTATTGTCAATGGAGATGTGGTGCAATTGGCTCCAAAGAATTGAGTGCTAAACATAAAAAGTTTTGCTCTGATGAGATCCAGTGCTTTGGCTTTTGAGGCCCCAAATTGTGGAACTATGAGGAAATGCATTGATATAATTTAAACCTCCTGTTTTGTGTTTTTTGTACAATGAATGGAATGGTTTTGACGAGCCCTTCTTACTTCCTCTCCTCTCTGTAATTTTCCTTTGAGACAATGATAATATAGGTGGGGCCTTTCCCCGCTTCCATTCCTGAAGATTTCCAAATTCGGAGGCTCTCAACACTAGAACTGAAACTCTCAACTATAGAAATATGCAAGCTACCGTGATTAAGATTGCCACTGTGCATATCAAAGCCTGCAGCCAAAAGCATCACAAAAATAAATATTTCGCGAGAACACTAGAAACCAAAACAAAGGGTCACAAAAATAAATATTTCGCTAGTAAACTATACACCAAAAACAACTTTCCAATGAGAAATGGTTCTAACAAACCAAAACAGCCTTCCAATGCAAATTGGTTCTAACAGAAGAGGCAAGCCACACTTTTTTAAACGTGTTTTTTTTTTTTAATTTCTCCCTTTATTTGAATGAAAGAGGCAAGCTACTAACAAAAGAGGCAAGCTACACTCAAAAGAGAGAGACTTTTACCGCAATGGCACAAGCAGCAAGCCCAGCTCGTTCCCTAGGGTCCTTACGGTAGTAGTTGCCAAAGTAGAGGGTTGTGGCATAGTACCACAGTAAAGGAATGGCAAACCCTAGCAGAAAACTTGCAAAAGAAAAAGGAAACAGCCATTGTAAGATCCCATTTGTACAAGCCAAGCAAGGGAATTTGAAGAGAGAGAGAGAGGCAAGCCACCAATCAAAGCAAGGGTAAAATGCAGGCACATGAGTGAAGGAGAGACTGATCCATTATAGTTATCAAGACCGGACCGGACGGCCAGTGCCTTGGCCGGTCAATCCAAAGTAAAAATCAAGTTTAGTTGAAATCTAAAAAGACTATGGTTATGATTGCTTTTGGCAAGTTAGATCAATCAGTTTTGACCTATTAGACCGGCTAAACAATATTAGACAATTTCTAATGCATTTCATATTTTTAAACTATTGTTAATATTTTTTATTTTCTAAAAACATGATCCAACTAATTGAACAAATGGCTGGACCAATTTTGATTGACCATACACCTTACGAGTTTGGTGCCTAATCTAGTTCTGATAACATTGATCCCAACATACCAAAGAAGCAAGGGGGACGAACGTGTGCATATGTGAGAGAACGAGAGGGAGAGAGAGCTTACCAGAACCAGCCGATCCCACAGCCGCAGCATGGAAGAGGCTTATCAAAAATGCAAGAATGGAGGTTTTCTTCATCCCTTAGCAAGACGTACTTCCCTTCGTCGGATTGTTCACTGGCCTTTCCCTGTATGCCTCGCCCTGCACACCAGGGTCAGTGGAAACTGAATCAGCTCATTGCTTTCTCATAATGTTCTCACAAAAGGATGAAAACATGTACTCACAATTTGCTTTCAAAATGCTTTACAAACATTGGCAAATCACTCTTTCAAACTCTCTAACAGTTTGGTCTGACACAGCATCACACAAGAACTCAATCTGGCTACATCCATGAGATCTAGAATATATAGCGATGCTTTCTCACTCATATTGACTCATCCCTCTCTCTCTCTCTAACACACACAGCGAGAGAGATTCGCAACAGGTAGTTTCTCTACATGATTCTTGCATGACATTGGAGACACTTTTGCCATACAACTCTTAACCAGCGTTCTTGTAAAAGACTGATCAATATTGTATGTTGAAAGCATGAAATATATCAGAAATGAGAAATACCATGCTCCATCTGTGTGACTAGTTTAAATTATTGCCCACAACGTCAATTTCCTCAACTCATGAGCATAGGCCTGCCTCTGAAATCCCTGGGAACAGCACCAAATCATGAGTGATTCAGAATGCTATATCATTAAGTTCCATATTTTTGGTGCACATTTACATCTAGACATCCCGAACTCTCCATTCCATTCTCTTTGTCCGTATCATTTAATTTTTTTGATTTCAGAATAGCTTATGGAAGTTTAATTTGCCACATTTTTCAGAATGGATTGTAGAACTGTTGCTCTTGATACACCAATATTGTGATCCAATTTAGGGATAATATCATCATCATCATAGCCTTATCCCAACTGTTTGGGGTTGGCTAATTTAAGGATAATATGGTTGCCCGAAATATAGTTGGGATAAGGGTCGGATGATGATCACGATGATGTTGGTTGCTATAAAAATACAGAATGGCAACCAACATGATAACATTTAGTTAAAAAAAAAAAAACTAACTATGATAATATTTGACCTCACCACCCCCATCCACCAACAAAAAAAAAAATTGCATGATACATATGAGTACTCCACAGGAAAATTCACTAGTAATCTAATAGTGTATAAACTTTATCCCAGATCCCTCATTCGTATAGATGGCTCCCAACAGATAAATAGAATAACACCATTTTTCTTTTGACAGCTACACTAGACAGTTCATGAGATAATCCCAGTTTGTATAGATAAAAACTTAAAAAAAGGTTTGGATATTACTTTAGGGTTCTCACATTCAGGAGGATGAATCTTGCAAAGAAGGTCCAAAGGCAAATTCAAAGCATTTAAGTGGAATATGAACACATCTTGAAAATATAACATATAATATAATGTCAACCTAAGTGTGAGGCAATATGATGTCAGATAAAAACTAGTTTCATGACTATTCATTCATTAGGAAATTGATTCGCAGAGTAATTAACATGGGAAATTGATTCGCAGAGTAATTAAGATGGGATCTAAAATTGCATGGTTAGCTGAGTACCTGACAATGAAGAAAAGCTGGTCAGGAGATGTCACAAGGTTGATCGAGCGATTAGACAGTCTAAGAACCACTAGAGCATACAATAATGTGATCTCTGTGAAGGTTTTAGTATGTTGAATTTAGAAATTAGCATGTCAAACCAACCATGCAAGAATAGATGTGAGTGAACCTACTTGACTTTTATTAGCATCACCTTCTTAAATTTGACCATGCATGGACATTTTCAAGCACATATCTTTGAATTGAAATCAAATTCTAATATGGACATCCAAGCGATTACATACTATTAACAACACTATCCACTCTAAGTGAACAACACAGCAAGACAGGTCTTGACAATGTGAGCAATCTTTGAAAAATAATTCCCACAATTATCAGAGTATCTACTGAGAGTGCTACACACTTCAATTCAAACTAACATCCAGGCTTTGGATGTCTAGGATCTAACAAAATGTAGAATGAGCATTGTAATTAAAGAGCATAAACAGAAGGGAAGGGATAAACATAATACAATGGACTATGGATCACAGCCTATCAGTTCATCAATGCCCATTCACAAGAACATGGCATGAACCCAAATGTGGGTTCTGCTCTTGTTCTCTCTCCTTCACTCCCATCACTTCAAGGGCTGGTGATGACTCGATTCACTATAATCAAACCAGTTCATTGGATTATGATGCATTCTTCATATATAAGGATGGAGGGCCTTAGTATAAGAAAAATGGCTAAACAAATTGTGAGCTTATGACAAGTCTCTGGCAACATTGTGGATAAACTTTTCATAAAACTGTATCATACCAATCCCTGAGAATGTGAAAGTTTGATATCTAATGGGAAATGTATCACAAAAAAAAAAAAAAAAAACTGATTACTCACCCAACAAAAGCACACAGCAGCCATACATAACTGGTAAGGATTTAGCAGAAATTGAAACTAAAAGCTGCAATGACTCAATAAAGCATCTCATCTTAAAAGTTACTCTTTGAACTTTATACAAGCACATGGGCAAGAGACACACCACCAAAATAATACCTAATACTAACAGTGCCGAGGATGTACAACTTGCTCCTACAATTTGGAAGCAATTACATTTCTGGATCACTCCCATAATCATTTAATAAATAAATTGAGTTCTTTTCATCTGAGAGCCCCATTTATTTCCACTTGGAAGCTTCTAACCTCGCTCATTGAATGGTGACTCACTAAAAAACACTAACTTGGAGCAACGTCTCGGGCACTGATACTAATAAGATCATATGAATATGGGTGCAACGTCTCGGGCACTGACCAAAGGTTGCAAAAGTCTTCGGGTTATTACATGAGGATTGAAAGTGGTCAGGAGAGATTGACTCACAAACAAATACGTAGTACACTAGCTTTAGGCATGTACCCAACTTCCTTTATGTAAAAGGATAACAACTAACTACACCCCAAATAAACAGAATTCAGAAGAGAACAAAGTACAAATTCATAGCTATCAGTAAAATTCTCACACTACAAAAGAAAACCCAATTCAAGGAAACAATTCAATTGGTCTATCCATCCAACGAACTGAAAGGAATAGAACATAGCTCCACATAATTAGTCCTAGTGTTTGAACACACTGAGCAATTCGGACTCGGCCGGTCCGGTCAAGCCAAAAAGTTTTAAAGAATAAAAAAGACAAAATCCCAAAAATAGGAAAAAAATATTTAAAGTAAAATTAAACAAACCACATCAAATTGAGGTTAAACAAGTAGTTAAAATTAAGTATTCATGGCAAAAACACTTTTCAATCTTTGCCAGAATGATATAAAACACAAACAAACATATTAAAAATAAATTAGACTGGGATTGTTTTGTAAAACTGGAACTAGCTAACCCAAGTCTTTCTTCTTCTTCCTTTTTTCTTTTTCTTTTTTCTCCTGTTTAGTTGAGAACCAAAATAACAAGAAATAATTCCAGCAAAGCCCATACCTTTGTCTCTTCCTTTTCTTTTACGGTAAGATATTGTGTATCTAATAATTAGGTCAGTCTCATCATAAACTACCCCAAGGCACATGAAACCCCAAAACCCATTAACCAGCCAACAAAAAAAACAAACAATTCAATCACCAAAGAGTAGTCTGAACCATCATACAAACATAGAAGGAAATAACATACACATGAAGAAAAAACAAACAACAATTAAGTGAAACCAATCTCTCTCATAGAACAACCAACAAGTGCTTATGTAAAAAAGAATACCCAAAAACTTAACCCCCAAAAAGAAAGAAAAAAATTAAGAGAGCCAATCTCTCTAAGAAAAAATTAAGAGAACCAATCTCTCTAATAGCACAAAGAAGAAATTCAAACTGCTTCAGTTACATATACATATGCAAAGGCAATTCACGCTGTAAGGAAATACAGTACCTCAGAAGCCGGCGGCCTGTAAAAGGGAGAACAAACCTGAGTAGAGAGAGAAAACAGGGAGAGTAGAGAGAGAACAGCGAGAAGAGCAAGGAGGAGAGAGACCAGAGAGCAGCAAGGAGAGAGAAAATACGAGCGAGAGAGAGAAGACAGAGGACAGAAAAATAAGAGTGAGAAAGAGGAGAGAGAAAATAGGAGCGAGAAAGAGGAGAGAGAAAATAGGAGAGAGAGAGAATCGGAGGCGAAAAGGTAAGGGTTTTATGGAGAGCGAACTTTTGCCTTCGTTTTCCGGGCAAGTCTCACGTGCCACGTGGCACGGACCACGGCATCCGCTCTTGTGGGTCCGAAATAACGTGGCATGTTTGCGTCAGTCCACCGACTCATCATTCAAAATCGGTAATGAAAATGTGCCTAATTTGATCTTAAATTTCGATGTTAGCCTTTGCGCGTGTAAATTTTTTTTGAAGACAATGTTTTCATGGGGATGCACTCCTATCAAGATAATTAAAACCTCACCTCAAAATTCATGGATAATTATGAAAAAATATAAAATTAGACATTTTATCTTTGGTACAAGATGGTCACAATTAATCTTAATAATTGGATGTGAAATTAGATGGTTGTATTTATTCCATTACTAAGTTTAGACTTTAAAATAATTTTTTTTGAGTTTTGTGACACATCCAAACTATCAGATTTCATATCAGATGGTTATACATAATTGTGACGACATTGTATAAAAGGTAAATGTTTTCATTGTATACAATCCCAATTACAATTGTGGCATTGAAAAACCTTAAAATCAATCTCGCTTGATAATATACTTATGAAAAAAATTAATTCTTAAAAATAGCAAATATTATAGGCCATCTATTTTTTAGGTGTTTATATATTGTCAAGATTTTTGACCTCAATTAATTGAGAAAATGCTAAAATGATGATGATAGATCCACATAATCTTTTTTTTTTTAGCTACAAATCCGTGAGATCTCTATCTTTTTTGAGCTACAAATTTCATAACTAATGGTGGAAATTAATTTTAGTCATCAAGGATTTTCATGCCTGAAGTATTCTTTGGACAAAATTTATAAGTGAGTCTTTTTTCATTTTTTTCTACAAAGCTTAAACTTTATAAAAAAGGTGCAGGTTATATAGAGCCGAGGCTCTAAACATTCAAAATAGAGGAACCTCCAAATAGTACTGAGAAATATGGTTTCAATATGGGAAATCTTTGTGATAGCCTTTAAATATATTTGGGTGCGGTTTGTATAGAGTTGAGGCATTCAAAGTAAAGCGTACCTTCAAATAATATTGATAACTGTGGTTTCAATACTTGAAATCTTTGTGAAGGGTTTAAAATACATTTTCATCTTTAATTATAAAATTTAAATATTCATAAATAGTGTAGATCGAGAGGATCTATGAAAACTTGAAAATCTTGAAAATTGACGGTCTAAAAATACGTTACTAGATGCACTATTTCCAAAACTTAAAATCTAGGGAAATTATCGCTAACATTCCTTAATTTTAACAAAATTGAAAAAAAAACCTAAACTCCCCAAAACCTCGCACACACATTTTTTCCCAATTTTATGATTTTTTGGATAAAAATACCCTTTACGGTAGTCTCTCTATTGTAAAGGCATTGATAGAATTACGGTACTTCGAGTATCGTAATACTTTGAAAATATATTACGGTACTTATAATACTATTTATAATACTGTAAGAGAGAAGGAAAGAGAAATAATATTTATATGAGTTTATGGTAGTGTCTCTTAGAGACAGAAAAGTGTAGGAGAGAGATAAACTCAAACAAAAAGAAAGCTGTTGAGAGAAAGAACATCAGACAAAAAAAAACCTAAAGAGAGAAAGTCTTTAGAAAAAGCTAGAGAGCCTAAACAACTTTTTTTTTTGAAAAACTTTGTAGCTATTGTTTTTAATAGTGAATTTGATATCTTTATCATGTAAACTGAAAAGGTAAAACAAGTAAATTTCGGTGCAATAATTTTTTATTTATTTTATTGCATGAATTCTATTCATACACACACATATCGGTTTTATTTTATATCCTATAATATGGGTTCCACTATGTGCATCCATATTAATACGAGAGGGCTCTACTGGGTGAACCAAATAGAAATTACATCCTATGATCCTAGAAACAATCCAATTTTTGGATAGTAATCAAATATTGAAAATTTTTCTTTAAAAATATTGATTTAAGTGATGTTAATGGGAAACCTAAAATTTTAGATTTAAAAAATCTATTAAATAGGTCATTTGATCATTGGAATAGATGTAAATTTTTCTCCAAGGGAACATAGCACACGGCCTCTTAACTAAAAGGAAAATGTTGAGATTAGGCCACTAGCTTATGTAAACATATGAGCCCAACGGCCCATATTGAATATAGGCGGATCTAACGGTCACAACGTCATTTCGAATTTCAAATTTGATTTTCTTTATAAATCCAAATTACTTGAATTTTAAGTGTGTATTCTTCAAAAATAGGAAAATCTAATAAAAATATCAAAAAAATAATTTATAAAAAATAAATTGATCAAAATACCCCTGAAAGGTTTCGGAGGTATTTTGGTCAATTGATTTTTTGTGAATTAGTTTTTAAATATTTTTATTATGTGCATATTGATGAGAAGAATGGACGCCTGAAATTTTATATTATTTGGATTTGTAGAAAAAATATTAAAATTAAAATATGAAATGAGATCATGATCGTTAGATTGACTTAGATTTAATCTGGACAGTTGAGCTCATAAGTTCATATGAACTAGAGGGCTAATCTCAGCATTTTCCTAACTAGAAAACCAAAAACGTATGATGTGCTTGATTTCTTGAAAACATGGTTTTGGAAAGTGTGTTTTCTAGGGAAGCGGATACCTCAAGTTCTCTATGGAACTCGCTAGCCTTACATACAAGTTAAGTGGGTCCACTTTACTATAAGGATACGGTTTTTATGCGTCCAACCCACATATTGTAGAAATGCAGGCTTGGCAAAAAATAGTTTTTAAATATAATTTTATCCTATTTTTTAGAGAATATATGACCTTTAACATGGAGATCATGAATATAAAAAAAAAAAATGAAAACAAAAAATAACAATTATATTAAAAAAATATTTGGACCGTCAGTTAAACTTGTTTTTCAAATGGACCACCTATTTGCATCCATCTTTAAGATAGATACTTTATATCTCTTGACCGCATATTGTAGAAATGTGACCCAAAGCGCATGAAACAATTTTTCTTACTATAATTTCCTGTTACAATAATGGAAGACTGACTTCCAAAAACCATGTCTTCCAGAAATTAAAAGCACCCTTAAAGTTACGAGGGCAATTTACATAAGAGCCCTTAGTGTTGGTAACATTTGTGCTAGAGAAATCGGCTCAGTGATATTTTTACGGCAATACCTTTTAGTCATTAGGACAACGCTAACAATTGAAAAATAATCATTTTTTAATCATTGTAACCGAAAATAATTGGTTGTGTTATATATCTTAGTATCTGAAACAATCAATGGGTCAAACTTGTCACCTACCAGTTCCAAAAAATAAATAAATAAAATAAATGGAAAAAATTAGAGAAGTCTTAACCTCAGGTTGGTCAAGCCTAGGCCGTTTCAAGTCAGCTCTCTGGTTCCTAAAACTCTTATCAAACCCATCACACTTCTTGAATTAAAGGCCAATTCTTAGAGTTTAGCCCTTATAATAGGCTATGAAACCTATATTTTATATCACTTAAAAATCATTAAAAATTGGTTATTGCTGAGAATGTCACTCAAAAGAGGAGGGGCAAAATGTGTAGGTTTTGCTTTATAATTGGACTATCATTTTGCTTTTCCCTTGGCCCAAGTTTTAGTCACCCTTTTGTATCATTTTGGGTGGATTACTAAATTGTGGGTTTGGTGTCCATGGAAGTTTTATTTTATCATTGAACTATAAATTAACTCTTTCAAAAGGGCAGGACATTTGCGAGATTTTGGGCGGAAACAAGGCCCTTATCATAGTCTACAACCCGCCGTAGCGAGCAAGTGGTTTGAAAGTTGGAAGTTACAGACAATTGGACGAATCAAATTTGTCCCTTTTTCTTTTTGAAATCAACAGAATTTTTTCCCAGAATCGCCAACAAATTACTGGATATCGAGTCGGGTCGCACCCGATCCGGGCCGTCATGGACCTCTATCAGGTTGGGTTTGGTTTGGGTTGGGGTCGACCTTAGCCAGTACAAGTATAGAAAATACGTATACTAAATTTATATAAATTAAATTTTTGTTTTTGCAATTTTTAGACCTTGGTCTAGGTCCAAATGATTGGGACCTGACCTGGGTCCCAGTAGGGTCTTGGTCTAAGTCACTTGGAACTATTGAGTTGGGTCACACCTGAACCGGGCCCGGCATGGACCTCTATCATGTTGGGTCCGGTTCGGGTTGGGGTTGACTTGCCCCAGTACAAGTATAGAAAATATGTATACTAATTTATATAAAATAAATTTTTATTTTTTAAATTTCCAGACCCAGGTCTAGGTTCAAATCATTTAGACCTAACCTGAGCCCAAGTAGGGTCCCAATCAAAGTCACTCGGATCCGACTGGGTCCGGGTCTGTTGCCCCCCTACTTAGTGCTCGACTTTTTCCTAATTTTTATGCTTTTCTAATTATTTTGGGTGAATCAACCAGGAAAGGGCTTCTACCCGTTTTATTACTAATATAAATTTGGTACATGATGCAGTGAGTTTTTATATTTTTATATATTTATATATTTTTTATTTTAGATTGGGTATTATTTAGGTTTTTAATTACTCATAGTTATTTTTTGGATTTTTTTATTGTAGAGATTTGTCTAGTATGAATAATATTTTTGGTTTTGGGAAGCCTATTATATAGTTAGGGATGTGGGATTCATAGTAGGAGTCATCTTTTAGATATTGAGAAAGGGTGCAGTTGGCATACGGATGCATCCATAGTTGTAGAGGTAAGGTGCACCTTCAAACTTTATCATGGTATATAATTTTGACGTAAAATATTCTTAGGATTATCTCAAAATCTAAATTTATATCTAATTATAAAATTTTAAATTTTAAAAATGGTTAAAATCAAGTAGATCTATAAACATATGAAAATCTTGAAAATGGACGGTGTAGATAATATATTGTAAAATGTATTATTTCTGAGACTTAAAATCTTTTTATTTTTTCATGGTCATACATTTTGATGTCGAGATGATAAATCAAACAGTTTTTCAACATTAAAACTACCTTTTCTGATGGATTTTTGAAGTGCATCGGTACTTCTACATTATAAAGTTGCATCCTTATATAACCTTATTCCATAGAGAACTAGGGATGTGGGATTCATGGCAGGAGTTATCTCTTAGATAGAGAAGAAGATTACCATGAGCTTAAAAAGAAAAGTCCTATTTATTTTTATGGACTCGAGCAATTTAGAAAAGATTCCCATGGAGAGATTGACTTTGGTTTGAGTTTATAAGAGCATTAGAAAGATATAGAGGAAAACATGGGAGGGAGGGAGGGAGAGAGTCCTATAGTTTTTATTTTTTATTTAATTTATTATGTCATTTTAGTTTTATAATATCTCAAACTTTTATTTTATTGTTATTTTTCATTTTAGTTTATTATTTTCTCTTGATACACTAATAACTTCGAAAAGTCCTTCGAGAAAGGGATGTTATCTCCATCAAAAATATGAGGAATTATTTTTTAATCTAAAAAATTTCAAACATCGTTACCTTCATATCACTTTAAAAAATGGAAAATTGTTTTCATGCAGGCTGGACCGTATTTCTACATACGCGGTCCAGAAAGTGTAAAGCGTCCATCTTAAAGATGGATGAAAGTAGGTGTTCTATCTAAAAACAATGAAAACCTAATGGTCCAAATATTTTCTTATTAGAATACTTATTTTTATTTTAAATTTATTTATTTTTCATATTCATGATCTCTATGTTAAATATTACATGTCCTTATAAATTAAATCTTAAAATCCATCTCAAAAATATATTCATTAAAAGGCCCGCATTTCTACATATGCGGTCTCGGTTGCATAGAAACCCCATCCTTAAAAAAATTAACTCTTTTGGGGCTCAAAAGAATGCCATATATATCAAAAAGCCCAAAGGGAATGACTGGACCTTCTATTTGAGGGACGATCAGTTCTCAGGTTTTGAGTTCATTATCAATATTTTCGTCTTGATATCTTTGATAAAAGTTAATTAAATATGTGCTGAAATTTTTCGATTAAAGAGACCCCTTATTATGCCTTTCCCCCGTAAGACTGATTGCTAAGATGGTCCCGATGGACTACTGAAACAGCGGCCCCCAATTATTGATGGAATCGCTTTAGCACATTGTGAAATGCGATGATATTTCCTCGGGCCCTATCTGACAGCAATTTGCAAGCATCATGTTTATAAGATTGGCATTGGGCCTGGTGGCCTAGCCCAGTGGTCACATAATGCGACCCGAGGGCTAGGCCTGACCTTGAGAGGGCTAGGGTTGGGCCTCTTTGGACCAGCCAGGGCCAGATCAGGCGTGCCTAGGCCTAGCCCATTGCCAGCAATACATGTTTAGCCCTGTTTTGAACACTTTTGGGCTAAGTAAAACTATGTACAACGATTCAAGGTACAAAAGTTTGCACTTTCTCACTACATCACTTAACCGGGCTCGACAGCTTAGTTTCGCATCTTCTATAAGTGGTTCTTTCATTTTCATTTATCTACTGGAGAAATGCATTATCTATAGGAAAATTGTTTCATGTAGGTTGGACAATATTTCTACAATATGCGGTCCAGAGGTATAAAGCATCCATCTTAACGATGGATGCAAATAGATGGTTCATCTAAAATCAAGTGTAACTAACGGTCTAAAATTTTCTTAATATGATTATTATTTCTAGTTTGCAAAAAAGAAATTTCATATTCATGATCTCCATGTTAAAGATTACATGTTCTCTAAAAATTAGGATCAAATTATATTTTTAAAATATATTTATTGCCAAACTCGCATTTCTACAATATGCAATCTAGCCGCATAGAAACCGTGTCCTTATCTATGATGATGTCTTTCATTTTCTAAATTACCACTCTCTCAAAAAAAAAAAAAAAATTCCAAATTACCTCCCTTAGAGCCCTTTGAAAAAAGGGTGTGCTTTGCATAGAGCCGAGGCTCTAAACAATCAAAGTAGAGCCGACCTTTTTTCAACATTGAAAACCTTTGTGATAGCCTTAAAATATATTATCATCTCTAATTATAAAATTCAAAGTTTCAAAAATAGCGTAGATCAAGCAGATCTATGAAAACTTGAAAATCTTAAAAATTGACAGTTCAAAAAAGTATTACAAGATGCAGTATTTTTGAAACTTGAAATCCATTTTTTTCTCATGCCCATACATTTTGATGTCGAGATGATCGTTTTGAGAATATTTGAGCATCAAAATAACCTCTTGTACTGAAATTTTTGAGGTAGGCTCTAATTTGGTTATTTAGAGCCTCGGCTCTATATAAACTTTTTCCTTGAAAAAATAGCTTGTAGTTTGGATTTGCTCCCCAATTTCTTTCTTGAAATATAGTGGTAGGGAGTGAGACCTTCATGAATCCTTCCTTCTATAAAATATCATCTCCTCTTTAAAATGTGGAACATGAGTGATTCATAAGGACCATGTATACATATAGAATCATAATTTAATTTATATTTGGAAGGTTCCAAACCCTCACCACTTTGGCTGAAATTCTTTTTGTGCTTTGAGGGCCACCATTATGCATATCATGTTTGTAGGTTCCTTTTGTAATGCATTTCATATTGGGAGTCATGAAAATAATGGCCAATGAATAAATCAATAGGGCATTCAAGACAAGGGTTAACCAGCCTGTATATCATTGGGATATCCTTGCAAAAGACCATTGATTGGACCTCACATTCATAAATAATATCGCAAGGTTGTATCGTAGTTGTCAGAATATAGTTCTCTAGGGTTGGTACCCTAATGATCTAATGCACGTGCATGCATATCGGTATGTGTACACGTGCTTATGCACACACAAGAATGCATGCCCTACACACACTAGGTGTGTGTAGGGTGGGTTCCCTATGCTGATACATCCATTGTGGGTGCATTCTTATAGTAAGAGTGCAAATCGGGGGTTTGGTCGCAAGGTTGACCCTACTAAGGTGGTGCCATGATGTATCGGGTTCAGATCTACTTGACTTAGACTCAACTGGGTCCAACTGAAATCTAACTGGTTTGAGTCTGTCATGGTTTAGGGTAGACCTGATTTGAAATATTAGATATCTTATAACTATAATCCCTTTTTTTCCCAATTCGTTCCGCCACCGGTTAGATTGAAACACTTTTTCGTTATGAAAAAAAAATGAAACACTTTTTCCTTATTGGGAGCGCAATACACACACTATACTAATATAAGGGGAAAAGTTTATATAGAGCGGAGGCTCTAAACAATCAAATTTGAGCCTCCCTCAAAAATTTCACTAGAAGAGGTTGTTTTGATGCCCAAATATCTTCAAATTGATCATCTTGACATCAAGATGCATGGACATGAGAAAAAAAATGGATTTTAAGTTTTGGAAATAGTATATTTTGTGACGTATTTTTGGACCGTTAATTTTCAATATTTTCAAGTTTTCATAGATCTATCGATCTACACTATTTTTGAAGCTTTAAAATTTATAAATAAATACTAAACTATATTTTAAGGGTATCACATATTTCCAATATTGAAACAACATTTCTCAACACTATTGGAAGGTAGGCTCTAATTTGATTGTTTAGAGCCTAGGCTCTATACAAACCGCACCCTAATATAAATTTTATTTTTATATATTTAAATAAATAATTGTTATATAATTTAATTTTACATAGATGGGTTGGGTCCAAGTTTGAATAATCTGAACAGAACCAAAACTTGGACTAGACCAAGTCCAGGACGGGCCCGGTATGGCTTGAACCTTGTTGGGTTTGTATCAGGTTGATCAGACCCATTTACTGCCACACGTGATGTATAAAGGTTAAGAATAGGAAACCAACCCCTTTAAAGGAAAATGCGAGACCAAAGGCCATGTCCTTTTGAAGCTTGTGGGATAGGTGGTTGGCCTCATGGCTCAGTGCTGAGGGGGAAAGGTCTCTATCATTAATATGAAGGGTGAAGATCTAATCACGGAATGTTTATGAGCATTAAAAAAGAAGCTAAAAATATTTTGGATAATGGATATTACCTCCCAATAGAATTTCTTTGTTGTTTATATAAAGGACAAGTGCTTTACATTTATGCGTCTTTTGAGGCATCACACGTACATGTGATAATATTTCTACATCTAATCACATGAGAAAATTTTTTTACATAAAATATTTTTTTGAAATATTTTCACACGAATCAAAAATAGAGTGGTGCTTCTAAAAAAGATAAAAAAAAACCAATGCCCTAAAAATCTTCTTCCAAAAAGTATTAATTTTACATATTAATAATCTCTATGTTATAGATTATATATACCTAAAAAAAAGTCCAACATCTATCTCAAAAATAAATCATAAAAAAGGACCCACATCTACATATGAGTGCAAGGACTCATAAAAACCACAGTCCTTATATAAAAGCAATCAGATCATTATTTGACTTGAATCCTCTCTCTCTCTCAAAATAAACGTAGGATTTAAAATGAAAAACTTCATACCATTAGACTCAATGCTTGTGGAAATAAACCTAGGATTTAAAATCTCGGCTACGTTTTTAAATGTCAAAAGACCTGAATAACTAATTTCTTCAAATTATTAATGTTTTTTTTTTTCATTTTTCATTTTTCATTTTTTCGTATGCCAAATCGTGTAATATGATGCCACGGATTTGATGTCAAGTATTATTTATGTTGAGCAGAAGCTGTATTTACTTGCATTATAAATCATTCTATGTCACTTTCATGGTCCCTTGAAAACAACCCCCGAACCCCCCTTTATTCTTTTTGTCATTCATGCCAAAGTCATCCGTATTCACAATTCACTTAAAATGAAATAGTGATATCATGTGAAATTAATTACTACTTATAAAAATAATTTTTTATTATAAAATAATATTTTAAAAAGATATTCGATTATAGAGAGAGAGCTTCTAATAGATCAATCTTTACATAATTATAGAGAGAGAAGATTGATCTACTTTGTCGGTCTCATTTGATAAAAATAATTGACAAACAATACAGTGAATGCAAACTATGAATATTTTTCTCTTATTCTAATTTAATGCATTCTGCATATTTATGGGTCAAACCAGAGCCCAATGACTTCCAAATTATTATTTTTCTTTTTAATTATATCATTCACTTAATTAGTTTACTTATATTAATATATATTATTTATTTATAAGTATTATTTTGATAAATTAACCAACAATAAAGATGCAAAAAAGAAAAACAATAAAGAAAGTATCTTTCTTTCTGTTTCATTTAGCAATATAAGTTTTACCATATTATTAACTTCTATAATTTGTATTGTTATTAATTATTTTTCTGGCATTTATATTTTCGGTTATATTATTTTAATATAATTAATTTTATTTCTAATTACAAAAGTACATATATTATTCACTTTAAGTAAAAATTTAAAAAATTAGAGAATATGAAAATATAAAATTCACATGATACATATAATAAAATTATAATAAACATGTATCTATCACAATCGAAACTAATCATAGTGTTTGTATTATTGATTTTCCCCCTTTTATGATAGTAATTTAAAAAAAAAAAATTATTTAGAATTTTGAAAATTATAAAAAAAATTACGGATAGACAATGAAAGAAATAGAAGAAGAAAAACATAAATGAATAAAGAAAATCGGAAGAGTTTTTTTTTTCCCCCCTTTTTTTTGCACCTACTAATACTATAAATTTTAAAATTTTTTGATTTACTAATGCAACACGATTTTGAGGTAGTTATTCTTACAAATAATTTCAATTATGTTAGTACCTCTATAATTTGTATTTATGATTAATTATAATTATGTTTTTTTCTATTTTTTGTATTTATAATTATATCATTCGTTAATATAGATTAAATAATTTTTACACAAAATAGAAAAAAGTTCCTTAAAATTGAAAACAAATAACATTAATTATTTTAAATATATGAAAGAAATTTACATGAGATAGAAAACTACATTTTATATCATACATTCAACCGTTCACTAAATAAATAAAAAACTTTTATTGAAATATGAAAGAAAATAAAATTTAATATGTGTAAATGGAAGTTATAAAAGAGTGAAGTTTTGAAATGTGGGGGAGAGAGGTAGAGAAATTTTAAGAAAGTTGATTTATTAGAAGAGAGAGAGAGTGGAGGTACCTCAAAAATATTTGTGAAGAGAGAGAAAATAGTAGGGGGAGATTTATTAGGTAGGAAAAAATAGGAGAAAATATTTGGGAAGGTTGATTTATTAGGAGAAAGAGAGTAAGTACATGAGAAATTGGTGAAAAGAGAGAAGGGAGAGAAAAATGTAGGACAATTATAGTATTATATTAGTATATATTTTATAATAATTTAATAATTATTATTAAAAATTATAATAAAAGTAGTTTATTTTTCTTACTATTAGTATTTATAATTAAATATATTTATTACCAGGAGATTATTATTTTCTTAAAAATACACTATACTTGTATGATTCATATATAAAATAAATAAATTGCTGCAATTAAATAATGAGTATCACACAAAAAATGAAAATTCACTTAACCCAAACATCTTCATGAAATTTTGTAAATTGCTGCAATTAAATAACGAGTATCACACAAAAAATGAAAAATTCACTTAATTCACTCATCTTCATGAAATTTTGCATTGGTACATTTTATTAAGGTGTATTTTATCATCTATGTAAGCACATTGCTTAACTTCATTGCACATATAGAACTACAACCGATAAAAAATAAAAATTATTTAGTTCTTACATTCAACACTACACACACTTTTAAGCAAAAGTAATACCAAACAACTCTAATATCCAATGAGTAGCCAAATGAATGCTCATCTAGGTTCTCTGTCAAGGTAGCCAAGGCTGCTGGATACATCTTGTTTGCTTCTTGCATGGCGTGTAACTGGGCTTCATCTATGGGTTCCTGGGAAAGAAAAACAAAAAAAAAGAAGAAGAAAAAATAGAAATCCAGACAATATACAATATCAAAAGAAAATGAAAATCAACATACCTGCGTAGACGAAAAAATATAATTGCCTTGGAGAGAATTATCATAGTCACATTTGTTGTGTGTGAAACACAGGTTAAAAGTTGTGTGTGTGAGTGAGAGAGAGAGAGAGAGAGAGAGAAAGAGAGAGTTGTGGCATGCATGAGAGGTAGAGAAAAGAGAGAGAATTGTGGCGTGCCTATGTGTGAGAGAGTGAAAGAGTAATGTGGGTAGGAGAATTGTGAGAGGGGGAGAGAAAAAATAGAAGAAAATAAATGGGATAGAGATATGTAGAAGAGGGGTATGTGGGATAGGAAGAGAAATATAGGAGAGATAAATGTGGGAAGGGAAGAGAAATATGTGAGGGAGTGACACCAAGTCATTAAGAGAGAGATGAATTTACTTTAATTGGGGAGAGAAAGGAATTTACTTAAATTGAAGAAAGAGGAAAAATAAGTTGTCACCACATTAAAAAAAGTTACCTAGAAGATGATGTGTCATAATATTAAAAAATGAGTTACCTATTTTTATGCCTTTGCATGCATGGAGAGAGAGATAGAGAGAGAGAATGGGAATATAGAAACACGGGAGAGAGGAATAGATGAGGAAATTAGTTTGCTTTATTTGGTAGAGAGATAAGATTGTTATCACACAACCAAAAGAGTTACCAATTTGTATGTATTTTCATGAATGTAGGATGGAGAGAAAAAGAGAGAGCTAATATAGAAATGTAGGAGAGATGGAGAGAAGATGAGGTATCATCGCACAACTAAAAGAGTTATTTATTTTTATGTATTTGCATGCATACTGAATAGAAAGAGAGATTGGAGAGAAGCATAAGAATTGAGTGAAAAAAAGATATGTGACACAATAATAAGAAGGGTATTGCTCTCGCTTAATATATAATAGATAATAAGAAATAAAAATGAAGTGGTACATATTTAATAATTAAATTGACATTGAAATCGCATAAGTTTCGTATCCATAAAATATAGAAAAGAAAAAGCATCAATATTATATTATAAAAGTAAAGCGTATCTCAAAAACATATTGAAAAAAGTTATTTGGACATTGGAAATGTTGGGTTTATGCAGCCTTTAAAGGCCTTATGAGTATGTATTGAAATACTTTCATTATAGTGAAACATAAACTCAGTGGGAGTGTGGTTTTGAGGACCATACTAAGCAAATGATGTTTGCTTATACCGGACTGTGCTTATCAATCTAGGCCAGACAGTTGGAAAACCTAAAGTACCTAGGCATAAGGAATTAACCGATGAGGGTTTTAGGTTAGCCCTTAATGAAGTCGGAGCTTATGCCTAGATAAGAGAGCCAAGGGACTGTGTGACCCTTGTGTGTGATGGTAGGCCTACTGAGACGGGGGCCAAAACCTCATCCATGTTCTATCACACTGCATGCATAGTGATAGGTCGTTTGGGAAAGCCAGATATCCACCTTTGGGTGAAGCGTATGCATGTGCGAGAGATACCCCTCTGCGCCACAGAGCTGTGGTCGCATCATGTCGTAGTGAACTTGACTCGTCTTTAGGGAAGGACCTGTAATCCACAGACTGGGATTACGACCCCTTGATTCATCGACCTGTCTTTGGTAACACACTAATGAGCCCCTGCTTGGACTGTGGGTCATGGGAAACACAAGGCTTGTTCGATAAAGCTAGTGCAGTCTGTAGTCCACAGTTGAAGGTAGAGTACCCCATCATTACAGATTGGATTCTTAAAACCATATGGATCATTTTCCCATCATATTAATTTAATTGTATTCATTTTATTATTGAAATGATTTTTGTTTTATTATTTGAATTTTTATGAATATCTCAATATTTTATTTGTGATTTTTAGACTTATAAAAATACAGTCATTGTTCTTACAAAGTTATAAATATTCAAATATATATTTTAAATTATTTTATTTAATTTTAAAATAATATATTTTTATAAAAAACCCTTGGGGGCCTATAGTGTACATGGGCCCACCATGTGGCATGTGGGTGGGGGGCCCACATGTGCCACAAAAGGGTGGCACTCCCCACCTTTTTTGGATACTCTTGTTTGCTTTATGTTCAAGTTTTTAAGATAAGGTAAGTTTGATTTGTGGCATGTGGTCAAATCTTGGAAGGGAAATATTGACCATGGCTTTTTCTGTTTTGTAGCAAGTTTATTTTAAAGAGATATGGTCAATTTGAATTGATATTAAATATTGATCTTATCTTATTTATATTTGGTAGTATTTATATACTTGATAATATTTGACATATCCTTATGGAATATGTGACGTGGATTATGCAATTTTATAGAATGCATGATATTTATTTATTTAAAAATATATTGATGGAAAAAATGGTTAAAGAAAAAGGGGTAATAAATGGTTACAAAGTCACTTCTATGTTGATGC
>NW_006498260.1:748947-761489 GCF_000471905.2 Amborella trichopoda
AAACCCTTGGGGGCCTATAGTGTACATGGGCCCACCATGTGGCATGTGGTGGGGGGCCCACATGTGCCACAAAAGGGTGGCACTCCCCACCTTTTTTGGATACTCTTGTTTGCTTTATGTTCAAGTTTTTAGATAGGAAGTTTGATTTGTGGCATGTGGTCAAATCTTGGAAGGGAAATATTGACCATGGCTTTTTCTGTTTTGTAGCAAGTTTATTTTAAAGAGATATGGTCAATTTGAATTGATATTAAATATTGATCTTATCTTATTTATATTTGGTAGTATTTATATACTTGATAATATTTGACATATCCTTATGGAATATGTGACGTGGATTATGCAATTTTATAGAATGCATGATATTTATTTTATTTAAATATATTGATGGAAAAATGGTTAAGAAAAGGGGAATAATGGTTCAAGCACCTTCTATGTTGATGACCCATCTATGGAATGGATGACTCAAATCTCTTACCCCACAAGTCACCTTGATCAACGGTCTAGATTCAATGTTGTGAAAGAGGCAAACTATGGGAAAACCCTAAATTTAAATATTCACTATAAATAGGGGTGCTCTCCTCCAATCTCTACACAACCTCTTTCTCTCTCCTAGAGGGGCACGTCAACTCTTTCTCCTCTATCTTTCTCTCTCTAATTTTCTCTCTCCAAGTTTTAGGTGATATTGTTTCTCCTTTCTAGACCTAAGTTAATTTTGGGGGTTAAAGTTTTAGTAGAGATTTTAAGAGGTGGTTATGTAGTTTGGCCGAAATCAGCTATCCCGGTTCGAGATTGAAGCTAGATCACAGATCCCACGTCATTGGGTGTGGTGACTCGATGTAGGATGTAAAAAACATGGTTGAGGTAATCTCCAGCATCTTTTCGTTTATTTGTTAAGTTCTTTTATTTTATATTCTCAAGCATAGTGTTACGTTTTATGAATGACATCAAGTAGTTGAGATTTATTTTATTGATGTGTTATTTATTTTGGAATTTCTATTGTTTGTAATAAGACCATCTGTGAGTGATCTTGTTACCAAAATTATAAAAAGTTATTATTATTATTAAAAAAAAAATTGTATTTATCCGGCAAAAGATCACATAGGTCTTTCTTTCAGGAAAACCCTCAAATCGATCTTCTCGACCTCAAGATGTATAGATATTAAACAAAATGAATTCAAATATTAAAAATAATGCATCTTGCACAATATTATCTAGGTCGATCCAATTTCAAGTTATTTTAAGTGTATAAATCTGCTCATTTATAGTATTTTTGGGGCTTTAAATTTCATGATTATAAAAAAAAAACATCTACTAAGAAGATTTAGAGTACCTTATTTCGAGGTTAATGTCCTGTATGAAATGAAGCTCACAATATATAAAATAACGAAGGACAACATTTTTATAAAATAAGGAAGGAAAACATTTTTATAAAATAAGAAGGCAAACATTTTTATAGAAGGCTTTTTATGCTTTTTCTATAGTATAAAACTTATATGCTTTTCTCTATCCAACTGTCCCAATCACAATGTCACATCTTTATATTATTTCATTTTTAATTTTAGTTTCACAAACTATTTTAAAATCAAATTTTGCCAGTCCTCTTAAAGTCGTATCTATGAAAAATATAAAACAAATATTCTCAATAAATAAAATAACCAAAATACCCCTAAAATCCTCAAGGGGTGTTTTGATCAGTATATTTATCAAAAAATTATTTTTAATATTTTTTTTAGGTGCACCACAATGATATAATGGCAGGTACCGAATTTCATATTTATCTAATTTGTAAAAAATTAAAAATAAAATACTTTGAAGTATCGGATCTAGAACAAACAGGCAATGGCTCACTTGATCTAAATTGGATGGTTAGATGGGGGTGAGCATATATTTTCTATGCTAGGGGAGGTATATAAACCAATAGTTTAAAAAGCGGATCGGTGACCGGGATCGAGCATCCCAAAAACCGATCCGGATCGGCGAATCGGCTATCCGGATCGAGAATCGGCTGAATCGATCGGATTAAAGTTTCAAAAAAATCCGAAAAAATTATTAAAATTCATTATAAATACTGTTTTTTAGGAATCCAATAAGAAATTAGAGTACTACATTATTAACTTTCATTTTTTTCATCAATTTGTGAATATTGAGATGCTCTTTCTCTGTATAAACTTAAGTATTAAATTTGCATCACATAAAAGAAAAATCATAGAATTATCATGGATAAAATATATAATTATACATGGACTATAATAAAGAGTAGACTAAATCAATAAAAGAATGGCCATTAAAATCTCGTTTTGGCGAAAAACCCTAACACGCTAAAACAACCCAAATTATTACAGCCTAACTAACTATAATCCAAAATTATTACAACCTACCTAATTATAATATTATATACTGAAATTATAATTATTAGTTTACATTTTATAATTATTTTATTAAATAAATAATAACAAATTAAAAATATTTTATAATATTATCTAATTTAAAATGCATTATTGACAACTGTAAGAAAAATAGTACATTACATAATGTAAAAATTAATAAATAAAATAAAAGATTTGGTTATCAATGTAAAAATTAATAAAATACATAAAATTTTTGGAAATACAACTTTAATTTATTATATGCCCAAGGGGGAACAAAAATTAACTCAAGAAGGGATAAACTATTATATGGCCTAAGGGGGGATTCGAATAACATTAGTGATAACCATCATGCCTCCTTAGCATATATGTTTAAAATTGCCTATTAATAGCATATATTTACATTCTGTTTTCATTTAATGATGTTTGAGAATTAGCCCACATCGAAGGATGAGTATTCAAATATGCTATATAAATAACTATCTAATTGGAAAATAAACACAAGTGTGAAAACACTAAGGCATCCGTGTACGCGTGCATGTGCGTGTAGCACGTGTGGGAGTGGTATGTGTCACACATGCACATGTGGGAGTGGTATGTGTCACACGTGTTGAAAGTGTTTTTGAGGCCTGAACGAGCTAGAACTGGTGCACACATGCACGCGTGCATGTGCGTGTCACACGTATGCACGTGTGGGAGTGTGTGTGGCATGTGTGGTAGTGTGTACACACGCATGCATGCACGTGTGGCACGTGTGGGAGCTTTTGAGGCTAGAACCGGTGCACGCGGCGTGCATGTGCATGTCGCACGTATGGCACGTGTGGGAGTGTGTGTGGCATGTGTGGTAGTGTGTACACAAGCATGCATGTGCGTGTGGCACGTGTGGGAGCTTTTGAGGCCAGAACCACCAAGGAGGGAACCCTTTCCTTTTTTAAAAAAGAAAAAGTTTATATAGAGTCGAGGCTCTAAACAATCAAATTAAAGCCTACCTAAAAAATTTCAATAGAAAAGGTTGTTTTAGTGCCTAATCGTCGAATTGATCATCTCGACATCAAGATGCATGGATATGAAAAAAACATGAATTTCACATTTTGAAACTAGTGCATATTGTAATGTATTTTTTGATCATCAATTTTCAAGATTTTTAAGTTCTCATAGATATGTTCAATCTGCACTATTTTTGAAGCTTTAAATTTTATAATTAAAGATAAAAATATATTTTAAAGCTATCACAAAGATTTTTAGTATTGAAACCACATTTCTTGACATTATTTGAAGGTGAGCTCTAATTTGATTGTTTAGAGCCTCGGCTCTATACAAATAGCACCCGAAAAGAAAATACCCTCTACATTGACAGTGGAAAGCAATTGTGAATCAACTTGACCAGAATAGACAAAATAGCTTACTTTATTAGTCTGATTGAACAAGCAAAGGTGGTTATATCTTCCTAATGAAGTTAATAGAGCCGACATACTTAAAATGAACCACCATATCTCGTTTTCTTTGGCCCACTTTATCTCAGTTCCTCTTTTCGCTTTTTTTTTTTTTAACATAAAATCTCTTGCTTTGTCTTTGAGGTGGTCCATCTTCTCTACCTCTTCAAGAATAACTCAATTGTCCAAAGTGGGTGCCAATTCAATTTCCCCATCCTTTTCCAAATGAAATCCACTCTTTTACACTTTTGTAGTCAGTACACCTCGCTCCCAAATAGGGGTGGCAACGGGTCGGGTATGTGTAGGGTTCGGCTGGATCCGAACCAAATCCAAATATTATTTGGGTCCAGGTTTTGGAATAAGATCTGATTTGGCAAGTCCAAAACTTGGACCCATACCCGTACCCATCGGGTCTTAGGTCTACCCCGTCGGAAGGTCTATTGCCATTAGATTTCAAGCCATCTGATTTATCGTTTAATAGCTAAAGATGACTACAAATTCTTATTGTATACGATCCTTAATACACTCAAACGAATATGGCTTAAAGTAAAGTATTTTATCTCTAACGATTTACGCATACGGGTTGGGTCCAAGTTTTTGACCCAAATCCGACCCATCGGGTCCAAATGCTGAATCCATACCCAGACCTGTGTTGGGTGTACCCAATGGTCCCAGGTCAGGTCCATCTATTGTCACCCCAACTCCCAAACACCCCCCCTTCTCTCTCTCCCTCTCTCTCTTGTAAGGAATAGCCAAATTCTAGAGAGAAACATGGGGATGCAATAATTTAAAACCCTAATTTCTCTCTCTAAATTAAAGATGAAGTTTATATAAGGGTGTTGTTTGTATAGAGCCGATGATCTAAACAATCAAAATGGAGCCCACTTTCAAATGGTATCGAGAAATATGGTTTTAATGTTGGAAATCTTTATGATAGCCTTAAAATATATTGTTATATGTAATTATAAAATTTAAAGCTTCAAAAATAGTGTAGATTGAGTAGATCTATGAAAACTTGAAAATTGACGGTCCAAAAATGCATTACAAGATGCACTATTTCCAAAACTTGAAATCCTTTTTTTTTTAATGTTCATGCATCTTGATGTCAAGATGATCAATTTGAGCATATTTGGAAATCAAAACTACCTCTTCTAGTGAAATTTTTGAGGTAGACTCTGATTTGATTGTTTAGAGCCTAGGCTCTAGATAAACTTTTTCCTTTATGTAATGTATCCTTACATTGTAGAAGTATGAGACACCATATAAAATTTTGTATGGATGTGTCGTTTTAGGGCCGTTTGGATCTATTGAAATGGATTACTTGGAGAAATCCATTTCCATTGACATATATTTCAAGAAAAGTATTTCCTTTAAAATATATTTCAGTTGTTTGGATGCTAAATGGATGCATAACATTTTCATTTTTTTTTTAAAAAAAAAAAATTGTTAAATATTTTTATTGTATTATTCATCGTAATATTTTTTTTATTAAATTTGAGACAATATCTCTCTCTAAATATTTTGAGATAATTTCTCTATAAAAAATTTCAAGTAGTTTCTCTCTTTAAAATTTGATGTAGTTTCTCTCTCTAAAATTTTAAGGTATTTTCTCTCCCTAAAACTTAAAATTTGAGATAGTTTTCCTCTCTAAAATTTTTAAGATAGTTTCTCTCACTAAAATCTCTCTAAAACTTAAAATTTGAAATTGTTTCTCTCTCTAAAATGGATCCATGGAAATGGATTACCTGGAAAAATCTATTTCTATTGAAATATATTTCGAAAAAAGTAGGTCCTTTAAAATATATTTCAATTGTTTGGATGCTAAATGGATGCATAACATTATTCATGTGTTTTTTCTAAAAAAAAATTTGTTAAATATTTTTATTGTATTATTCATCATGATGTTTTTTTATTAAATTTGAGACAATATATCTCTCTAAATATTTTGAGATAATTTCTCTCTAAAAAATTTCAAGTAGTTACTCTATCTAAAATTTGATGTAGTTTCTCTATCTAAAATTTAAAGGTATTTTCTCTCCCTAAAACTTAAAATTTGAGATAATTTTCATCTCTAAAATTTTTAGATAGTTTCTCTCACTAAAAATGTTTAAGTACTTTCTCTTTCTAAAACTTAAAATTTGAAATCATTTCTCTCTCTAAAATTTTTAAATACTTTCTCTCTTTAAAATTACGATACTTTTCTTTCTAAAACTTAAAATATGCGTTAGTTCTTAATCTAAAAATTTTGATATAGTTTCTCTTTTTAAAAATTTTAATACACGCTTTCTATAAAACTTAAATTTTGATATAGGTTCTCTCTCTAAAAATTAGAAAAAGTTTATCTTTCTAAAAATTTCAAATACTTTCTCTCTCTAAACCTTATAAAATTTGAGATAGCTTCTCTCTAAAAAATTTTGATATAGCTTTCCTCTCTAAAAATTTTGAGATATTTTCTCCCTAAAATTTTTCAAGTACTAACTCTTTCTAAAACTTAAAATTTGAAATAGTTTCTCTCTCTAAAAATATTGATACTTTCTCTCAATAAAATTTTTCAAGTACTTGCTCTCACTAAATTTTAAAATTTTTGAGATAGTTTCTCTCTCTAAAATTTGATAATTTTGAGATTGTTTCTCTCAAAAATTTGATATAGTTTTTCTCTCTAAATGTTTAAGATACTTCCTCTCTCTAAAACTTAAATTTTGATATATATTTTTTTCTAAAAGTTTTGAGATAGTTTCTCTCTCTAAAATTTTTCAGTACTCTCTCACTAAAATTTAAAATTTGAGAATATTTCTCTCTCTAAGAATTTTCGGGTACTTTCTCTTTATAAAATTTAAAATTGAAGATAATTTCTCTCTCTAAAATATTTCAAATACTTTCTCTCTAAAACTTAAAATTGGAGATAGTTTTTCTCTCCAAAAATTTTGAGATAGTTTATCTCTCTAAAATATTTTTAGATATTTCTTTCTCTAAAATTTGATGTAGTTTCTCTCTCTAAAATTTTAAGTTATTTTTTGTCTAAAACTTAAAATTTGAAATTGTTTCTATTTTTAAAAACTTTGAGATAATTTCTTTATCGAAAATATTTACTTAGTTTTCTTCTCTAAAATTCAAAATAGTTTCTTTTTCCAAAATTTTAAGATACTTTCTCTCTAAAACATAAAATTTGAGATAGTTTCTCTAATTCGTGGGGGTGTTTTGTGGACGTAGTTATATTTTATAAAGTGGACGTCTCTATAATAAAGAAATCTAGGTAGAAATCAATTTAGGAAGGTTAATGCAATGATACAAATTTCTTTATTTTTGGCTCGAAATGAAGAAAACATTTATGAGCCAAAATACATTTCAGTCCCAAAATTTCAATCTAAATGTCAGAAATGTGCCATTTCTACTTAAATACATTTTTGGAAATGTATTTCTAAGTATCCAAATGGCCTTTTATTGTCAGAAATCTTTTTTTGAAAATCTATTTCCAACTCTAGTTATGAAATTTAACATTTTAAAATATTATAGACTAAGTAGATCTATAAATATTTGAAAATCATGAAAATAGAGAGTCTAGATAAGTTATTACATGATGTACTATTTTTAAGACTTGAGATCATTTTTTTTCTTTATATTGAAATATATAAAGGTCGAGATGATCAATTTAAGGGTTTTCTAGATTTTTAAGATGCATCTTTCTTAGAGCAATATAATTTTTGCACGTTATATGAACTTTTTTTCTTTATATAATTAATCACATCCTTTAAATATACAAAATGCTAACTCATCACATCGATAAGGAACAACCACTCTCGTTCGATCCTAACCTCTTAATATGGGGAGGCATGTACTTTAGTTAGAAATCTTTAATACATGGGTATTTTCTTTACTTTACATTAGTATATTTTATACTATGGATTGGCAGGGTGGATCGTCTATTTACTGATTTTGATTTTAATTGGATATTTAAAAAAAAAAAAGCTATATAGACTTAAGAGGGTTTTAAGGTTGAATAATAATGAATTAAGATAAAAAAAAGGGACAAAAATAGAGAATTAGGGTGGGGTAGGGCTAATACAAGCCGGGTTACTGGTGTTAGGCTTGGTGATAACTAAACCACCATATCTATATTTTCTTATAAAGATTAAGGGTATTATGATAAATAGAAAATAGTCTTTCTTAAAAAGTAAGAAAGTGATATCTACATAAGAGAGTGAAGGAAGACATATTACACAGCCTTTTGAGGGTCATTTCTTTGGGGGTTATAGGAATGGATTTCCAATATAGATATGGGTCTCCAAGAGAAAGAAACATGGCCTCCAAAAAATGCAGCATTCCTATGAGTTTTGGGTTAATAAGGCTTTCACTTCTAGAGAGAAAATCTCTCTGTTACTCTGGATGTTATCTTTCTGGTAGCGGTATTGTAATGGAAATGAAGGTATTGATCGACGGTGTTGTTCGGTCGAGAGAGCGAGTTTAGAAGAGAATATTGGTGATGGTCTTTTATCGATGTTTAAAGAAAAGTATATCGCTTGTAACTCAAAATTGTAAGCTTTATTGAGATATTGCATTTCTGTTTGCCGAGGCTGTTGATGTATCCCTATGGGGTGAACCACGTAACTCATGTGTTGTCGTGGTGTGATTTTTATATTTGCTTTATTTCTCGCACTCGATTTATAGTTGTATTCATCTACTTCGTATTTAGTCAATCATGTACACGATCTTAGGTGGGATCCAGGTATTTGGGATTTTCGGTTCTGCAAGCTAGGGGTTCTTGAGTACCTTACCATTAGTATCAGAACACAAGGTGTGTACAGGAGGATTGCATTAAAAAAAAGATTAATGATGGAATTTGATGGATACATGGTTTGAAGTGGAAAAATATGGGGAAAAAATATTTGTGAAAATTCTACTATGGAGGCAAGTAAGTAGAAATCAAGAAAATCTATTCAATGAAAGTTGCTAAGGCAATTAAGGTGATTTTGCTATCAATGTGGAGATTGTTAGGTTTGATGATAGCCAAATCACCATACCCATATTTTCCTATAAAAATTAAGGGTATTATGGTAACTAAAAAATAAATTTTCTTAAGAAACAAGAAAGTGGTCTCTATATAAGAGAGTGAAGGAAGACATAATATTCATCATTTTGAGCGTCACCCTTTTGAGAGGTATGAGAATGAATCTCCAATATGGAGATGAGTCTCCAAAAGAGAGAGACATGGCCTCCGAAAGAGAGATGATATTCCCATGAGTTTTGAGTTGGTAAGGCTTTCATTTGAGAGAGAGAATTTTTCGGCTGCTCTCGATGTTATCTTTTCGGTAGCGGTATTGCAATAGGAAAGAATGTATTGATCGACAATGTTGGTCGGTCGTGAGAGTGAATTTAGAATGAAAGATTGGTGATAGTCTTTTACCTATAAGATGAACCACGTAAATCATGTGTTGCTGTGGTGTGATTTTTATGTTTGTTTTATGTCTCGCACTCAATTTATAGTTGTATTTTTCTACTTCACATTTAGCAAATTATGTACATGACCTTGGGTGAGATACTGATATTTGGGATTCCTGATTCCTCAAGCTAGGGGTTCTCGTGAACCCTACAATTGGCCCAGTCCTATAATAATGAATAAGATGGCAAATGGAGAAAACAAAAAAGAAGAGATGGGGTGGGGATGGTCGGGGGGTTGGGCGTTCCAGTTGACCCACCAATTCAATCCCCCTCTAAATATGGGAAAGAGTTACCTTATTTTTGGGCTTTTTATAATACCATAAACCTGATCAATCTTATATTTTCCTCTCAAAATTTTTACCCAAAAGGAACCTTGGTGGGTGTGTACTCTCTACCACCATTTTAAAGTAATGCAGAGTTCCTGTATGAATTTCCGAACCACCTTACTTCCCAAAAAAAAAACCCAAACCACCTTATTTTATTAGTGCGCACACCTTAGCCCAACTAACCAAATGAAGCCTTTTCACTCTCAGTATCCTCTCCACTTCTCTCTCCCGCTTAAAGACGGGTATTCTCTCTCTCCCCTTAAAGATGGAAATCTATATATCCCCTTGATTCTCTCTCTTCCTCTCTCTCTCAATTCCATTCCACGTTACTCTCTCGATCTGTCATAGTCTTGTTCACGTCTCTCCCTCTCTTCCCCTAAATATGATAAGTATATTTCTCTCTCTCTCTCTTAAATACTATTTTTTTATATTAAAATAGGTGTATACTCTCTCCCTCCCTCTTAAAATAAGTGTGTATTCTATCGCTCAAAGATAGGAATGTGTCCAATCTCTATAGAATAAGATCTCATATTATTTTCGCGACACATGTCTACCCCTTAACTTTAGTTTAATAATATGGTATAGATAATAGATAAATATATAAATAAAAGAAAACACTACAAAACCTCTATAGGTGAAGTTCTACCGTACTTTACTTACGGCTTTATCATCGTTCAAAGTTTATCACACGGTCATAAATGTTTGATAGTGTTTGAATTTTAATATTTTTTTTACCAATCATAATGATCTGAAATTTTGTAGGTGTGTGCGCCTTAGTGAGATGCCCATGAATAAAATGTAAAACAAATAATTTGAATGATAAAAATTACACAAAATATACCTATAAATTTTCAGGGGTAATTTCATCATTTTATTTTGTGACTATTATTTTTTTAATGTTTTATTTTGGTGCGACTTGATCATATGTGCACATGCCCTAAATTTTAGATAAATCTGATTAGTATAATAATTATAAAAATTCAAATACTACAGGACAATTGTGACCGTGTTATGAACTTTGGACGATGATGAGGTGTAGGTGAAATACTGTAGAACTTCACCTATAGGCGATTTGTAGTGTCTTCCATAAATAAATATAATAATGATACACATGTGCGTTGTAAGTGTACTAATTGTTAATCACAAAATTTAATCTTATTATAAAAAGAGTAATAGAAAGAGAGAATTTGTTGAATCCATCTTCACATATCGGCTTCTATTAAGTAATATTTTTTTATATTTTAATTATATTAGTCTCTAACCCACTCTAAAATTATTATTAATTAGATTAGAAAACTTATTATTCACTTATAAGTAAATATTATTCTAGAGAATTAGAAAAATAAAATTACAAAAATTTATCATATAAACTTCATAGTATGATTATAATTCTACTTATGACTTGAATTTTGAGGTTATTCTTTTTCTAAAAATATGATTTCAATAACATTTTTACCTATCTAATTTGATTTTATGGTTAATTACTATCATATTCAATTATATCATTCACTGATATAAATAAAACTATTTTTACTTATCTTAATAAATATATTATTTACTTATAAGTAAGTACTATTTTAAAAATTTGAGAAACTAAAAATGCAAAAAAGAAAAATATATAATGAATTATCTTTTTGAAGGTTTTACAAATCGTTGTTTCAGATCGGAATCACCGGATTCGGATTAAAAATCATTGTAGCCGATCCGGTTCCCATCTTATATCGGGAGCCCCCCTTGAATCGGATGGTCCTATTAAGAATAAAAACCAGTCTCCTTGTCATTTTTTAAAGTTGGCGTAATTTAAAAATAAAAAATTAAAAGAAAGGGCAGCCCACCTCACCTTTTTTTTTCTTTCAGTCTTATAAGGACGAACATTACCTCTCACGTATACTTCCCAATCAAGAGAAAAAATAGCTAAACAACTTATACACGTAGCTAATGCGTACATTCAAGTATATACCTAAGACATTTAAGATTTTACAAAGCCTTTTATCTTTAGAAAAGACTTTGTTTTATTGCTTCTTACTTCCTGCAAAAGTGCACGCTACTCCATCAAGGTTTAACTCTCTCTGCAGCACCCACTCTCTCTCGCTGTCGCGATGTTCAACTCATATAAGTGTATATTTTATACTTCATAGCCGTATAAAATGGAACAAACTCTCTCGCTAACTCGTATTTCAAAATATACTACCGTAGCAGTATAAAATATTCTAGTATTAGTGGGACAATTACTCTCGTTCTAGCTTTATGTTTAGTAAAATCTTTTAGCTTTATGTTCCCTCCCTCCCCAACTTTCGCCTCTTTCTTCCTTTTTTTTTTTTTTCTTCTACAAAATTTGTTCTATTAATAATTATATTAAATTTAATTCTATAAAAATTTTCTGTCTACTAACTAGTGCAAACAAATAATTCTATTAAAATTCTCTCTCTCTCTCTTGATATATGTATATATATATATATGAAAAATCTTCCCAACGCTTATAGGTAAAAATGAACAGTGATTTTTCTTACCATCATCACCGTCTAAAGTTCATCGCACGGTCACGATTGTCTGGTAGTATTTCATTTTTTATTTTTATTTTATATACAAATCAGAATGATCTGAAATTCGAAGCTTATGTACATCTTAGTGAGACGCACCTAATAAAAATATAAAAAAAAAAAATTGACGAAAAACAAAATGACTAAAATACCCAAACATTTCGGAGGTATTTTGGTTATTTTTTTCATGTAAAATATGTTTTTGATATTTTTCTTAGATTCGCCTATTTTTTATGAACACACGTTCCGAATTTCAGGTCATTCCGATTTGTAGAAAAAAATAAAAAATGAAATACTACCAGACAATCGTGACCGTACGATGAACTTTAGACGGTGATGATGGTACGTGAAATCACTGTTTATTTTCGCCTATAGGCATTTTGTAGTATATATATATATATATATATATATATATACATATACACACACACACTACGACTC
>NW_006498260.1:784401-804358 GCF_000471905.2 Amborella trichopoda
TGTAAATTAAAAAAATAAATTTATTTATTTTTCTTGTTTATTGTTAGAAATAAATGTGATATTTATGCTTTTAGTAAAATTGTGATATTTCTTTCTACTGTTCTGAATATTTAGATATTGTAAAATTCATGTGCAAATGACTGCCTTATTATTTAAAAAAATTGACATTTTTGCATTTGATTATAGTATTGTTGTGAAATGTTTATTTGTGGATTGATATCCCATAAATTGTGATAATTCCGTATTCTTGAATTTTTATAAGAGTTTTTCTATACATAATAAATTGGCAATTATGCTAGAATGCCTTTACAAACTGCTACCTTTCTAAATTTGAGCCCAAAATATTTGATTGGTTATTTTTGAAATGTTATAGAGAGTGACTGTTATTAATGGTTTAAGTGAAATTCATATTAATGATTTCAGTGATATGTTGAGTACATGATATTGCTGCTTTCGAATGTTTAAAGAGATTTAGAAATAATTTAAGTATGCAAGTGGACTCAAGTGGACTCATCCGGTTCGCCGGTGAGGTATAAGTGAACCTATCTGGGACGCCGGTAGGGATTAAGTGGACTCATCCGGTATGCCGGTGAGGTATAAGTGGACCTGCAGGGATTAAGTGGACTTATCTGGGACGCCGATAGGGATTAAGTGGACCCATCAGGACGCTGATGGGGTATATAGGTGACCTACTTGGGACGAAAGTAGGGTAGTTTGTGAAATCCTTTGAATTATGTACTGCCGTTAAAAGTGTTATAAGCATTTCAATTACTCGGATTATACTTAATTATGCATTTATTGAAAGTGAAACTGTTGATGCATTTCTATTAATAGATCTCATTTTGGAAAATATTGATATCTTTCAATCATGATTATTTTTAGGATTATGATGATCACTTACTGAGTAGCCAAACTCATCAAACTATGGTAAACATTTTTTCAGGATAACTACGGATTCATTTTGAGTGCTAGTCAAGATCAACCTTGGAAGATACTGTTGTTGTGCTAGCTTTCTTTATTTATTTTGTAAGACCTCGCCACTGTAAATTTGTCCTATCAATAGATGTATATATGTTTTGTCTGTCACATCTCAGGAATAACAGTACTGTAAATTCTTGAGGTGTGAGTCAAATTCTCACACTTGAAGAAACTAGGGCAACACTACACCATCCAAATCTGAACATCACCACGTTGCCACTCTTTGAGTAGACTACGGCAACTATACACAGAAAAATTTCGAGAGAGAAAACTATGGCGGAACATCCACGATTGCCCACAAACCTCGAAACTAGGTAACGATTCCTCTATTGATCTCGATCTTTAAATAGGAAACACACAAATAGCAGCATCACCACACTAAACATAGATGCATGGATTTTTGTGCACAAACTAGGAAACAGCCTAGGGTTTAGATCTCAATCTTTAAAGAAGAGATTGCCCATAAACTTCGAAACTAGGCAAAGATTCCTCTATTGATCTCGAGCTTTAAGGAGGAATCAAACAAACAACAGCATCACAATAGTAAACGCAACCCACATGGATTTCTGTGCACAAAACCCTAGGAAACAATATAGGGTTTAGATTGAACAGTCCTAGGAAGAAACATTTTTTTTTAAGCCATACACCCCAAGAATCGATCTTAGGGCTATGGCAAAAACAATGCAAGCAGTAGTAAATAAATCAATAAATAAATAAAGGTAACAAAGATAAAAAGAGCAAGAGGATCAATGCTCTGATACCTTGCTAA
This sequence comes from Amborella trichopoda, assembly GCF_000471905.2. Next base: position 786,149 of record NW_006498260.1, read on the forward strand.
AAAGAGAAGGAAAAAGGGTGAGGGGGGTGAGGGAGAGATTGAAAGAGGAGAGAGAGTTGAATAGAGAGTGATCTGAGAGTCCAATATACCTCATGCACCTCTCCCATCTTCTTTTTATACTAATGAAATATGAAAAATGGCAATACTTCCTATACAAACTGAAAATAGGACATATAGAACAACTTAAATGAAAAAGAAATAAAGATAGAAAGACTTTTTAACATATTCTATTAATAGTAACTTAATCAATATAATAAAATACGTACACTAGCTCTGTAAGTTTTTGTAATTAACAGAATCTAAGCTTTTGTAAGCATGGTACAATTGACCCAACAAACACAAACAAATGACGAGGAAGAGATCCACATCAAAGCTCGCACACATGCATCCCATTCAGCCAATACAACATACTTCATAACTAAATATTTATTATATTTTCTTCTAAACCTTTTAGAAGGAGTGCCCTTCCCCTTACTAGCATCCAAAGGTTTTTTATGATCGCTAACAATACTTTATTAATAGAAATAAATACATAAACCAGGATATGAAGGATCGACATTAGAATATTCTGCTTTTATCAGATTCCATGAAGCTTCTCATGCATGATTCGCCTATGTAGTTCTCTTAAAATCTAAGTGTCACTAAGAATACCAAACTTCACCCAACATACAAATCAACCATGAGGAAGGGTGTCACAATAAGGCTAACACACACAACCCAAACAATCAACTGCCTAGATGCCTCCCATATATAATACTTATAATGATTCTCACTAGGTAAATCTGAAAGACGGTAATCCAGCCTTGCCCTAATGGATGAGGAACTTTTGACATTATATACAAAATATGATAATTCCAATTATATAGTCTATCTGAAACAAATATTGCATCCTTGCCCCAGTGGATGACAAACTTTAGACATGGCTTTGTGGTGAATACCTAATACACTATACATTGGAATATTGTAATAATGCATTATAATATATATATATATATATATAATACACAATCAAAACCCATAAAACAGTAGGAGCTGATAAAAAGTAAACTTTAACAATGTCAAACAATTTCACAAGGTCGTTGATAGATGTGTGCCTTTATGGCAAGATCCCCACAAACATTTAGAAGGGGGGAACAAGTGACCACCTCACTTGGCACATACGGCATCCAACAAACAGAAAAGGCAAGGTTTAAGGACTCCACTAATCACTTGACTTAGCTGGGTTGGTCAAATCTCCAACTCGACGTGCTTCTTATCAAGTGCAGTGAGGAAGTACTTTCATAGAATGCTCAATCCAAAATCAAAGTTGACTAGATTTCAGCAATTTCCATGTCAAGTGTAACTAAGTGCACAGGAATTTGGTTAGAAAGCAACTCATAACCCACTGTGCCTAAAGGCATGAACAAAGTAGTTACACATGAATTCGGTTAGAAGGCACCTCATAACCCACTGTGCCTAAAGGCACAAACTAACAGCTTGATCCATCTTTGTATACTATGCTGGTGCATCAAATCACTTTGGCAGATTGCAAATTCATATGCTCAAATGCTTTTCAAAAATGCGAGCTGGTCGGAACCACTTGAGTTGCTTGGAACTGGTGAGGTACTGCTATGGGTTCTAGACTCCTTGATTTTGCCCTAGTTCCCACCAATTCTTACCTATGTTTATTTATTTATTTATTTTTATACAAAAGAACCCCAGAAAACTGGCCAGCAGGCTCAGGTGGTTGCAAGCCGGCTTGGAACATGCAGGTGACCGTTTGACCCATCAGTCCTTAAACATTGTGCTTAAACAAGGTAGATTTCTATAACAATATGGGGACATTGGGCAGCTGGAAGCAGGAATCAGAATTGGAGATGTCCGATTCTGAAATCTGAAAGGCTGAAAATTTAGTACAACATAATGGAAAATACTGTGTTCGATTACCGTGTCAAGAAATGTGAGGATTTTAGAAAACTATGTTCGGTTTAAGCTGACATTTTATAAATTTTCATTTTATAAATTACAAGATCTGAAAATTAGCCAATTTAAACCATTCATTAAAGTTCTTGTTAATGAGATGGTAAAGTTTGTTAGATGAATGAGATTTCAAAATCATAGCTCATCCATGGTAGGTCTCGCAAAATGGACAGTTTAAATCACAAAAAACGAAAACATATTTTGGATGGGTTGAGACATCTCTAAGTATTTTAATTTTATTTTTATTTTTTATACATCAGAATAAGCAAAAATTTTGGCTTCTATACTTCTCACGCTCAACCACCTATAAAGATTATAGAAAAAATAATTTAGAAAATTATTATGATTGAAAGACCCTCACAAACAGTTGAGAGCATGCCTGAGTATTTCAATTTGATTTTATTTCCTGTACACTGGATTGAGCTAAAATTTTGGGCATCTATGCTTCTCCGCCTCACGCACTTGTAAAAAATATAAAATACAGTTTGAAAAAATAGAATGACTGAAACACACCTGAAACTCCACCTTATACTTCACCTAAAATGCTATTGATTCATCAGTCAGATCTTGATTAGATGGTCCAGAGCATGTTTGAGTATTTCAATTTTTTTTTGTATATATTGGATGGAGCTGAAATTTTGGGCCTCTATATATCTTAGTAACTCGTACCTATAAAAAATAGGGAAAATATATTAGTATCTCCTATTTTTAAATTTCATTTCTTAAAAAACCCGTGATTTCAAAACTATCTTTCAACCACCCTGGCCACTTAAAACCTATTTTTTAACCAAAACAAATGTGAGAAAGACATGCTCTTTCTAAACCCAATCCCTTCTCTCTCTTCATTTATATACCCTGAACTTCTCTCTTTCTCTCTCTTGGTACGTCTTTCACTCTCTCTCTCTCCTCCCGTGAAAAAAGGCCTATTTTTAGTATTTTGAAATATCACCACCTGTAAATTACCAAAACACATTCTCTCTATCTAGAAATTCTCTCTAGAAATTCACTCTCTCTCTTTCTGATCGTCATTATAAGGCGGGTTTTACCGTCATTGCCCACAAATTCTCTCTCTGTCTCTTTTCTCTACTATCTCAGGTTTTACTGTTATTCTCCTTTTTTCGCCATTTTCAAAGTCTTCTTCGACGATTTTTTATCGCCTCTGTGTTTTTCAGAGGGCTTAACTCCTCATTCTGCAAAGTAAGAGTATGCTTGCTTTACTTTTTTATTTTATGTTCGGATTAATAATTCTAGTTTACAGACAGCGTTTTAAAATGCAAGATGCGGCCCTGATGCAGTGGGGGGGGCGATGCAGCTCGATCCGGCCCGGATGCGGGTGCATCGCGATGATGCGGTCAATAAATGTAAAAGAATTCTAAAAAATCTAAAAAAATAAGTTAATGCATAGAAAAAAATATGAAGGTAATATGTGATAGTAGGTATTTTAGTTTAATGATTAACTTCAAAACTATTAGTTGTCGGAGATTCTGTATCCAGTTATCCACTATCCCCTGATAGAAACTAAAAACTTGAAACCAGCTTCATAAAGCATTCAACAATCAACAACTATCAGCACAAATTTGCACCATAAGCACAACTATAATTAAGCACAACCATCAACAACCATAAGTACAACCATAAGCACAAAATAATGATATTAGATCAAAAGTCAAGCTCAAGAAGAGTTAATAGTTAATAAATAATAACTTAATACAATCATCCATTTTGAGAGCCAATTTTGAAATTTGAACTTCATTTTTTCAAATACCAATCAGACAAGTCATCTTGAGAGTCGTCATGTGCATCATCAATATCATCCTCGATGACCTCCATGTATTCTTCTTCATCAGTCTCCTCTGAGTCAGCTTCCTCCTCGACCTCTGAAGCTAATGTGCGAGTGCGACTAGACCCAGCAGCTCCTCTACTCCTTTGTGCTCTAGTGTTAGATCGATCTTCTTCATTAGCCCCTGTTGCTAGCTCGACATCAAGCCATGCAAAATCCTCACCCTCAAACGTACGCTCTTGTCTTGGATTCATGGTCCACTCATTGTCCACTCACTTATGGAATCACATCAACTTCATATAATTGAATAGGGTTGAGCTTCGTGTGACTTTCATACCTCTCCCTAAGCTGCTTGTTATACCGCACATAAACCAAATCATTCAACTTTTTCTGCTCCAATCTATTTCTTTTTTTTACATGGAGCTATGGTAGAAATTTGAAATCAGATAAATTAGATTTTAGATTAGAAAATTGAAATTCAATAAATAAGGATTAAGGAATTAGGAGTAAAGGACTTACATGCTCAAATGCACTCCAATTGCGCTCACAACCAGATGAGCTACATGTGAGATTCAATACTCGAATAGCGAGACGTTGTAGATTTGGTATCTCGCTTCCATATAATGCCCACCATGCAGCTGTATAATATTTTATAATTTAAAATATAGTTAAAAATTAAGGGTATAAAATAAACAATGGAACTATAAATAAAGTAAGAGACAAGTAAGATTACTTTTGGGCTTTTGGCCTTTATTTGGATCAGTAGTGTCCCTATTTCGAGTGGCAATATCTCTCCCAAAGTTTTCCAAGGCCAAGGCTAACTTGAACTTAATCAATTCATGGCTCTGGATCTCATCCTGGATTCTTTGTCTGGCACCAACCTCTCCAGCACATCTAAGAACCCACCATTTATTACACAATCTGACTCAATGGATGGGTGCTTGTAGTGAAGAGATGGGTTTAGAAAATAACCGGTTGAATGAAGGTGCCTGTGAAGCTGGGTATCCCATCTCCTATCAATAATTTCAAATATAGCCTTGCGCATATTTTCATCATCCTTTAAAACATCTTTTATTTCAATTCTTTCCTTAGTCATTGCCTCATGTATGTAGCCCATGACGGGCTTCGCATCACCATCAACCAGTCAAAGCACTCTCACTAAAGGGCGAGCCACCTCCAATGCAATAATTATTTGACTCCAAAAAGATGTATTCAGAATAATTTTTTCAGCCTTTCTCCCATCCTTAGGCTTTCACCATTTGCTTTGACTCCGTTGCTCTGAAGCAAACATGGTCCTCAAGGCACTTTTTTGCTTGGCTAGGCTTCGAAGAGTGAGAAATAACGTGGCAAATCTAGTGATACCCGGTCTCACTAATTCTCTCTTCTATGTAAAAGACCTCATCATGCTTAGGACTGTGGTGTGATTGTAAATAAATCCAACAACAAACATCACCCCACTAAATAAAGATGTTGTACCCATTTCCTTAAGCATAAGATTAACATAGTGAGCTGCACAAGGAGTCCAAAACATATGCTTCCTTTTCAAAGTCAAGAAATGCCCAGCTGCAGCATAGTTGGCACCATTATCAGTGATCATTTGTACCACATTTTGCTCCCCAACAAAATCAACAACCTCATCCATCAAGCCAGATAAGTATGTACCATCATGTGACTTGTCTGGTGCATCAATAGACTTAACAAAAAAAGTACATGTTGGGCAGTTAACCAAAAAATTAATGAATGCCCTTGATTTTCCATCGGACCAACCATCACACATAATAGTAGCCGCATATTTCTCCCACCCTTCTCTCTAGGAAATCAAAATTTTATTCACATCAAATACTGCATCCTTCAACAAGGACTCCCTAACCTCGTGTAGTGAAGGAGGAATAAGTCCTAAGCGATATTGCCCAATTGCCTGGACAATACATGCAAAACTATCCAGAGTTATAGTATAAAGGAATGTCGGCCATGTAAATCCACTTTGCAATCTACTTACATACCGACTTCCTTTGTTCTTTCTTATATTTATTGTCAATTGTGGTTTGTTTTATTTTTTTCTTTCTCTCCTGAACCACAATTTCGGGGCTAAGGGTGAAAAAAGAATCCATTGGCCCCTTAGAGAGAGGTGTTCTTCTCTCAGCACTACCACCAATATTTATAACCCTCTCTCTTGAGGTTGGAGTATGAGTACCCTTTTGCCTCATAGCAACTTCAGACATATCATCATCATCATCAGCAGCATCATCAAATAATTACATATCATCAAGTAATTCCTTTCTTTTCTTTTCTTTTTTCTCTTTATCTTGTTTCAATCTATCCAAATATTCTCTAATCTCCTTTTTTATATCATCTGTAGCTTGTGGGTATTCTCTTACATTCCCAAAAATTCCGGCTAAATGCTCTTTTTGTCGAAAAATACCACCCATGTAAGTATTTCCACAGAGCAAGCATATCACACAATTTCTATCTTTCGAATTTTTTTCGTTTAGCATATTTTCAAGCCGGATCCTTGTTACTAGAAGATTGGGAAGAAGGCATTGCCCTAAAAATAAGTATAATAGTATTATTGTACAAGAAGGAATAAAAAGTTACCGACTCTGTGAAGTAATGCTCGATTTCTTCACAGCCTCTGAAATCTCCAATTTCTTATCACAAATTCACCTTAACATCCCCAAATCAACAATAAAAGGCATCAAATGAACATCCAAGTATCAAACAATCGCCAAATCAAATATTTGGATGAAAAAAAAAATTCGCCAAATTTTATGTTTCCTTTGATTTGATGCAAAAAAAGCCACAAAGTGGCTGGAAATCTTCGTTTATGGGGTATAATAACCCCCCAAACAGTTTCCCTAAACTTTGGAACTACAAAAAGACCATTTTGCCCCTCCTCAAGGGGCAAAATTGAAAAAAATTTCCATAGAAACAAATGCGGTACGATGCGGGATGCGGCCTGATGCGGCGCATATACGGCCGCATCTGTCAAAAGCGCATATGCACCAGTTCGCGATGCGGATGCGAGCGCATCCCGCATGATGCGACCACATTTTAAAACACTGTTTACAAAATACGGATACTTGGTTTTGGGATTTATATTGAGAATAGATTCGTATTTTTTATAGTATTCTTCGGTTTCAGTTTCACTTGTTTCCCTCTCTATCTGCATTCTCTTTTTCTCTCCGTACATTTACTGTGTATTCGGGAGGAGAGAGAGTGAGATGAGAGAGATGGGAAATGTGAAGAGAGAGAGTAGGGGGTTAGAGATGGGAAAGACGAAGAGAGAGAAGGGGTTCAACGAGAGAGAAAGATAGAGAAGTTTGGGAGGATGGCTTTTAGAAAAAGCAAGCCTTTTTAGATTTGTTTGGCCTAAAAAAAATAGGTTTAAAGTATCTTAGGGGGTTAGAAGAAAAAAAATCTATAATTTTTATACCCCATGATATCTTTTAAAGCCTGGGTCTATTGTGAAATGAAACTTAAAAAGGGGGGGCATGGAGATATTTTCCCTAAAAAATATTTTGTAAAGATAAAATGGCCAATGTGCCCTGAATCCGAGGGGTAATTTGGTCATTTTATTTTATAATAAATCATTTTCTTATATTTTTATAAGAATTACCCAATGAGGCTCACATATCCTCCACATTTCATCTCAATCGCTTTTGGAAATAAATAAAAATATTTGATGTTTTTGTCACATTTTCAAAATGATAAAACAGTCCAAAAATTGATGGAAAATCCACATTTCCCAATGTTTGGGCAATTTACTCTTTCATTGGGGCATTGGGCGAAAAATCTGTCAATTGTTTATTACCCCTTTCTACTTCAAAATCATGTAAATTCAAAAGTTTATAGTTGCGCGTCCAGGATTAATTTCAGCACTTCAAACCCATTGCATTCTAATGACTGCATTTCTGACTATATGAATTATGAAAGATGAGACGACCAAGGTAAAGATGTCAGACCAAAGCTACACTGTTGAATGGATGTTTCCAAGAGAAGTATTCAAGGTACAGAAAGTTAAGTTCACTCAACCATTTGTGATGTTTCCTTACCACATGAAATAACCTATAATGGTGGGACGAGAATATAAACGACCTTACTAGCAACAACTCTTAAAGGTCAATATGAAGCAAGCTCAAATCAAAAGTACTTCTAACATAACTCACTCTAGCATCTAGACTATGAATTTTTTGAGATGAAAGGATCAGAATCTGAATAACAGCTACAAGATAAGTGTAAAGAAGTAACAATCTACAGAATATAATGCCTAATTGGGAAGCTGTAGAGAAATGTTAAAAAGAGTTATATCACACTATTACTTAAAAACATAATGAAATGGTGGATAAAAAACACAGCTAACATAATGTTATAGAAGCAACAACACATAGCTAACATAATGTTATAGAAGCACCAAAACAATCACGCCTTCATTTTGTAACCCTATGTTCAGACGTGAGAAGCAAACAACTATTTAGTATTTTCTACATTCAAATGCTACAGCAACAGAATACATGCAAAATTCTTACTACCTCAAATTCAAGTGCTTTCCTCTCCTCATTTGCTTTAAAAATGCAACATCACTATTTTATGGCTTAGATCATCATCATCATCATCATTTTAGCCTTTTCCCAATTAATTGAGGTCGGCTACATGAATCTTAGTTCTTCATTCTGCTCTATTAAAGGCCATATCCTCAGTGAGGCCACAAATCCCCATAACTTTTCGAACTACTTCCAACCACGTTCTTTTGGGCGGACCCCTTGCCCTTTTCAGTCCTTCCACTTGAATTAACTCACAGCTCCTAACAGGTGATGTATTTGGTCGGCGCCACACATGGCCAGCCCACCTAAGTCTACTCTCTCTCATTTTATCGCCTATTGGTGCTACGTCTAAATTCTTTCGAATATATTCATTTCGAATTCTACCCCTTCTTGTCTTGCCACTCATCCATATCAACATCCTCATCTCCACTACACTCATTCTATGAATATATTATTTTTTGTCCACCCAATATTCCGCCCCATATAGAAAAGCTGGTCTCACCGCTATCATATAGAACTTGCCCTAAAGCCTCATTGGTATGCGGCAATCACATAAAATTCCAATTGCACATCTCTAATTCACCCACCCAACTCTAATTTTGTGTGAGACATCTTCGTCTATCTCTCCATTTTCCTGGATTATCGATCCAAGATATCGAAAGTGCGGTCTTTTTTGTACTTCCTGGCTATCAATCTCAACTACTTCCTCGTCTCTACTCTTATTATTACTAAACTTTCACTGCATATACTCTATCATAGTCTAACTAATTTTAAAATCTTTACATTCTAGAGCATCCCTCCAAAGTTCTAACTTTGTGTAGATGCCTAGTTAAGTCGTCCATAACTAAGACAAAGAGGTATGGGCTCAATGCTGACCCTTGATGTAGACCCACTATCACTGAAAACTCACTCGTCTCTCCACTAGTTGTTCATACACTAGTTACCGCTCCATCGTACATATCTCTCACCAAGTCGATGTAGTGTCTAGAGACGCCTTTCATTTCTAACACTTGCCAAATCAAATCTCAAGGTACTCTATCATAAGCTTTCTCTAGATCAATAAAAACCATGTGGAGGTCTTTCCGTTCATCCTAAACTTCTCAATTAGTTGCCTAAGTAGGAATTGCCTCAGTTGTTGACTTTCTTGGCATAAACCAAATTGGTTTTCAGATACACTCGTTTTATGCTTTAGTCATTGCTCAATGAGTCTCTCCCAGAGCTTCATAGTATGGCTCATAAATTTGATCCCGCGATAGTTAGCACAATTTTGTATGTCTCCATTGTTTTTGTAAATAGGTACCACAATGCTTTTCCTCCATTCGTCTAGCATTTTCATTGTTCTCAACACCTTGTTGAACAACTTCGTCAGTCAGTCAATGCCAATTTTCTCCATGCACTTCCAAGCTTCTATCGGGATACTATCGGGTACTAAAGCCTTTCCAATCTTCATCCTTTTCAATGCTTCTTTCACTTCCGACATCCTAATCCTATGAATGTATTTATGACCTTCTCTGTCACTTGTACCAACAGTACCTTCTACCATTATGTTCCCATTGTGTTCATCATTTAATAATTTTATGGCTTAGATATATAGAGACAAAGGATAATGTCAAGGACATAACCCACTTATTGGTGTGGAAACCACTGCCAAGCACCATCATCTAGTGCTCCTTAATACCTTCCTTAAAAAAACCTTATAGAACCCATGTCATTTATTATATAACATTTAATTATCAGGGCTTCACCATTCCCCTTGATGATTATCTCTATATTGATGTTGAGCTTGCTTTATAAGCCAAAAGAAGATGTTCAATGGTTCATTGACCATAAATATCCCAACACTACCTAATGTCTACAATATCCTTTGCAAACCCTCTAGCCCTCCATTCATCACCTTCATCATACCTATGCTGTTCTTGCAAGACAATATCTCTAGTACTTTCGTTGAATGACCTGTGTATATTATTTTTTTATCATAACAAAAATAAATTAAAGAGAACAAGAACTTAACTGACTTTCTATTAGCCAACTCCAGTGTATTTTTGTATTGATAAAAACAAATAGAAAACTAAGCAATCATTCATAATCATAAAATTCAAATGCCCAACAACTACACAAATACTTGATTAATAATTAAACACCTCAAAGCATAATTAAACTGTGTGGTTCCAATCTGACTAGATTAGAATGAAGGCCCACATGTGTGTATCCAATATTGTGACACATCTATGTGGCAGGTTTCCTTTTAGTCTTCCTCCAACATCTATCACATTTCGATTTCTGTATCTTAGTTGCCACCTTAGCTAACTCCACTACTGCTAGTCCCAAGCCCAAATGAGAGAGAATGAGGGTTGTGCTAGGTTGGCAGCTAGCAGAAAACGTTTGCCACATCCCTATCAATCCCGATCCAACATTATATACTCATGCTAGGGCATTTTATAGTCCTTGATAGAGTGGAATAGCAAACAGGATTTGTGTAGTCAACCCCAAATAGATGGGAGAAGGCTTGGATGATGATGATAATGATGATCTACTAACTTAGCTACAACTAACTGTTTGATATATTTTGTATCAAAACATCCAAATTGACATCAAACCAGTCAAACCATATATGGAGTAGCAGGCTGCCCTATAATGTGGTTGTCCTATCCCAACAACGAGGGATTGAAACCTACGGATGCACATCCCATGTGACACAACAACCCCTTAAAAGATAGTGAATATGAGGAAATTCAAACAATGGTGACCCATCGATTGTAGATGCATAGGTTGAGCGGTCAAACAGGTAGGCTGTATCATAAATGCCGGAACTGCCGACACCCGCTAAAGATCATCAAAACAGCTTCATATTGAGATGAAATCGAGAGAGTTCTCATGATGTGTGAAATGGGATATCCCAGTAGAAAATCATGAGTTCGGGACGTCATCATGACACATACTACCACATGAACGGTGGTTGAGGGGAAATGAGTTAAACCCCGATCAAAAGAGCTCAGAATGCCATCAAAACTGGCCAAAGTTTAATACCCCCAAGTTACCCTCCAAAAATCAGGGCATTCCGATGTCAGATCCCCGCGAAACAAAGTTTCAAAATTGAAGCCACAGCTGTTGCACTATACAGAGGACCATTTTACAAAGGCCACCTATCAGAAAGAGTTCAACTGACTAAAAACTTGACGGGACATAGATCAAGTCCTAACAACAGTATGTCTAAAATTTCAGAGGCATCAAATATCATGCAATATGATTTTCCAAAGATCTAAAACAAAGCCGCCTCCAATGTGTTCTTGAGGTCACCACTGGTAAGAATTCTAGGGACCTAAATAGCATCCAACAACATGACTTTCCAGGATTCTTCTGGTCATATCTCCCAAACCCTATAGTGAAACAAGCTGAAGTTGGAGGAATTGTTCTACACTCAATCATCTTTCCATCCATGTGTGCGTGTGTGCATATATATATATATATATATATATATGCCTTGCTGGTTGCAAGTAGCATGACCTTTGGCCCTTGCTCCATCAATTTCTGCCACCAAACTGCAAAGTATTTGGAGCTGAAAATTTGTATATAAGCTCCTCAATCAATCCCCTAAACAACAATATAACCATTTGCTGGTTATCTGCAAGTTGAAAAGTGGATTGACACCCAAATGCAGACTAAAACAAATTCTGCAGCACAGTAACCTTTGGTCAATCAAAGAATCATAACTCCAGGGATATGAATAGTTTTTGGATGAAATTTGAACCAAAAGAAATTCAACTCATTTCTTCATAGATCTATGGGGAGAAAATGGACATTAAACCATGAAATTTTGGCAACACTGATAGGGCAAATTGAAGGTGGAAAGTGGTCTCAAGTTTCCAAGGGCAAACCACTGATATTTCCACATGAAAATCATAAAAATTTGCCCCTAGAATCTAAAATGGCGTAAAATTTAACTTTTCACCCTACTTTCATATCACTCTAACTACCCCAAGCATGGGCCATATGAGGGGTTTGAAGTTTTATTACAGATTCTTGTGGGAAAATTTGGTGCGAACAATTTGTCAGCTTGAGAAAGATTGTAATAGTAATACACTTGTGAGAGCCAAGTGAGAGAAAACCCTAAATTCTATTGAGAGATGCCATTCCTCATAGACCATCCAACCCTCCAACCATCCAAATTAGGCAAGAAAAAGGATAAAGATCATAGCCTTAAGTAGCCAAGATCACTACAAACCCAAAATCATTCAAGATTAATGAATCGACTCTCTATCAAATAGGTTTTAATCGGCCTACTTAAGACCAGGAGCACACTCGCAACCTTGGCTCATGTTCCAAGGGCAAATGCAATGCCTTGCTAGAGAGGCGTACACGAGGCCTTTCTAATTTTGTGATGGCACTGAATCGAACAAGTTGGGTCTCCAAATTCGACAAAAGAGAGTTGGCTCACTCCACTGAAAAGTTCAATAAGGTTTCCAAATTAACCTCTTCCCTCTATGCAAGTCCCAAAAGCTTATGCAACAAATTCTCTATCATTTCTTGGAATTTCTGAGCCATTGGAAGTAACAAAAAGGAGTGAGCCAGTGGTAGGAATCGAACTTGGGATGTCGGATTGCCATCTCAGCAACTAACCAATGAAGCCCACCCATGATTCCTTCATTGTAGACTTCATTTATCAACTATGATAGTTGGTTCTGTGACTGATTTTCCAAATCCATATTTTTCCTACTAGGACGATCTAGCTTTAAGAGGAGACAATTTACAATTTGGAGCCCTTTGGTCTCTAGTTTCTATCATTCAGAAACGTAGGAGAGTTCTCTTTTATGTGCCTAATTGAACATAATGAAAGCCAAATTTTAGGGAAAGCCCAATATGGCTTGAATTTGTATATTTGTGTATAGATTATTAGATAATGCAATGATTATATATTGATACAACACTTTTTATGTTTTTGTTTTAAATGGCTGAATGCTTGCAAATGTTGATGATAATACAATCTTCTCAAATCATCTTTGATGCTTCCTAAGATCAATATAGAGTTCAAAATAGTATACTGAAAATTGTTGACTGCATTATTGCTCCAACAAGATGGAGCAGAGGCAATGAACAAAGAACAGAGAATGAAAATTGTAATATGTGGCCAAAATCAACAAAATGCTTTCCAGTCCCCATGGGCAACATTGAAGATGATCATTGAGATAGTCCCAATCTCCCACATACTATGGAGAACAGCGAATGCACATAGTCATTTAAAACTCCAATCAACTTAAGCAGAAGACTAACCTCCAAAGTCCAAACTATTAGCTGGTTGCCAAACAAAAATTGCAAACCACTAATTTCAAATTCCGAGAAAGAGAAAAATAAAAAAATAAAAAAAATAAAGAAAGAGTAGGGAACTAATTACTTTCTAATTTGTAAGAGTTGATCATCCGACTTTGAAGCAAACATCATGATATCAATGATCAACTTTGAAGCAATCATCATGGTATCAACCTAGCCTAACAAAAAATTAGACTGGAAGGCTAACAAACTGACCATTAAATAGTCAATTTAAACTGATTCTATTGACCAGATTCTACTGTTAAGTTAAAGTTTGTAAAGTTAGTAATCATTCAGACCAACAAAAATCTAAACTAATTTAAGCTCCATTGGCTTCAAATGCATCCCACTATATGAATTATATGTACCAGTCTACAATCAGATAAAAACATTTTTCCAACTGCAAAAACTAATCATCCAACAAGAAATCATTTGAATCCATCACCATCATCAACACGAAAAGCATAATGACAGAGAATATCAATACTAAAAAAACTACAAAAGGAAAAGTAGTATTTATTGGGGACAAAAAAAAAAGAAAAGGGAGAGATACCATTCTTCCATAGTTCTGCGAACGCTTAATTTTGAGAGAATCAGAGGCTGCTTGGTCTTCTAGTTCTACAATACCTCTCCATCGAAGAGGAAGCTCTATTTTAGTCATAACTCTGCCAGCTTGCAGCTGCCTTCAATCCTACAGAACGATGGAGTTCTAGGGTTTCTCACTCATTGAATTCCCAAGTATCTCTCTCCTCTATCTCTCTCTAAATTTACAACAAGTCTCTCTCTACAGGAATTGAGAAGATGAATAGAGCGCGATAGAATGGCAGGCAATCAGCGAGGAGAGGGGGAAATGACCCAGAGCCCTAAGACGATTCAAATGATGCTAAGAGAAACGTTTCTATGCTCCCGCGGAAGCATAGTGTCTATATATGCCTAGTGTAGGAGCACCTACCTAAATTTTAACTACTCTAATTTTTGGGGATATGGCAGTAGACTATATTTACTATACTTCTTCACCAATAAATATTTTTCTACCTCCCCTATCTCCCATCCATCTGATCTGAATGGATGCTTGGGATGGCTTCAACCGTAATGTCACAAATGAGGCACGATCTAGATCGAACATCTTAGAGTATTTTATTTTTTAGTTTTTACAAATCACATGAATGTGAAATTTTGTTAATGTCATCATCGTTCGCATAAAAAATATTAAAACGTATTTTGCAAAAAAAAATTAAATGACCCTTGAAACTTTTAGAGGTATTTTGGTCATTTTATTTTAGCAAAATACATTTATTTATATATATATATATATATATATTACAGGTGTGAGTTTAAGAGAAGAGTGAATGGCCTAAATTTAGTGTCAAATATTTTGTAAAAAAATTAAACAATAAAGTAGTATATTGTGATGAGGACCATCTCAGCTATCACAAAATTTCCAATATTAAATTTATTTTTTTCTCATGTATCATGATTTCGAGATGATCAATTTGAGGATATTTGGGAATCAAAACAATGTGTTCTTATGAAATTTTTGAGATAGACTCTAATTTGATTGTTCTCTATATAAACTTTTTCTAAATATAAATATTCTTTTGAAATCAATTTTTAGACGGATCTCAAAATATTAAAAAAAGTCCTCCCAAAATATCACTCTTTCCCTCTCCCTCTCTAAGCTGAAACCAACTTTATGCATCTCTCGCTCTATTGTGTGCATACTGAAACAAATCAGCAATAACAATAACAAAAGGAAAATGTCTATATAAGGTTGACACCTCAACATATAGAATTAAGCTGCTGCACCTCTAAAATCCCTAAAAAAAAATGTTGTTTTGATGTTGAAGAAATATCTAATTGATCATCTCGATGTCGAGATGTATTGGTAAGAATAAAAAAAGATATTTGAATTCTGAAAATAGTACACCTTGCAACACATTATCAAGACCGTCCATTTTTAATATTTTTGTGTTTATAGATCTGTGTGATTTGAACTTTTTTTTAGGCCAAAAAATTTTATAATTAGAGAGAGAAATAGATTCTCGCACCATCATAAGAATTTTCGACACCAATGCCACCTCATGAAAAAGTTAAATCATGCTTTCGCAACACTTATTTAATAAAAGTTCCTAATCTTTGTCAAAAAAAAAAAAAAAGTGGTTTGAATGTGCACCTAGCTTTGATTGTTTAAGGTTGCAACCTTAAATACCACACCCATAACAAAATGTATTACTTATCGAGAAAAAAAATAACAAAATTGAAGCAGCAATATGCTTAGAATTAAGTCCTATATAAAATAATTATTATGGAATATAAATATATGAACCGCACCCAAATATAAATTACAAACTATAATATGTTCATACTATTATGCACTCCATTTCGTTTAGTAACGCTTAATGGATAGTTGAGAGTAATTAATAGATTAAAATATAAAAAATTAGTAATTCAGGGCATTGTTATTAGGGCGTTGTTTGTATAAGGTTGAAGTTCTAAATAATCAAAATGAGGTATATCTCTTAATAATGTCGAAAGATGATTTTCAATAGTAAAAGTCCTTGTGATGGTCTGACAAATTATTTTCATCTCTAATTATAAAATTTAGAACTTCAAAAATAGTCTAGATTGAACAAATCTATCAACACTTAAAAATATTGAAAATTAGCAACCAAGATAATTCATTCTAAGATGCACTAGTTCCCATACTTGGAATCCATTTTTTTCACGTCTAATGCATCTTGAGGTCGAGATGATCGATTTGAGGGTTTTTTTACATCAAAACAACCTCTTCTAATGAGTATTTGGGGTACGCCATAATTTGATAGTTAGGGCCTCATCCTTATATAAATTTTTTCCTCGTTACTTATATACTACAATATTAAGTTTTATTTTATACATTCAAATTATGGAATATTATTTATATTTGAGGCCTAATGCATTGCTACATTAATAACATAAAAGTTATTGAATTGTTTGAATAAATGCTAATATTTTTGTGCTTTGTAATAGTAAAACCCATTAGTATTAACTAAAAATTGGTATGTGGTTTATGATATTAATATAGTATTAAACCAAAACATAATTGTATATTAGTAAATTTAATTGACAATATTTTAATAAAGCGTTAATCTCTTTAAAATATTACATAGCAAAAAATTATTAAAAACCATTAATATCAACAATATACTTTATTAATATTAATGCATTATATATTTAAATCGTAATATTATATTAATATTAGTATAGTTTACAAAATTATACTAACATTGTAATAGTAGTATACCACAAATAATTCAATATACTAATAGAGGAAAGTTGCCAAAGTTTCTCATTACTGTTATGAAATATCAAAGATGATACGATCTTGTAGCAATCCCATGTTGTGCTCATATTAGATAATAAAATGCATTATGGTGCATTATTCATTAGTTGCTTACATAGATAGAAAGTACTTATAATTTTTTTAAGAAACCAATACATGTCAAATCAAATAATGAGAATAATGGTTTAGATAATTATCTTTTACTGAGAGATTGTAAATGAAAACTAATGATATTTAATGTGTTGGTATTAAATGAAGTCACTGTTTGACTAATGTATGTATATTATTTCTAAAATACTGAAAAATACATGCAATTGTAAAAACATTAATCTATGTAATTTATATTAATCAAGAAGACTATTGCAAACCTAATCCTTATATTATTACAAATATAGAAAGAAAGGACCAATCATAAACCTTAGTAGATACAAAGAAAGAGGAGGTCAATCTTAGATCCTAGAACATTTTATCCTACAAATAAAAAGAAAAAGAGGCCAGACGTGCATTAAAAGACATTGGTGGGTGTAAGAAGATCAAAGAGAGATACCTAGTTGTAGGAAGAGAAAGACAAGAGAATTCAATTACTGACGTGGATTTAGAAGTTTAAAAAAAAATATATGATTGCAAAACAATCAAAGACCTACTTAATTGCAAAAAGAGTAGAGAATACCTCAAGGACTTAGTAGAGAAGTTGAGGAAGACAGAGAAAAGCAAAAATATATGTGTTTATATTTGCTCCTACAAAAATACTTTTTCAATCTTAAGTATCATAATTAGTGTACGATATTAAGTCTAAAGTAGAGATTCTTATAAGATAATTAATATGAAGAAGATTATAATGCAATGATAGACAAGTGTATAACCTCTCAAAAAAAAAAAAATAACATCAACTTGTTATGGTGAGTTCCCCACCTCCTACTCTCCCAGCCCCTGTTATGCATCCCCCTCCCTCCCTCCATCCCTCTCATGTATTCATATTCCCTCCCACCCTCTCATGTAGTCATACTCCCTCCCTCCCTTTCATGTACTCTCTCTCCCCGCCAAAGTCCTCTCTCACTCTTTTCATGCTCCTAAAATCTTAAGAGATAAAGAAAGATGAAATTCATATTATAAATTAAAAAAATTCTCCCTTAATTTTATCTCATTGTCATCTAGCTCTTCCTCCATTCTCTTATTTTCCCCCCCCCCTCTCTCTCTCTCTCTCTCTNNNNTCTCTCTCTCTCTCTACTCTCTCTACTCTACTTCTACTTACTTACTTACTTACTTACTTACTTACTTACTTACTTACTACTACTACTTACTAC
>NW_006498260.1:804378-828628 GCF_000471905.2 Amborella trichopoda
TAACTAGTAGTAAGTAAGAATAGTAATATATATATTAATTAAAATTAAACTTACTTACTTACTTACTTCTATCTTTCTCTCTCTCTCTCTCTCTCTCTTCCCTTCCCTTCCTCTCTCCTCTCTCTCTCTCTCTCTCTCTCTCTCTCTCTTTTCTAAAATTTCATATTCATTTTCTTCTCTCAAACTGCCACGATCAAGTCTCTCTCTCACATATACACAGCCTAAAAACCCTATTTAGACCCTCTCTCTCTCTCAAATACACAGCCCAAAAATCCTATTTAGACCTTAAAATCTCTACTTTTTTTAGAGGTCATCCAAACAAAAATATCTCTCATGTTAATCTTCTCTGTCTTTCTTTCTAAAGACCACCTCTCTCTATACCCTATCTTAAAATCTCTAACCCATATCCTAAAATCTCCACTTTTTTTTATTTGAATTATAAAGGACATAAGATAACACCTCTCTTTCTCTCTCATGTGAATCCCCTCATCTTCCACTTTTACGTATCACCTCCTTGCTCTCGCATAATTCTTCCTCTACTGTTTTTTTGTTTTTTTTTTTATAAGGTCATCTATCCTCCATCTTCATTAGGGATAGGGTCCCAATTATTTTTATGATACATATCCACCCCTTGACTAAGACTTAATAATGCAGTATAAGTATAGAAATACTGTAACATTTTTAAAACATATCCTCATGCATGTTCTTGTTATGCAAAATACAACATGACAAATATGGTCACGAGAATAAGACCATAGGAATTATCATCACCAATCAAATCAATTGGATGGAGAATGCGATGCCCAAAATAATGTATGACTTAGGACCCACTCTCTTCATCCATCAAATCCATTGGTGGGACACTGATAACCTCATCACTATGATGTCATTTTAACCATATTATTCATATCACTCGGTCTTCTTATCGACAAAGGCCTTGTGGAGTTCAAATGAATTTTTGACACCTATTGAAACTTCATTGATAGCATATTATGTGAAAGAGTAAAGACCCCTTTCATATTTACCTACACATTTGTGCATGATGAGGATGATATGGATAACATTATATATTGCTCAACATACAAATTAAATATAGTCCTAATAACAACGCTTCTTTTAAGCCCTATGTAATCTTTGTCAAATGATGAAACCCCCTTTCCTTAAATATTTGGATCACTCTGGTGAATCCATTTTACCACCTTTATCCTTATGTTTTTTTTTCTTTTACATGAGTATGTAAGTTCATTAAATCAAACGACTCATTACAAACATTTTGGAACTAAAACAGGGAATGAGAAACAACTAAAGAATCATAAGAAGCTCCCTTCTTAGCCAACTCATCTGCAATAGAGTTAGTCTTTTTGTAGACATAGCTAAAGCTAAAAGAAATATTAGTCATAATCTTCATAACCTGCAACCACATGGATCTTAAATGCCAAGGGGTTTTAGAAGATTGGTTACACCAATTGATTACATTTAAGGAATCCCCTTTTATGACCAACAAATTCTTCATGTGTTTCTCTTTCTAAATATAAACTCCTTGTAATAACGCTGACATTTCAGCATGATTAGCTGTCATGATATCGCAAGGGGCAGTATAAATAGAAAAATAACAATACCATTACTATCCCTATAGGCACCATTGACCCCTGCCTTTCCTGGATTCCCCAAAAATGAACCATCAAAGTTAAGCTTGAGACACATTCTCATTGGTGGCACCCAGATGCTTATGGGCCGTACCTTCAAAACTCGCAAAGAGGCCAAATGAACTAAATTATTTCTAATATCAATTTGCGATATCCCACATCTCTCTTTGGTAATATTAAACCAACTCCAAACGCTTAATAAAAAAAAATTCTTGAGTTCTTGTAATTATAATGTCACTCCCTCAAAAGTTTGTCTATTCCTTTCGAGTCAAATCTCCCATAAAATAGCACTTTGAAATATATCCCAAAGAATTCCTCTAACATTTGGTAAACCATAAATCTTCAACCGAATAATGATGTAGGAAATTGAAGAAAAAAGAGCCATGGATACACCTATTTCTGCATTGCCCAACTCCATAACAAATAAGCGTTCATGCAATAAAGAAAAATATGATTAACATTCCCCTTATCGTTATTGCAAAAGAGGCACACATTAACAAAAAATTTGCCTCTCTTGCTAAGATTATCAACAGTTAAGATATAGGCCATTATCCCGATAAAAGTATAAACTTTGTGAGGGAGTTTCCACTTCCATATCTCTTTGAGAGCTGAAAGACTCCATCTAACATGATAATGAAAGAGAATATGGTACACAGATTTAACAGAAAAAAGTATGTCATGCTCTAGCTACTATATTATTACATTGTTGCCCTGAATAAAGATTTGAATCTCGTCTAAAACTCTTAACAATTCCACATTGATCAACTGCAACGTGGAGAGTGTGATTATCAATACAGTTGATGTTCCACACAATGTTATGGATTAGCACTTCATTTGAATAAATCAGGATACATCAACTTGAAAGGATTATTAGATGCTAATCTTGAGTACCAAAATAAAATTAAATCCCCTTTGCCCACATACCATCTCGTATGTCTTATCACAAAAGATCTCTTGGCAAAGATGGACTTCCACACAAATGACAGTTGCATACCTCCATAACCCCTAACAATAAAATTATTATTATGATCCACAACATATTTGCAACCAAAACCTCCTTCCACAATTGATTATCATTTTGCATTGAGCGATGCCACCATTTAGAGATTAAGGCTTGATTTACATATTTTACTTTGCAGATGCCTAACCCCCATTCCCTTTTTGACATGCAAACTCTATACCAACTCACATAATGATATTTTTTTCACTTCTTGATCTGACCCCCACAAAAAATTCCTCATAAGTCTTTCTAATTTTTTGATGAGGTCAACATGCATAACAAAAAGAGATATTTGATATATTGGAAGATTAGACAAAGAGGACTTTATCAGTGTGATTTTGCCCCCTAACGACAAGTGCTTCGCCTTCCAAATGTCTATAGCTTTATATTTGCTATTTTCACCACGAAATGCCACACTTCCTTGGCCCATCTAAGCACTATTGTTTGTGAAAGGAAAATATATATTGTATATCCAGTTAATATAAACGGTGCATATTGTAATCAATAAATATGGAAAGGGTAGGATATTGTGCTCTTATTTTATGGTAAGTCTGTGTATAGTTTAGAGTCTATGATTTAGTTTCTATTAGTGTCATATGTAATTTATCTATAAAAGACAAGTCTGTATATTCATATTAATCAATGGACATTGAGTCTCTTCAAAGAAAATTGAGACTCTTCACATGGTATTATAGTCAAATTCATCTTAGTTGTATTCATTCCTCATCCATGAAGCATTGTTGCCGATTTTCAAGACAAATATGTTGCTCACCCAGTCGGTGAAACTTCTGTCGAATCGTGTTTCGACTCTTTGCTGAGTCGTGCTTCGACTCTCGGATATGTCTCTCTGCCGAGTCGATTTCGACTCTCTGATCTGTTTTTCTTTATAAGATTTTTTCTCAATAATTTTTTGGATCCACTATCTCTCTAGGATTATCTGCAATTTCTGATACAATTGGTATTGAGCTACAGGGGCTAGTGTATGGTTGGACAACACATAAAGCTTTCTATTTTATGAAGTTCATTGTTAATGGAGTCCATGCCATTGTATTTAGATTTCATCACCAAGTGTTTAGGGTTGAGCCAAAGGTGTTCCACTTGGTTCTATTGGATCCATCTGGATTATTGTTGTTTTTTACATATACTCTGCTTGTTTTGTTCTGGGCAGAGATATATCATTGTGCCAGAAGTCTTCCTACCGACAAGCTTCTCATCGTTTATATTTGTATAATGGTGGAATATATTTCATACAAGACTGCATTTGGATATATCTATGGATAAATGACTGTTGTTGTGGAGTCATCGAACCCTAGCCCTAAACCTTATTGTCTATAAACACTGAAGTCCTAGGTTTCATTCATCTCTCTTTCTTTATTTCTAACTTTTTAAAACTTCATTTTGAGAGCATGACAAACGGACCACACTATTTGGTATAGTGACAAACCATCAATTTCTGATGGACTGGCCTCTTTAGTTCATCTTTGCGTTGTTTGTTCATAATTGTATGATCGAGTTTGTTTGTTCTGTTACTCAATCACGTCTGTTCTGGTCTACGAGCTGTTGAATTTGTCTTAGATCTACACCGAGTTTTTTTGGCTCTTCCAATCGTCATTGTGTTCTATCAGCTGTCTCGACTGTTTTGTCTGTAAGTTTTGTCTGATTGATCGAGCCTACTCTTATATGCCCCATAGTTCCTGAGGCTTGTTGATCCGCTATTACTTTCTGTGCTTGTTTATTAAGCAATTTGAGCATAACAACCACTGCATCTATTGGTCATGTTAGACACCTGAAGATCCAACTGCTTGTTTCCGCAAGTAGCGTTCAAACTCCAGCTTCTCTCTTCCATAGCATCTTGAGTTTGAGGGGGAGTGTGAAAGGAAAGTATATATTGTCTACCAAGTTATTATTGTATACTGTAATCTGTATATTTAGGAAGGATGGATACAATATCTTGTATTTATGGTAAGTATGGGTATAGTATAAGAATATGTGATTTATTTCTATATTTTTTTATATGTAATTGGCCTATTTAAGACAGGTCTGTATATTCATATTAATTAATGGATATTGAGTCTCTTCATAGAAACATGAAACTCTTCACATGGTATCAGAGCGAGGTTCATATTAGTTGTGTCAATTCCTCGTCCCTGAAGCATTATTGCCAATTTTCAATACGAGTATGTTGCTTACCCAGTCGATACAACTTTTGTCGAGCCGTGTTTTGACTATTTGATCTGTTATCTCTGTCGAGTCGTGTTTTGACTCTTTGATCTGTCATCTCTGTCGAGTCGTGTTTTGACTCTTTGATCTGTCTTTATGTCGAGTCGTGTTTGGAGGCTCTGATCTGTTTGATCTTTTTCAAGAGTTTATGAAGCCATTTGTTCTTGAGGCTTGTTGATTCGCCGCTGCTTTCTGTGCTTATTGATCAAGCAATCTAAATATGCACCCGAATATCCAACTGCTCATTTTCATCATTTGTTGTTCAAACTCTAGCTGGTCTCTTTCATAGCATTTTGAGTTTGAGGGGGAGTGCGAAAAGAAAGTATATATTGTAATAAGTAAATATAGGAAAGGTAAGATATTGTGCCATGTATTTTATGGTAAGTTTGTGTATAGTTTAGCTGTCTATGATTTAGTTTCTATTAGTGTCATCTGTAATTTGTCTATAAAAGACAAATCTGTACATTCATATCAATTAATGGACACTAAGTCTCTTTAGAGAAACCTAGGACTCTTCACATTATTATCTTCGCTTCGTGCGCAGTACTCGAAGTCTTTGGGTTTTCACGCCTCCTCGTTATGGGCCTGCCTTCGTCCAAAGCCCATCTTTCAAGCTCTTATCCCTTGTTTTCAGCTCAGCTTCCTCTCTTTGTTCCGTCACCGCCTCTCCCTACCCATGCCGCTCCTCCCCCTAATTTTGCCTCCACTGCCCATCTTGCCCCACCTCTCTTGCCACTCCCTACCCATCCCGCACCTTTTCCCAATACTGCCTCCACCATCCATATTGCTGCTTCTCTCATATCTGTTTTCACCACCTCTGTCTCTTCATTTTCTTCTCACCCTTTTTCTCTCCCAGTGACCTCAGCCTCTTCTACTGGACTCCTTATCCCTTTCAAGCCCTTTCAATCTTGGGACCTGCTTCTTTTCATTTGCTTCATTTTCTTTCTTGGTCATTCTCGTTTTCCTCTTCTTTTTCTCTTCACCATGTTCAATCGGAGGATTCTTCCATTTCGTTTCTCTGTGCAGTGTTCTAGAATCCCGAATTTGACACCGTCGCCTGCTACCAATTGACAGGTTGTGGTTGTTGATGTCATTAATTTTGATGAAGATGAGGTTGTCTACGCCAATCCTATTTTTTATGTGGCTTTTGGAGCCGTAATTGTGGTGGATAACCCTGAGTTTGCTGCGGTCCCTCTAGCTATGGTTGAACCGAACATACCATCATTTTTTGTGGAAACTATTGGTGAGCCTTTGGCTGATGAAGCTATCCCAACGGAGATGGTTGCAGAACACCTTGCAGAAGCTTCAGATTCATCATCCTATATCTCTTCAAGCTCGGCCCCTGAAATTCAGGCAAATGCTAGGACTAATTCCAAGCCTATTCACGTGACTTAGCATCATTCAAGGACTTTACTAAGCAACCCCAGCCATATAATTTTCAATCGTATGTTCAAGGACATAGACGCTACACATGGGCATTACTTTCATTGCTCCTCCAAAGGTGGTGCATGTAGCCATGGATACAGCGGTTAAGGTGGTCCAAGAAATGTCCAAAAATTTGAAGGATGAGACTCGGACAGACCTAGCCAAGCTCCATGTGCACCATTATTCTGGTCCAACGGATGACCCGAAGGTCTCCTCACTTGCCTCTAAGGTGCTACTGAAACCCAATTTAAAGGTGGACTTTATAGTTGTGCACTCATCGACTAGATTGACTGCTCGTGGCTCTCAGGGCTCTTCAGCTCCTCCTTTAGATGAAATGGTTTTCAAGACAAACTGTGCGACTTCAAAGAACCAGTCCTCTTATAATTGCAGCAACAACATTTGCTCGTCCATCTCTTTTCGTCCCTATGAAGATGGTAGCGACCTTCATCTCGCCCATGAAGATTATCAGTTGGAATGTACGTGGTCTCGATGATGATCGACGTAAGAAAGAGATCAATTTCTTGATTTGTAAAATTAAACCTTTTGCTTTTATTATGCAAGGAACTAAGTGTGCTTCGCCTTCTCTTTTAGATGTCAAGACTTTGTGGGGTAATGGTTCTGTGTGCTTTGAGGGTGTAGATGCCATTGGATTTTTTGGAGGTTTGTGGGTTTTTTGGGACCCAACACCTTTGCTTTGCTTGGATTCTTTTAAATATGATAGGTTATTGGCAATTGCTTTTGACGGTCGTGTCAGGGGTGCTTATTAATTTGTATGGGCCCAATACTGCTACCCTTAAATGTGCCTTTTTGGATGATTTGAAATATTTTGTTTCCTCTTCGGGATTTCCTATTTGCATTGGAGGGGATTTTAACCTTATTCACCATCCAGATGAAATTTCTACTTTGTCCCGATTTAATTCGCATAGGCATCTATTTAATGACTTCATTATGGAGAATGATTTATTAGATCTTCCTACTATTGGAGATCACTTTACGTGGTCCAATAATTATTCCTCTAATATGATTTTGTCAAAGATTTACCGCTTTATTGTCTCAAAGGTTTGGGCAAGTATATTCCATTTGGTCAAGGTTAATGCTCTTACCAAACTTTCCTCTGATCACCTCCCTATCTGTCTTCATACTGAGGATGACTTATCTAGGCCTCGACCTTTTCATTTTGATATTCACTGGCTGAATGAGCCTAAAGTTGTGCATATCATCAATCATACTTGGGTAGTTGTTATGTTTTGAGCAGTTTTGGCTTTGATCTTCATAAGAAGGTAATCTGCCTAAAGCATAAACTCATCTATTGGAAAAAAACAAAACCAGTATCAACTTAAAGGCAATATTGATTTTACTTTGATGGACTTAGGGATGATTGAAAATTCTATTTAGGAAAACCAATTTTTATTTGATGAGATGAGTTAATAAAAATTATCTGCTTAATAAACTACATGATCTCTTTAGGATGGATGAGATTTATTGGAAACAGAGATCAATAGTTAAATGACTTATGGAGGGTGATAGAAATGCCAAATTTTTTCATGCTATCGCAAATGAGCGTAGAAGGTAAACTGATATTTCTATTATTTCTCTACCAAGTGTATCGGAAGGCAACATTTCAGCTCGTGATGAGGCCATTGTTCAACCTTTTGAGTTTGTTTTTTTAGTGATGTTAACATTGGAGTTTATTTTAAATGGTGTTCCTTTTAAATCTCTACCATCTTTCTTGGTTTCTGATATGGAAAGGGATGTTACTACAGATTAGACTGGTAGTTTTTGCTCTTCCTAGGATAAAGTCCCTGGTCCTGATGGTTTCCGTCTTATCTTCTTTCAGCATTTTTGGGATCTGCTACACGATGATGTTTATTTATTGGTTAAGAAATTTATGTTCACTGGGAGTGTTCTCAAGGGCATTAACTCTATTTATATTTATTTAATTCAAAAATATAAATCATTGCTGATATTAAAGATATTAGGTTAATTAGTCTCTTGTCTGGTATTTATAAAATTATTGCAAAAGTTTTAGCAGAGATACTTAAGTTAGTTTTCCCTTTTGTGATATCTGATAAATAATCAGCCTTCATTAGAGACCGCATGATCACATATAATATTCTTATTCTCCAAGAATACATTCACTCTAGAAATCTTTCTAAGCAGCCGAGAGTTGTTATTAAATTGGATATGGGGAAGGCCTTTGACAGAGTTGAATGGCAAGTGCTCAGTGAGATTATGAGAATAATGGGTTTCTATGTCAGATGGATTTCTTGGATTATAGGGTTCATTTTTCGGCTCATTTCTCAATTCTTATTAACGGATCTCCTAAGGGGTTCTTTCATGCTTCTTGGGGCATTAGACAAGGAGACCCTCTATCTCATTTTATTTTTATCTTCGTAGCATAAGGTTTTAGCCTGATGTTTACAAATGTTGTAAATGCAGGTCTTCTTACAGGTTTTCAAGTTTCATCATCTGGGCCTATTATTTCATATTGCAATATGTAGATTACACCATGACTTTCTGTGATGCTAGTGAATAGTAAATGTATAATCTGAGCACATGCTTCTTATGTTGCCAGCTAGCATTGGGCCTCAAAGTAAATTTCCATAAGACTTCAATTGTGGGTATCTCTTCCTCTAACAACCTTTTAGGTTCTCTTGCTTCAATTTTGGATTGTAAAGTTGATAAGTTTCCTCTTAAATATTTCGGGGTTTCTATATCTGATCGTAAGCTCACTCGTGCAGCCTGGGACCCACTTATTTACAGGCATTAAGTTAATTAGACCTATAGAAGACCAAGACTTTATCTTTTAGTGGACGTATCACTTTGGTTAAATCCACTTGTGCACATCTTCCTATTTATTTGATGTCAGTCCTATAAATACCTAGTGAAGTAATTGAGCTTATTAAAAATATATGCGAAACTTCATTTGAGATAATATGGAGGATAACCACACCAAGTTTCATTTGGTGAACTGGGACCAGGTTTGTATGCCATAAAAGCTAGGGGGTTTGGGTATCAGAAAGCTTAATTGTAAACTTGACGCTTCTATCCAAATGGTAGTAGAAAATCTTTCAAGACTCTTCTCATCTCTGGAAGGATGTGCTAATTGCTAAATATGGTTTCGATCATCTCACCTACTCAATTAAAAAAGGTAGAGGGGTCATATTTACCTCACAGATTTTGAAGGATATTTATAGCTGCATAAATACTATTTTCAGCAACATCAGATTGCTTATTGGCAATTATGATAACACTATCTTTTGGTTCAACAAATGACTTGGTGATGCATCTCTCTCTTCTACTTATCTCGACCTCTTTGCTAGAGTTGCTCAACCAGATGCAAAACTTTCAGAGTTGATTTATCTTTTCCCCTTTAATTGTATGGTTTGGAACATCGGATGCCGCTACAATAGGCTACCGGACATGGTTATTTCGCAGTTTCATAATCTCTTCCAACAGCTTGAACAAGTTTACATCTCTTCTAATGTCGAGGACTTAGTCATATGGGAATAAGAAACTGACAGACTTTTCATGTCAAATCAGTGTATAGGCTCATTTTTATGGATCGGGTCCGAAATGTTGATACCTCTTTGGGTTCTATTGGGAAATGACTAGTTCCAGTTAAATCCAAGCCTTCATATGGGTTGCATGTCAAAAGAAATGTTTAACATTAGACAATCTGCAAAAGAGGAGTAAAATTCTTCAAAATATTTACCTGATGTGAAAAAATGATGAAGAATTTTTTCTCATCTTTTCTTTCACTGTCATTTTGCTTCTAATTGTAGCTCTAAGTCTTCTCTTTATTGGGTTTTTTTCCTTATGATACATTTGAATCTCATCAATATTATTAACCATCTTTCTGCCATTAGATTGCCAAAAAATGAGTGGTCATTTGGAAAATTTTCAGAAGTGCAATCTTATGGCAGATTTGGTTTGAACGTAACAGGAGAACCTTTGATGGGGTGTCTTAGAGTATTGAAAGGGTAAAAGATCTCATTTTACAATCTCTTTGGAATTGGTTTTCTTCCACTTTTGGAATTGGGTTTCCTCCACCTCTGAAGGATGTGATGCTATTCGGACTGATATTTATATCAATCTGAAATTTCTGGCTCATTCATCTTCTCACTCTAGCCATCCCTTTATACTTGGATTGTACCTCTAGAAGCTTGCCTCAAACTTAATTCTGATGGCAGCTCATTTGGAAATCCAAGGCCTGCAGGTGTTGGTGGGCTTCTTCGCAACAATTTTGGATCGGTTCTTTTTTCTTATCGGGTCCTGGTAGGTCTACAACAGCTAATCATGTTGAATTGGATGCTCTCCTTCAAGGCATTCATATTATCATCGATTGGGGTTTCATTGGTGATATTATAATTGAAGGGGATTCCTTGAATATTATCAAATGGTGTAGAAAAGAGCAAATGATACCTTGATCTATATTTACTATTTGATTAAAAATTCAATACCTAAGTGTCTGGCCTAATTTGAGGATAAGCTTCGGCCACACCAGGTACGAAGCCAATGATGTTGCTGCTGGGCTTGCTAAACTTGGTGTTTCTTTTCCCTTTTTGCAAGTTTCTAACTATTTGATCCAATCTTTGTGATCTCATAATCTTGTAGCATTGCTCTAATAAAAGTTCATGACATTTGTCAAAAAAAAAAAAGAAGGGAAAATTATAAAAAACCCCCAAAAATCTACTTTTTATGTAACTTGCCTCTCAGCTAGCTTTTGCTCTTAACTTTTTTTAAAAAAAACAAACTTTTTATGCAAATACCCCCAAGGGAAAAAGTTCATTTTTCTAGACGAAAATATCCTTTGCGTAGCATGTTGCCAGAGTACCCTTAAACAGTACCGGAGCCTTGTCACAGGGGCTCCGACATTGTGTAAGAGCGGTCTGGCAGTGTAACACTGTGCTCTAGCAATACGTAAGTGCGCTTTGATAATGTAACATAACGCTTCGGCACAACGTAAGTGCGCTCCGGCAGTGGAGCATTCCAAGTCATAGGACTTCGGTACTGTGCGTTTCGGCATTGCGTCAGTGCATTTCGGCAACGTAACACAACGCTCAGGCATTGTGTATGTGCGTTTCGGTAGTGGAGCATTCTGAGTCACAGGGCTCCGACACTGTTTAAGTGCGCTCCAACAGTGTGCTACGGAAAAGCATTTTCATCTAGAAAAATGAACTTTTTTTTAAGAGGGTATTTGCATAAAAAATTTATTTTTTGAAAAAAGTTGTAAGAGGAAGTTAGTTGAGCGTAAATTGCATAAAAAGTATATTTTGAGGAATTTTTATAATTTTTTAAAGAACATTTTACATAAGAAAAAAAAAAAAAAGTGTAAAGCCACGTGTATAAAGAAGTAAGAAACCAAACTACCACGTAACTTTCTCTTTGACAAACCCGTACAGAGGCTCGCCGAAAAGAGAACTTCGCCAAAAAGAGAACTTTGATTGGCCCTGACCAAGCCGATGCAGCTGGAGCAGGAGCAGGAAGAGGGGGTGTGAAAGAGTTTTCGAGAGAGAAACTTTGAGAGAAAGAGATAATGGCAGAAAATGCAATTCTAGGGTTTCTCCAGTACAACGAGGAGATACCAGACTCTGGTCGTTTTGCGGAGACTCTTGGCGTCGATCACAACCTCCTTGTCAATGTCATCAAGAGCCTTCATGGTTTCAAGCTTGTCGATGCAGAGGTCCCATCTTCCCTTCTCTTACTTCCTTCTTGTTTCTCTCTCTCTTTTTGTTCAGTTGTTTCTTCTCTTTCCCGTGGATTTCCCATCGATATCTCTGTCTCGTCTAATTTCTCTCTCTGGTTTCAAGGTATTTCGTGCACAATTAAACTTGATTACCGGTTATTTTTTCCTTTTCCTTAATTTCATTTTTTCTGAAAATTTTGAGTGGGAAATTTGAACTCTAGGTTGATATGTGCCTTTTGATTTAGTAAAGATGTTATTCTTGTCTCTTTTTCTGTTCCCAGCGTTGATACACAATTACGCATGATTATGGGGTTCTTCTTTTTCATTGAACTCCATTTATGCTGTTAATCTAGAGTGTTAAAGCTGAACCTAAGTTTTTACTTTCCTTTGTTTTCACTGAAATTGAACAGGATATCAAGAGAGAGAAGTGGGTTCTCACAGATGAGGGCAAATCATACACAGTGGCGGGCTCCCCCGAAGTTCAGTTTTTCTTTGCGATTCCCCCTGAGGGTATCTCTAGGGAAGAATTACAGGTGATGAATGCTTTGTTATTTATTTGTTTCAGCTTTGTGATTAGTAGTTATTTTCCATTTCTCTTGATATTAGCTAATTTTCAGCTGAAATTTGGTGCTGAACTGTGATACAATGACGTAAATCCATGTACTGAATATTATGTGGAGTACTTTGTCTAAAATAGATTATTAGCATTTGTATCTGAACTTGACTTGACTTGGATTATACATGCTGAGTTTTTGAACTTCGGTTTTTAACTTTTTTACTGAAGATAGTTTCAAGATTTAGTTATGAATTCTTGCTTGGAAAAATCTAGTTAATTATGAAATTTGGTTGGAATTCTGCTTTTTTTTTTTTGTGAGAATTTCTGCCAACATTTTGTTTTTGCTATTTTTCTAAATCAGCTTCTTTCAGCCCAAAAATAAAAAAATTGGAAAAAACTTTCGGTTTTTCTTTTCCTGCCTATGTTAAAAACCATGTTCTAGAATCCTGACCTAGATTTCTGTAATGAAGGGGACATCCATTCCTATTTAGGCAGTTTTCCATTATTTCCAAATTCTTTTTGGTTTCGAAATTTACTTGAACTGAATTCCCAAAACTTGCCTTTTAAGCATGGGAAACTATTGATGAAATGACAAGATCTATTTCTTGAATTTTACATGTTACATAAAGATA
Source organism: Amborella trichopoda (assembly GCF_000471905.2). The sequence continues at coordinate 817,547 of NW_006498260.1, forward strand.
AAAGTCTTTTAGGGCAATGATTTCTGAGAGGTTTAATGCGATTCTCATTAGAGAACTAAAGTGATTTTGGAATGTTCAACACTTGTTTGAATTGTGATTCTTACAACTTTATTGTTATTTAACATTCCATGTGAATTGCTAACCAAGCAACAACAGTAATGTGTAGATTTCTCCAAATTTAGTTGGTAGGCACTCGTGCCTTCATGCTTTTGACTGATAATTGGCCCCTTTTATGCAGCGGAAGATAGATCCCTCTGTTTACAAAATAGGTCTTTCTCAAGCCGTGAAAAACAAATGGGTGGAGGTTGGGAAGCTCCTAGTGTCTAGAAAGGTAATAAAATATCCAATTTAATCATATTATTATTATTATTAAAATAAATGTTTTTGTGGCTATGGCATTCCATAACTCCAAATCTAACCAGAAATGCCATCTTAAGTTTGGACCTATCTTGCAATTTGGATATAGTAGACATTAAAGTTATCTTCTAGTTTTAGTGAGTAATATGTAGTTTCTTCTGTTAATTAGGCCGTATCTCTACATCTTTATAGCTTTCTTCTTGATCCTTAATTGCAGGTTCAACATGTTGAGGATCGGGTAAAAGAGTTACTTCTGCAAGTACAGATGGGAGAGGTCAGTAGTTGATAATTTCATTCTATCTCATTCTCTCATTAATATGATTTCATGATTAGTTTTGTTTCAGATAGACCTTTTGTAGAACCATGACATTTTAAGTACATAAGAATTCCTTTAAATCGAATTAAATGTTCCCTTAAGTTTTAACCAGTGTACAGAAAAATGGCTCAGCCAAGGTACTCGGCCCTTGGCCAAGGCGAGTTACTCGGGTGAGTCCGAGTAACTCCCTTAAGTCCAGCCCACGTTGAAAAAAAAAAACACAAATAAAGACAAAAAATACAAAAAATATTATATAACCACCCAATTTTTGCATCAAACGCCACAATGACGTGTCAGGTAACGGTGCCGCCCTTGCTATGCCTCTTTACCATAGAGGTCTCAGGTTTGATCCTCAAGAACGCTCTTTTTCTAACACTGTTTTTTTAACTCCTTTAAAAAGGGCTACATTTTTAAAAACAAGACTGTGTTTGTGAGGGGACTCAAACCCTCAACATGATGGCAAGTAACCATGCCATGCTACCCAAGAAGCAATTTGAACATTATTGAGTCCAAATAGCCATATTAATGTATGTAAGTAATACATACATGGGTTCGCAGCAAACTTGGGAGAAACTCGCCTTGTGCATGGTGTGAGGCCGAGTAACTCAGCTGCATCGGAGTGGACTCGGTCGAGTGCCGGAATTCTGGTTTTAATCTTCCAAATTTCTTCTATCAATTGCGCTTGTGGATGTGCTGTTACATTGTATATCGATTTATAGGTTATACTATAGGAAATGGGCCTTTACATTCATGCTTGATGACATGCCACTTTAATGAAGTTTGGGAGGTTGCATTGGTGGTCTGTAAATTGCAGCTGTGCATCATCTGGTCACTGGTTAATTTCTGGCGACACAACCACCAGTCATGGTTTTAATTTACTTCAAAGAAGTCTAGCATTATTAGTCAACAAGGCGCCAAGTTCAAGGGACTGTTTTCTGCTGTATATATTAAGCTGATTTTTAGGATAATTTGTAATAGTTAGTAACTGCTTCCATTTACATGTAGGATTCGACTTTGTGTTTGTTGCCCCACCATATTTAATGTTTTGTTGGCGTGCCCTTTTACAAAAATTTAAATATAGTTGATTTGTAGTTGATCCCTATTCTAATGGAAAGGTGTTGCTTGGGTGAATCTTTCTCCTCGAATTTCTGATTCAGAAAAGGAAAAAGAGAGAGTGAGGGACAAAAAAAAGGTTTCCTTATAACAGAAAAGATCGTAGAAAAATTATAAAAGTTACTTATACATGACTTGAATTCAATTGCAATGCTGTAAGTGGGTATAAATACGGAGTTTGACTCAATTGGGGCCAGCTCCATATAAGGCAGGTTTAAGTATGACTTCAAATCAAAATAAATTACTAAATGAATGCAGATGGGGGCCTCAGAGTCTGAGGTCTTAATTGATATTGAGAAACAAGGCGAAAGGTTAATTGGAGGGTAATCCCAAGAATAAAAAACGGATGACATTATGGTGACATTAGAGCTAATGTGTAAAAGATGTGAATGCAAACCAAACTTATATCTTGAGTCACAAACTGAAGAGCATGTGACTCAGATGCTTGTGGATGGTCATAATAATCACAAGAGGATGCAAGATGTAGATCAATAAAATTATAGGAAGACATATCCAGCCAAATTTACGATTAGGTCACATTTTTTTTTCCCGATAGTTATTAGAGTCTAATTTCTCTCTTATCAACTTCAATGAACTGAGATTTGAGAGTGTGCCAAAGTAAATTATTTTTGCAATTTCTTTTGATTCTTTGTCTTATCGGTTTCTCGTTTGCTTCTCTTATCTTTATAATGAGTTTTACTAGGGAATTCATGTCATTTTCAGTTATCTAATGGTCTTAAAAGCACTATAAGGAATTCATCTGGGGGTTGTTTGCGCCAATTGATATGGGCTATGGACAGCAGTCAATGTTGAATGCAGAATGGATTTTTCGAAAATCCCTCTATCATTGATAAGGAGGCCTTCTCACAAATTTCTTAGAACAACGTTTCTCTTCGTGCGGGACTAAGTGCCTTACTAAAGGGCCACATGTATATGTCCAACCCCTTGGCGGCTTATACGTGCATCCTGACAGGGCCTTAGACTTTACCCTTTAGATAGGTTTGGTGCTTGTGTTTCTGCATAGAATTAAACCAACAAATTGATGACTTATTCTGAATTTCATGAGAACAGGGGCAAGATACCATGATCTTACAATAGAAATATTTCAAATGAAGCACACTGAGGGATCAAAGTAACCATGTCTGGTCTTTGATGCAGGATACTTTAATGCAAGAGACTTTATTATATGGAAAAACCTTATTTGTCATGATGTTTTATTTTATGCTTTGGGTGAATTTTGGCTCCAAATTTCAAAAAGATGTACTTTCAAACCTTGTTATATACCATGTTCCTTACCCTTTGATAGAAGTAGAGGAACTGCACATCATCCGTGCATTTTGGCATCTTGTGCTTTGGCATATTCTTGATGCATTTGGTGGTAATGCAGGCATTGCAACTGGAAGAGATTGATTCTTTGAAGAGAAGGAAGTTAATCGCTTTGCAGTAATGCCCATCCCAATAAACTAGCTGTCATGTGAATGATTACAACTGAATTGATAAGTTTGGTCTACTGTTAGATAGCTTCAGAAACTTACATTTGTCTTTTAGGTATTTCCATGCAAGGTAAAATCCCTTAAGTAATGCTGTTATGCTTTTTGTTACAAGTAGAACATGGAAGGGCTACTCATTGAGAAAAGGTCCCAATTATGCCCTGAAGAGGACTAAGGCAGCTACTGATCTAACTCGTGAGCAATTACAGAGGTTTGATCCCATGTTATGTGCTTGGTTTATTTCATATTATCGTTTGCTATGGTCTTAGCTACTGTTCATGTATGTCATTGAATCTCATTACGTTTGCTTTTCAGGGGGGAATGGAAGGATCTGGAGTTCAAAGATTACAACTTCAGTGCTCTAGGCCAACCCACGGAAGGTGGCCATCTTCATCCTCTGCTGAAGGCATGACTTAAACAATTCTCCACTTTCTTTGTTCCATAGTTGATTGCTTGGTCTTCAGTCACTTAGATGTTCTTGATGAGGTTTCTTTCTAGAGCTTCTTAAGAGATTGACATATTTTGACCTACAAATATCACTTAAAACTTACAGTTTGTCATTTTAGGCTCATTAATTGAACCATAGCATTTTTCATTTAAGTGATTTAATCTTGACACCATTGGTCTTGACATATAACATTAGATATTTATAGCTCAATTTCCAACTTAAAAGGTGATGTTTCCTTTAGATATTTAGTGAATGATATTTGTATTTGTATTTTGTAATAGTAATTTTTGGCCTGATAAGGGTGAGGACCTTAAACTTTCCCTTACCCGTCCTACGCCCAGGTAAAGGAGGTGGGTTGTGTTAAGTGCATAAAACTTTGCCACATCTTATCATGAATCCTTATCATGATGATTTTGTAATAGTAATTTTCTAATGTTTAAGTGTTTTGGTATTATGTACTGGCTTTTATTCTTAAAATGCAGTTGTTGGTATTCTTGGTATTCTTCTACACATGCTTGGTCCTTAGATACTATGGAAATTATTTTCATCATCATCATCATCGTCAAAGCCTTTTCCCAACTAATTGGGATCGGCTACACAAATCCTGGTCCGCCATTCTACTCTATTGAGGGTCATACCCTCAATGAGGCCAAAAGTTCCTATATATTTTCTCACTACTTCCAACCATGCCTTTTTAAGCCAACCCTTTGCCCTCTTTGAGCCTTCAATTTGAACTAACTCGCACTTCCTAACAAGTGTTAACTAGGTCTGTGCCACATATGGCCAGCCCACTTAAGTCTACTTTCTCTCATCTTATCGCCTATTGGTGCTATACCTAAATTCTCCTGAATGTATTCATTTCAAATTCTATCCCTTGTCTTGCTACTCATTCATCTCAACATCATCATCCCAACTACGCTCATTCAATAGGTATTGTATTTTTGGGTTGTCAATCTTAACTACTTCTTCATCTCTACTTCTATTATTACTATGAAAAACATATTGTAGAAGAGATTTGTGAATCTATAAATTAATTTCACTATAATTAGGGATAATACCAGAAAATATTGTAAAAAAGCTTAATGACATATTTGCTTTAAATGAGAAAATTTCTGAAATCTCAGCAACGATGATAAGCTATGTGTTCTTCCACTTTTAAAACCTAATAAATCTTTTTATTCTTGCAAAATTTGGGTTCTTTTCGATTGGCTTATTCTACAGTTTAAACTTGTTGGCTTATACAATCTTTTTTTTCCTATAAGACATTATGGCTTTTCGTATATATACATATATGCATATAGAGGTACATACATACACCTATATGAGAGCTTTTTTTTCAATATGAAATTTTGGGATCTGCCTAAGAATCACTAGATGATTATTTTCCCAAAAAAAAAAGAAGGATTTTGAGTTCTCAACTATTAATTCTCACCTTCCAAAAATTTGGATGGTCTTTATTCAGCAGCATTATTTTTTCTAGCCCATATTGAGTGATATGGGGACTATTTTAATTGATTTTAGTTTACAAGTTGAAGATGTTACATCCACAAAATTTGAGGCCCTAAAGATACGTCTAGATTGAATTTTTACCCGAGGGAGTAAATGGACAATACGCTCCTTTAAGAGTAGTGTTTTAAAATGCGGGATGCGGTCCTAATGTGGTTGGGGGAGCCTATGCGGTGTAGATGCGGGTGCATCACCCCGATATGGTCAATAAATATAAAAAAATTTCAAATGTTTTTCAAAAAATAGGTTAATGCATTGAAAAAAGGTGATTTATGCGATTGTAGGTATATAATTTATTCATTAACTCTAATATTATCAGTTGTCGGAGACTCTGTCTCCACTAATAGAAGAAATTAGAAATAGAAACTAGAAACTAGAAACTTGAAACTAACTTTATAGAAGACATTAGAACCCAAAAGACATCATATTATCAAACTTCTTCAAAATAATGCCCAAGCTAATCCCAATTGACAACCCCATCAACACCTAGAGCAAATCGACAATTTTTTTTCAAAAACAATTTCTGCCAATTTATTTCCCTATTCATTTGATCCAAAAACAGACACATTTTTTGTGTTTGGGGGGTAATACGCCCAAAACCCTTTCCCCCCCCTTTCAGGGGGGGAAGGACAAAAATACCCATGATCGTGTGCACTATTTTAGCCCACGAGCTATGCGGCACATATGCGCCATGCACTATGTGGGTGCATATGCTGTGGGATGCGGCACATATGCGGCAATGCGGGGCCGCATTTTAAAACAATGTTCAGGAGCATGACATCTTTTGGCTACACACACACAAACATGAATAAGGATAAGATGGTCTTCTTATCTACAGGATAGTTACACGTGGCAGATCATGTAAAGTGGTAACATCTCAAAATTCCAAAGTTTTTTTGATAATTTGATGTTCTTCCATGGCTGCAACTTTGTTACTCTTTCTGCAGCTGAAATTACTTGGGTTGTAGCATGGCAGTGGTGTTCTTATGCTTTTTGCGAGTTGTTAACAATATGCTTCCAAACATTTGTTTTCCAGGTTAGGGCTCAATTCAGGGAGATCTTTTTGGAAATGGGGTATGTTGGTACTTTATGTAATTTGGTTGATTCATACTAAATATGTTGCTTATGTTACATGACTTTGCCCTTTTACAATACTAGCTCATTATGCATTCTGAAATAGTCTCCAATTTGGTCGCAGTTTTGAGGAGATGCCAACCAATAACTTTGTTGAAAGCAGGTAAGCTGAGCATGATTTCTCCTCTTTCTATAGGATTGAAGTTCGTACTCTTTACTACTCTTGGCTCCTTTAAAGGACCGAAATAGATGTTTCTAATACTCAAATTACAGACTAAAGGACCCGTGGGGTGCGACATTGATCTCATACCCATGAGCACAGACACCCATGCAGAAAGAGAGAGAGACAGAGAGAGAGGGGGGTATAAGATTAGACATAGCTAGTGAATTTCACTACAAGGATGTGGATGTGCATGGGGCATTGTGACAATATAGTTCCTATAGGTTACAAAGTCTGTACTCTTTTAGAAGAGTAAATTTCACTAATGCTAGATTCTCTTTATGAGCATTGTTGAGCTAATGACATGCCCAACGAAGTTTTGCAGGCTTGGAAATGTAAGCATCTCCTTAAAAAAGTAAATGTTGCAGGAGATTAAGGTAATACCAGAGTCCCAAATGCCATTGTTTTTTCAAACAAACACATTCCATGTTTCATAGCTTGGACTGGTGGAGAAATTGGGATGGTGAACTAATGGAAAAGGAAATCAGTCAATGTCTTGATTGTGATTCTCATGAGAATTTTTGATAAGTTTGATTAGACCTTGTCTGAGGCCTTAACTATCACTTGAGAGGTTAAGATCAAAATCACACGCACTCATGCACGTGGATGGACTGCTCCTGTGTCCAACCTAGCTCTCTCTCATACACATATGAGGGTGGGCCTCAACAATGTCCACCCTTTCTCAGAATCATAACTAGGGGGATCCTTTGGACCCCAAAATTTGGGGATAAGGTTACTTATCCTAGCGTCCAAGCGCCCCCAAAAATTTCAGTGTACATTTCCTAGAATTGCCTAAAGAAGATATCCTCTAAGATGGACATAGACCGTCCACGTTTGTATAGGGCTACCATTTCTTGGTAAGCGTATTTTTGCTAGAGCCCCGGCTTGTGGTTGGCTTCTATGCTCTCTTGTATCCCCCTTCTTATACATAGAACAGTTGACAGTTTAAAAAAAAAAACATAGACCATCCACATTTGGGATGATTAGATCAAGGTCATGGAGAACTCACTTTTAGTTATTAATTAATTTCTTCGGGTGGTGATTGGGTGGCATTGTACAATAAAATCCCAAGGCCTTAATCTAAAACGAGTTTAGAACACCTAAATGGATGGTCCACATTCATTGCATTGTCTCTCTCGGAAAAGAACCTTTTTGTAGGGGTTTCAAGTTCTTTTTTATTTTTTATTTTTTTGCACGGTCTTGTTTGTTGGATCCAAGTGAAAATGTGTGCTAAATTGGGGCTGGAACAAATTTTAGTAAGGCCCTCAAAGATGATGTCTATAACTGCCTTTATTTTTTTTCTTACAATTTCTAAATAATTGAAAATATTTTTGTTGTGTTGAGTGTTGACTCCAAAAAAGGAAACCAGCTTTATTTAGTTTTAATTTTTTGAATAATCTATAATTATCAGTTCAAAGTTTTATGGCTAAAACATAGTTTATGACTAAATCTTATTTTTTTATTATGAATTTTCAATTTTTTTGGAAATTATGTTATGTCCATTATGTTTCCCTTTACTTTTGCTCAAGAAGAAGTAACTGCCATGTGAGGCATGTTCCTTTATTGTCACTATGCACCTAGTTAGGCTACCTGTTTAGCGCCTCGTGGTCCTAGATTTATGCATTGCATTTAAGTGTTGAACACATGGTTGTGGGGATTGAGAGAGGGAGCGCTATTTAGAGCGTGGGATCATGATAGGCTAGAAACTCCCTATGATCGGGATTATTGTCCATACCAGTGTTCAAAACAACGGATCGGGCCGACTAGTCGGTCCTGACTTGATCCGATTAGTCCAACCGATTCCGACTAGATCGGCCGATTAGTGCCCCAATTTTTCTGAAAAATGCAATATTGGTAAAAAAAATCCCAAAAACCTCAAAAAATCCCAAAAAATTTGCAAAAAAGTTTAAAATTTACATGTATTGTTTCTTTAAATTCACATAAAAAAAGCAAAAAAATAAATATTAGAAGCATAAGTGGGTTTCAGGAAAAATGATTAGGCCCCTAAAGCAATACTTTTTTAGTGATCAATATATAGTAAATATATATTAATACTATATATTATATATAATATGTAATCAATGTATACTATATCATATAACTTACAGTAATAAAATAAATATAAACATAAACATAAACATAAACATAAACATAAACATAAACATAAACATAAACATAAACATAAACATAAACATGTTTGTTTTTTGGGTATTTTGGAATTCAATTAAAAATGTAGGTAAAATATAAAATTGTTCGTCTCTTTGTGACAATTTTGATAAATTTCCATCTCACTCTGTGTCGTATGTCTATGTGCCCAGTTGGTGGTGTAGGTATTAGATTGAAGATCAAATCAGATGAACAACAAATAAATTTTATATCCCTCCGAGTTGAGGGACCTACGGGCTTGGCACCCTATCGGGCCTGACCAACTTGGATGAGTCTGAGTCTACTTGCCCAAGGCGGCAAATCCTGCAGTTAGCAAATAAATTTTTTTAATAATATATAAAGTTTTATGTAAAGAAATAGAAGAAGGAAAATTGTTTCATGCGTGTTGTACCGCATTTCTACAATATACGGTCCTGAGGTATAAAGCATCCATCTTAAAGATGGATGCAAATAGATAGTTCATCTAAAAACAAGGGTAACTAATGGTCCAAATGTTTTTTTAATATAATTATTATCCACGTTAAAGATTATATATTCTCTAAAAATTAGCATCAAATTATATTTAAAAAATCTATTTATTGCCAAGCCCACATTTCTACAATATGCGGGCTGGCCGCATAGAAACCATGTCCATAGAAGAATAGGGAAAAGAGAAAAAAAAGGAGAAATATATAAAAAATGTTATAAGGACAGCTTTGCAGACTCTGCACTGTGACTGTGCACTTATCAGCCGATTTTTAGAACAAATCGCCGATTAGTCCGATTAGCTGGCCGATTAATGCACTGAATTTTTTTTTTTTTGCATGCATGACCGTTGGAATCGAGCCAGATCGGGATCGGTCAGTGACTGATCCTGAGTTGGTCGGCCGATTTTTAAACACGAGTCGGCCGATCCCCGAGTTAGTCGGCCGATCTTTTAAACACTGGTCCATACACCCTGAATTTTAGGTATCTCGATCCCAATATGTTGCAGGGTTGGATCCCAATTTTTTGAGATTGCATGCTAAACTGTAAAGTTCTGAATGCCATTTGGTAAAAACATCTCTTTTCTCTTTAACAAGTATATAAAACATGATTTTGCAACATAATTACTTCATCTTTTTAATGGATATGCATGTAAGACTTGTCTCATATCAGTCTAACATGAGTGCAATTTATCGAGTGATCCCTAAGGGATTGGGATCATGTTCCCGCCATATGGGAACGAGATCCATCCAAGGTGCTGCTTTGGGAGCGTGGGATTCTAGGATCTCCACCAAGTTGGCAGATCCCGTTAACTATGGTGTAACAAGTCTCTTGACACCTTTGATAATCATTCTTGACGCATCTTAAAGCATTGGGTTGAAGAAAAAGAACGCAAGTAATTAAAATTGTGTGGCAGCTTCAAGCATTTTGGAGGGTTTCCCCAAATAAAAATGAAAATTATTATCTCTATCCATTTGTTAAGACGATTATTATAATTATGTATTTATATGTATTCATAATTATAATTATGTATTTATATGTATCCATAATTCCTAGTAGATTCATCCTATTGACAGAGTGGGGAAGATGTACCCACGAACTAAGTCAAAGGGAATGGTGATAAAAAAGAAAACAATAGAGATAGTATGGGAAACCAATTCATCGTAGAGCCTCATGGTCTGCATGGGCAGCTTTCCAAAATAAGCTGGTAAAAGTATATAAATGGTGTCGATATATAAATGCTGTCAATATGGGTGCAATAGATGCTTCCTATCTAAAGCCAACATCAAAGACCAGGGTCATCTGTTCGTCCAATCTGTTGAATGGGGTTTTGTCAAGCAATCATGTGGAAGGTTTAACAATAGAATCATAGCAGGTATAAACATTCCAAACCTGTTTATAAATTAGTTCAAATATAAATTCAAGAAGTTCTTTGCCAAGCTTTATTGAGTACTTCCCTTTCCAATCTTGTTTGGGCAATATTAAGAAAAGAAGCATGTGAAAGGAAGACCATTATTATACTGTTCAAGGGACATCAAGGGAGATGACATGAAAGATTTAAAATTGTTTCCTGGAAGCAAAGATAATCCCATCAATGAATGTAGTAGAAAAAGTTCATATATAGAAGATAATCCATCAATGAACGAAGGAGAAAAGTTCGTATATAGAAGATGGGAAATACGAATTCCCAATGACCTCAGTGAAGGAGTAGTATATGTATTGAGGTCCTTGTGTACATGGAGAGATAAAAGAGAATTATGTAGTGTGGCCCTATTATACATGGAATGATTAAGAGGAATATGTAGATATAGTAACCCACGGACTGGATCCTTACTCTTGTGAATTCTTCCACAAGTTATACAATGGGTGGAGTTTCTGGTTGCACAGACCACCACCAAGATTAGTGTGCATGTGCACACACATATAT
>NW_006498260.1:832378-850091 GCF_000471905.2 Amborella trichopoda
TTACTTATATATATATATATATATATATATATATATATATAGGGAAATGATGTGGCGCCGGCCAAGTACAGCACCTGTTAGGAGGTGCTAGTTAGTTCAAGTGGAATGACTGAAAAGGGCAAGGGGTAGGCCCAAAAGGACGTGGTTGGAAGTAGTTCGAAAAGATATGAGGACCTATGGCCTCATCGAGGTTATGACCTTCAATTGAGCAGAATGGAGAACCAAGATTCATGTTGCCGACCCCAATTAATTGGGAAAAGGCTAAAATGATGAAGATGATGATGATATAAGAAAATGATGGCGTATGCCCCACTAGCCTACAGCCGATTTAGCAGTCATGATCTCATTTCGTATTTTAATTTTAATTTTTTTCTACAATCAAAATCACATGAAATTTTAGGCGTTTATTCTTTTCATCAAGGCGCATCTAATAAAAATATTAAAAAAATAATTTATAAAATATAAATTATCAGTTTTTTGATATTTTTATTGGATTATTCTATTTTTAAAAAACACACACGTCCAAAATTTCAAGTAATTTAGATTTATAGAAAAATTTAAAATTCAAATGCGAAATGCAATTGTGATCATTGGATCGGCCTAGATTTGGGCCGTTGGGCTTATATGTAGCTGTAGTCTAACAGGCTTATGCCATTATTTCCCATATATATATATATATATATATATAGGACTTTCCTCCACCCATGTGTGTAGGACCCCAAAGGATCACCATTAAATTTGACACGGATCTATAGAAAAGTCAAGTTCCACACCCATGTGATAACTTTTTTAGAGATCCGCGCCAACGTTAATGGTAATCCTTTGAGGTCCTACACACATGCATGGGGGAGGGTCTTAAATGATCATTACTCTATATATATATATCCCCCTTTTCCTTGCTAGTTTTTTGATCTATCGGACTCAAATACTTTGTAGGCGTGTCCAAGCTACGGTTCAAGCCTGCGTATAATCCATATACCGAGCCTAGCATGGAGATTTTCAGGTCTGGAAATGTGGACGCTTATGTGCTAGACCTCCTAATGAATCTCTGATATAAATCTGTATCTTTTCGGTCATTGTTGTGTGTATCTTTATTTGATCAGCTACCATGAAGGGTTCAAGAAATGGGTGGAGGTTGGCAATTCTGGCATGTTTAGGCCTGAGATGCTGCGTCCTATGGGGCTTCCTGAGGATGTTAATGTGATTGCATGGGGTCTATCTCTTGAAAGGTTGGTTAGGATTATTCCTGCGTTCACTTTTCTTTAGGGAGCGAGCCACAAACTATGTGGATTCTCTACTGACGACCTTTTGAACTCTAAAAACCAGGCCTACCATGATATTGTATGGCATTGACAACATCCGAGATCTTTTTGGGCACAAGGTATGCTTTCTCTCTCTCTCTCTCACACACAATTTAGATCAACTTGCAGTCTTGATATTCGTGCTTCATTCGTAAGCTGATGAGTGATTTTGTATGGCAGGTGGATCTTGGTCTCATAAAGAAAAACCCCATTTGTCAGCTTGGGATAAAGCAAATTGATTGACTCAAATCATGATTTTTTTCCCTCCTGTTTTGAGTGAGGGAATTTTCCGCATATAGCTCAACTGGGAACAATTGCATGGTTCCCAAAATGGTTTTGTAGGATCCTTTTAATTTATGCTGAAGTTTAATGCTTCAGTTTTGTTAGTTGATGAGGAGTTTGTGATTCCACACTCAATTAGAGGTGTTTTTCTAATGCGTGCCTCTGCTTTGCTCTCAACACTGACTGAGGCTTCAAATGGTTTTGCTATTCGTTGTTCTGGTAATCCGTTATTTTAGTAGATCTGGAGTTTGGTTTGAACCAGAGAATGAGATGCATTTTAAATTCACTGCGTTGCATTCCCACCCTTAATGTCCGGTTCATATCAACCGTCATTCTTGATGATGGACCGTCCAGTGGAGGTGTAAGAAATATAATGCATCACTCTATTTGTACTACGATCTTATGATCCTATTATGAAGTTTTTATAAGGCTTATGAAAACAAAATAAAGCCTCACCTCAAATCCTCATCTGGAAATCACTTGAGTAACGGAAATTTCTATGATAGCTCTCAAATCAATACCCAACAGTGACAATAAATTTTGAAACTCAGAAAATATACAGATCTTGCGGATCTTTGAACACTTATTTTTAAGGCAAAATGGACAGTCTAGATAATTTGTCGCAATATACATTTGTTTTTAGAGCTTGAAATTTTAATTTTTTTACAATCGTAATATTCAAGTCGAGATGATCGATGTAAATGTTTTCAAATGCAGGAATTGCAATTATAGATGAGTTATGAGGTGATAGGGCTGCAGCCCTATTAAACCATTTTCCCCTACGAAAAAATATAGGTTCCGTTTATCATGACAGGTTTCACCATACAAACAGTATGAAACATGCTACCGTAACGTACTTCCTCTCAAAGGTGCATAGCTTGTTCTCATCCAAACCTTAATACCCATGTTTTCATGAATAGTATATCCCTCAAATTATTTTACGGAAAAATAAATAAAATGATCATAACCTCAAGAAATCAGTACTGTTGATTTAGGGCCTGTTTGATATCACTCTAATATCTTGATATTTTCGGATAATATAGAATCCAATATAATAATAATTAGAGAGTTTTATGAATCTTGTTTTAATGGGTCAAACTGTATATTTTAAAATTGAAATAGCCATCTGGTATCTGAATTATAAAAGATTCAACTCTGACTTGAATTTTCTATTATACTTAAAGTTGTATTGCAACATTATGTTTTTCCTACTAACGTTTGACAGGATTTAGTGCTAGCCAGCTCTCTCCAGTCTCCTCTCTTTGGCTCCCAACACCTGCTTCTTTGGAATGATCTTCTTCAAGGAAGCATAGTTTATACCAGAATTATGATTTATCATAATTAAGAAACCTTTTCCCCAAGTGGCAGTGGAAGCATTATGATAAACAACTCCATTCGGTTGTAGAGGTGGCAATGCACCCAAACCCTATCTAGGATTCGAGGGGTAGACCCAATCCGAGTCCAGGTATGGTTCCAAAAATTGGACCCGGGGGGTCGGGTCTGTATCCAATTCTTGGACCCGAACACTATTTGGGTTTGGGTCCAGGTCTAGGTCCATTAATATTTTTGGGGTCCCAAAATATGAAATGTATTTAAAAATAGTTAATTACATAGATATTTTTAAATTTTTGGATTGAGTCTGGTTGGGTTTGAGTCCTACACTATATTTTCGGGTCCAAGTCCGGGTCCGGGTCCGGCCGACGCAACCCGTAGCCACCCCTAAATCGGTTGTGCTTCCTGTATAAGCAAAGGAAGAGATGATGCAAGCTCACTCTCTTGAAACTTACGATGTGCTTGAAAATATGTAATAAAATGACTACAGAAAACCGTATTTCTGAATTTATTGGAATGTGGTGATTGTTAGGCACTCATTCATGGTCATGGTTCAAAAGCGAAAGTTGTCCAGTCATATAAATTCAATTTTCGAGGACCATACAGTAAAAATTATCAAAACTATAAGAATAAGTAATTAAAAACTATGAACAATATGACGTGACTTTATTCATATCTTTAAAAATTCAAATATTAAAAATAAGTAATTTGAAATCATGAACAGTATGATGTGTCTTTATTCATGGCAAGCTTTTTATGCTTCCTATTCCTCTGCAATATAAAACTCATGCATTTCTTTTTATCCAACCGTCCATTCTGAATGGAGGGCTAAGATTGCCTAAATCAAAATGTCATGTTTCTACACTATTTTATTTATTTATTTATTTAGTTTTATAAACTATTTTAACACCAAATTTTGTACGTCCAATCTTATATTAAACTCATACTAACGAAAATAAAAAATATATATTTTCAATAAAATAAAATGTCTAAAATACCCTTAAAAGTTTCAAGGGGCATTTTGGTCATTATATTTTATCAAAAAATTATTTTTAATATTGTTTCTAGGTGCACCCCAATGAGAATATGGCATGTACCAAATTTCATATTCATACAATTTGTATAAAAAAAACTAAAACTTAAATACTTTGAGACGTCGGTTCTAAAATCAAACGGCAAGTGATTCTCTTGATCAAAATTGGATGGCTGGATTGTATGAGAAGCATGGATCTTTTATGCTAGGGGAAGTATAGACACCTTTCCCTTTATTCATATCTTTGAAAGTTCAAATATTAAAATCTTGTTTTGCAAACATCCTTGAGCAATGGAATTAAATATCATTTCACTCCTAACTACCCCTGCTGCAATTCTGCAGGCCTAAGGGCATTGTGGTGATCTGGCTACTTAAAGTATTCAAGCCAAGTAATGTAAATAACTTTGTTAGTTTAAACTCTCAAACTCAAGAACATATTTTTATATTAAAAAAATCTTAATAATATACATCTTAATGATATGTATTTTTTTGTGTCGGGCCAGGCCTAGCCCTAAAGCTCCCGCAGAATTGCAGCCCAAAAATGCTCCACTTCTGATCTCATGAGACATTCGCTTTCATCTTGTTTGGGAGAATTGGAAATGGAAATCTGGTAACCTTTGGGGGCAGCTTTTTGCCCATCTTGAATTTCTAGGATTAGGTGTGAAAAAAGTTTGACTAAAAATTGATGGGATTGTATACTATAAAAGCATTTATCTTTTTTTCAAAGATGTCACAATTATTCTTAGCTATTAAATGTCAAATTAGATGGCTTGGGTGTGTTACGAAGTAAAAAAAAAAAATCAACTTTGAGTGTAGTCAATAACATGCTGACAACCGCCGGATTTGAATTCTATAGGAAGAGAAATTATAACTTCCTTGTACTAAAAATAATGGCAACAAGCATATCTATGAAATTAGAGCGCATGTATGGGTGCGGTTTGCTTAGAGCCGAGGTTCTAAACAATCAAATTAGAGCCCACCTTCAAATAGTGTTGAGAAATATGGTTTGAATACTTGAAAGTTTTATGATAGCCTTAAATCATATTTTCATCTTTAGTTATAAAATTTAAAGCTTCAAAAATATTGTTAATTGAATAGATCTATGAAAATTTGAAAATCTTGAAAATTGATGGTCCAAATATTTATTGCAAGATACACTATTTCCAAAACATGAAATCCATGTTTCTTTTCATGTCCATACATCTTGATGTCGAGATGATTAATTTGATGACATTTGGGCATCAAAACAACCTCTACTAATGAAATTTTTGAAGTAGGCTCTAATTTGATTGTTTAGAGCCAAGGCTCTATATAAACTTTTCCCTTACTAGAACATTGTCGATAGCTCTATAGTTTTTATAGTGGAAAAGTGGTAATCACCTATTACTATGACCATAATTCTAGATAAAATTTACGAATGGTTCAAAATTTGAGGATTTGGGTAAAGGTGAAAGTCTGTTTAGGAAATCAAAGTTGGGATCGGACTCAGCGGTTGTCCCGTTACGAGTCCCCTAATCTGACTCGTACCTGACTAACGTGATGTAAACTTAAAAAAAAAAAAAGAAGGAAAGAAAAAGCAAAAGAATGCAGATTTTTTTTCAGAATTGTGCACAACGTAATTTGACTCGCCTAATTCCTAGTAAGATTGGTGAATTAAAATAATATTATTTAAAGGAAATATGTAGCATGTAGCTCGTGTCAGGGGACGCATTTCTACATATGCGTTCCCTGAAGCTGCTAACATAGAAGTTAAAAGCCGGTGGTCCCACCAAAATCTATAAATCAGCTGTCCAGAGAATACATAAACAATTATTATTTTTATTTTTTAAATTGTTTTTTAATTTTATGCTCACCATAGTACAGATTATCAATCCTTAAAATTTTTTAATCCAAAATCTCTCTCCAAGATATATTTCAGGAGGAGGACTCACATGAATATATGAGTCAGCCGACTCATATAAACCTTGTCCAAATTTAAAATGTTCCCCGACAGACATGTTTTGCTCAATGAAGTAGGGATGGTTAACCCAGACACTTTAGGGGTTGTTTGTTTCACATGAAGGTGCTTTCTGGGAAAGTTTGTTCCCGAACAAGCTTTCCCATCAACGTGGGAAAATACTTAAAACACATGCATAACTGGAGCACCGCTTTCTCACAGAAACACATAGTATCTCGAAAGCCTGAGAAAGCACTTCCACTGTTGCCCCAGTATAGTTTGCCCAAAAAAACAAACATGAAGAAAGCTTGCTTTACTTTGGATTTGTAGGAATTCTCTATTCATGGTCTGTTTGATACTATGGTCTGGTAATCTCATGGATTGTGAAGATACAAAACTTCCATGTGATCTGCTCAGAGCTGAGCAACTTCAAAATTGTTCAACCGCCGACGCCAGGCCTTGGCCTGGCTCTCTCTAGCTGGCATCCCTATACATACAAGCCTCTCAAACCAAAGACCAGCCTCTCATCTCCCCGGACTTCACCGTGCAGCCTCCGGAGCCACACCCCACACATCCCAAGGTCAAGATATCGCACCAGAGCCCATCAAATTCTTTGCTCGATCCCAAGGAACGCGGGGCTTCTCTTGAAGCCTAATCTTCTAATTATCCTTTTGAATGTTACCTGAACTTTTCATTGGTTTGATTTTGCCAGAATCGTACAATGAGCATGATGTAGAAGATAGCGTAAAGAGATATATACACCAAATCATTGTTAGGGTTAAAGAGTTCGGGCTAAACTCCAATTCTCACCATTTGAGCTCTCACAAGACGAGCTTTTCAGGTCGCAAGAAACATGTTTGGCTTCTCCTTCCAAGCCTCCTTTTGAGATTGCCTGGAAGTCCACGAGAAAATTGCTATCCAATTTCCAGGTGATTTCTAGAAAGCAATCAGTTATTGATTCATAGATTGGTTGAGTTCCTAAACAGAAGACTCTATGGTCCGAAGAGAGATGGGGGGCGAGGAGGCGAATGGGGAGGAATTACGTAAAACAAACTGGGTTGGCAAACCAACCCATCAATAAATTAGCCTAAATTTGATTTCACCTGCTGAAAACTCCCTTTCTTGTTCAATACTGTCTAGCCAGCTAACTCATTGAACAAAGCTGAAATCTTCACCTGAATGCTACCTAAACATTCCTCACTTGACCTTTTGAATCTGATTTTAAGCAACTGCAGTTTCTTACTGATCTTTGTACCCTTCACAATCTTCCACCTAGAAAGAAAACCACCATTCTTTTATCAAGGGAGGTACCTATCCACCAGCCACATCAATTCAAACTCGGAGTGTCCAAGTACTTTCAATAGGTGATCAGATGCTGGTTTTGATAGTGCTAAGGAACATGTATTAATGAACTTTTCCTATCTAGTCTAGCAAGACAAAACGATCAAATTTGGATAAAACTAGTTTCATTACGGTATCATTTGACCACATATACATATTCATTAGGTGATGCCTGGCAATGAACTGCCCAAAACTCTCCCTGATTTTCGTAAATGACTAGAGTGGTGGTCAGGATTGTGTTCCAGCAGTGGTCCCCCAAACCCTCATAGTCCATGAATCTCGACCAGAAGTATTGCTTTTCTAGGATTAAGTCATTAAACCCTCACATCCATGTTGCTTTCAATAACCCTTCTCTCTTGATCAACATCCCCACTGACTTTGAATCTTGTCTCCCCTCCCTTCACCTCTATAACACAATTTTTTATTTTACTTGTTTCCTTTCTTTATGTTGCAGCTCCATAGCAAATGAAGATCTACCGCAAAAGAAATTAAATGATCTACAACATATCCAATACAACAGACGCCTTCAGGAGAGGTACCGAAAGCACATGAATGCCTGCTCTATTTTCTTTGTATTATTATAAATTTAATAATAATTAAAAGTTCTATTTTGCAATATTGCCCACATCATAAAGTCATGTTTACACATCTCGGCCCCATTGAGGTGCATGGCACATCAGATACCCTCCCCACCACCCTCACCAGCCCACCCCTGACACATCGCGCCGCATGCCACACTTGATGAACTCGATGCCATCATCTACCAAACTACCACCATCATATTTTATTTCACACTTCAAGGACCTTTCCCAATTACTACTATAAACCGTCTAATATATACATAAGCACACTTCAGCCCTTGTCCAATCCATTCCTTAAAGTGGTGACCATTATCAATCCCTTCTATCAAACCAGCAACAGTGACATTCCACTCGTCATGCGAAAAATAACACAGCACTGTAAAACCAACTCCAGTACACTTGATAATTCCATAAAAAAGGTCTCGTATTAGACCCTACATATACTAGCATTTAGGATCATTTAAGCGTATTGTTAAGGGCGTAGGACTTTTAGATTTGTCAAATAACAAAAACCATTTGTTCCAGCATTGGAGGGAACAATACCTAACCATGACAGCCAAAGCCCTCAGGCAGTCCCAAGTGGTTGGCCTCTATGGGGCCTGGAGGTACGAGGTGGGCCCCACAACCAATAAAATACGAGAACATAAAAATGAAAACGCATTGCAAATATCACATTTATATTATCATTAATTATTTAGGAAAAACTTATATAAGGTTTACAAATAAGGTTGTAGTAATCTACATTGTCCATTTTATTTGGACTATGTAGATTAGACATCTATCTTAAAAGATGAGCTATGTACCTTAAAGATGTATCTAATATGCATTATCCAAATAAAATGAACAGTGCAGAGTATCACAACCTTATTTCTACAAACAAAATTGCAACCTTATACAAAACGCACCCAATTATTAGGTAAGCATTTGTATTTGTGGTCACTGCCCATTCATACAAAATTTATAACTGGAAATTCTTTAGGAAAATTATCTTGATGGAAATTATGTAGTCCGTACTACCTGATAAATTCAAAAAAGAAAAAAAAAAAAAAAGCAAAAATGAAAACAATAAATTAGCAATGCCAACTGTCAACACACATTCTACCTACAACAAGTAATACGTATTTAAAACCCCAAAAACCGTTGGGGATCTCTCTTAGCACATGTTCTTTAAATCTAGCAATAATTATGTTGCAAAATGGAAATACATTCCTAGGTAATGATTCCATTCCCACACAACTGTATCTTGGTTGCTTTAGTTGGGAGAATATTACCAGCCATAATAAAATTGCAATACCATTCATTGCTCACAACTGGCAACAAGCAGAAAGTGCTCAGTGTTACAAGGTTCGCTACGAATGCACATAACAGGGCATTCTTATTCACTACTTGATTAGAAATGCACATAGCTTTCTAATGAATTGATAATAACATATTCCAAAGCTCCTTTCTGACATTCTATTTTAACACACAAAACAAGGTATCCTCAGCACATAATAATTAGAAAGCTCATCAGTGGAACAGTGGAAGCCATATTCATCTGAAATGCATTGCGCGCAACAACCAGCTCCAAAAATTTCACAGCAATCTGCATGTGACATAAAGAAACAGAATGCAACTCAATTGTTGCACTGTATACATGAATCAGAATCACACAAAAAAATTGTGAGAAAAAAATTCTTCATATGCTAACTCACTTAAAATACAGTACATGTAACTTCAAGAATTGGGAAAAAATATTCGAAAACTGTGGATGACCAAGACTAAAAATATCGTAGTACCATACGATAGCTAGGCATCTCCCATCCCCAATAATAACTGGTCATGAGCCATAATAGCACCACTAGGCAGTGAAGATATTTGCATAGTTTTGGCTATGCCATTAGACACACCACATTGTGGATGTGAATTGACCTATACGTTTAAATATAAGTGTGTATTTAGAGATCTTGGAATGTGCCATTAACATACGCACAAATCAATCAATTACATTTAGCATTAAAAAAACGCCAACCAATAGATGACACTCGAAACCAATCTAGCTGAGGACGTCAGTCTTGATTGGGAATGGATTTCCCAATTAGCATGCTCGTCAACTATCACAATAACCAGATAAAACTAAAATGCATGGTGAACAAACATTTTTAACGTATCAAATGGTCACAAGCACTCGTGACATTCTTCCTACCGTATCTATCAATTTGGATCTGACATGTCCCACATAGTCAACGCACAAACTCAACAAAATATTGTTAAGGACAGAGGTTTGCTAAATGATAAAACCGACCAGCCAAGGTAAGGGGTGCAACTCTCTAATAAGATCAAGCAAGCACCTTCAAACTACAATTTTTTAAAGACTATGAGAACGCAACCCATGCAACGTTTTTATTTGACTATCGCAATCCATGCAATGTTTTTATTTGACTAGAGTCTTCAACAAATGACTACGTCAGTTAATGACAAGTCAAGACAATTCTAAAATAAAACGACTTCATTGCCAAACTGGAAGTTTACTTCAATATGCTGGTTCTGTATGAAATGACAATTATCACAATAGATATATGTAGATATATTTATATGGCCATATACCTGCATAACATGGGTAGAAGGGGTACACAGCTTTTTTTTTTTTAAAGCCTTTTGCACGGAAGCTTTGATCAGTCTCACCATTCATGAACATCACATGGTACTCCAAATCATTATTAAATTAGAACCACTGCTTCCTTTATGAGTTATCCGTGACCTATAGAAAACACGAGCGCAAGCCTCTTTCACATATCATGATATCAAAGATCATCAATGAAATCCAACAATAGAAAGTTACAAACCATTACAACCTTCTGGAATACTTTAAACATTCGCAAGGTAATTCCCACGTTACACAATTAATCAATACCATTCATTAATATTTTTGCAGCAGAATTTGATGGGACGCAATGGACAATCTAAATCTCTTCTCCTGCACTTGAAGATTTCAATTTCAATTCTTCAGTTAATTTCCATTGATGGTTTTTTTTTTTTTTTAGAATTATTCATGCATAGAAATTACATGACATGCCTGAAACTAAAATTCCAATACATTTGTCAGCTCTCTTGAACTAGTTGGCATGTTCAAAACCCCGGCTACCTACCATAATAAAAAGCCAAAGAGGAGGAGAGATAAATAGATAGATAGGTAGACACTTTCAAGGTTAAGCCATCACTAGAAGCTCTGAAAGAAAATACCAATTTGAAGCAGACCCAAGAAGGAAAAAAAATAAAAATAAAAATTCTTAAAAAATATATGAAGAACAGTGATCACTAATCAAAATAGAACAGGTACAAATGAAAGGAAATACATTTAGAAAAAAACAGGCAATTAAAGTATCCTGAACTTGATATAAAAGGAAATACATTTAGTAGGCAACCAATCTTACCCCGCAAGTTCCAAAAAGGGCTCCCCCAATATCATGGAACATCACTTATTGATAAAACCAACTTTTCGACCTTCAAAACCAGGGCGCAAAAGCTTCTTCTCTCTCTTCTCAATGCGCCGCTTCTTCTTTTCCTGGGCCCGTTGAGCTATATTATTGGCTCTAGTTTGTTGCTTGGCATCAACAATCTTATCCCTTGCTTCCAACCTCCCCTTCCACTTCTGCACATTCTTTTGTTGCCTCTTCTTTTCCTTCTTTATGCTTTGCTTAATCAGCTTTGGATCATCATGAACCTTAATACCAGCTGCTCTTTTAGCAGCCGCACCCCACGAATGCTTTGAAGCAACATTGGGACCTCTAATCGGATCTTTCACTGCTTCCTCTAGCTTTTTCGCTCTCACTAAAGCTTGTTCCTTTGAAATCTTCATCTTCTTCTTGTTTTGCTCCTCTCCTGACCCGATCTTCACATGGGTAAATGCATAATCTCCAGAAGCTTTCTTTTTTTTCTTTGAAGATTCACCATCTTGGGTGTTGCTTTTTATGGATTTGTCTTCCTGTTCTTGAGTCCATTTCCTTTTTCCTTCCCCTGAATTCTTTCTCTTTTCCTTCTTTTGGGCATTGGGCTTTTTATCCCCCGCATTGCGTTGGGCCCTCAATTCCTCAATCCGTCGGTGGAGACGTTCCCGAAGATCTTCGTAGGTCACGGATTTATCATCCTTCACTTCTGCCTTCTTCACTGGACCTTCTTCATCTTCATCATCTTTTTCAGAGGCATTCTCAGTTTTCTCCTTTTCAATTCTTTGCTTTAGGAGATCGAGAGTTGTTGCTGAGGCCTCAGGATCAAGCCGAGCACGACGAGCTTTCTTTATGTTTTCTTTTGTTTCCTTCTTTGCAGAAGCCTTGGCTGCCTTGCTAAGGCCCTGAAACCATTTCTTTTCCGAATCTTCATTGGGTAGGTAAAATCTTGCTGGGATGAGCTCCACAAGCCTTTCAAAGAACAGGGAGTTTTCATGGATTAGGGCTTTGAGATCACTGTTAGGCGAGTGAGTCCTGAGGACTTCCATTTGGGAGCAAAGGAGACGAAGGTGAAACGTAAAACTAATCTAATGGTTTGGATTCGTGACGGGGAACTTCTCCATACCCTCTTTGGAGGATGGTATAAATTTAAGGAAAAACTAGAATGTCCACCTTAATATCTTTACTGCAACAATAAGCAAATGAAGAATTAATGAGTTGGCACAAAATATTATAAAATACAAATAGTAGAAAACGATACCCACAGTAGAGTATTTACTTGGTTTTGAAGACTAATACATTTGCAGATGTAGAAATGATCGTATGGCAAACTCTCTAAAGTTAAAAGATAGGCATAAGTTTTGGGAAAAAGGTTAAATTAACAAATGGTCGCCCTAAAAAGGAAAAGTAGAAAGTTTCTGCAAATTTATGAAAGTAACATGGGTATGGAGAAACAACTGAATCGTCAACAGTTTTTTGAGAAAAGATCAAAACACAAGAACCTCAAAAGCCATATCATTTCCTGGCCTAGAAAACAGAACGAGAAAACAAAGAGAGAATGGTAAATAAAAATACCCAAGCATGGGAGAGAGCATTAAATTTCACAAAGAATGTATCAGCTTTCAAACCCTGAAACTCTCTCTCTCTCTCTCCTCGAACTTATATATTCATGAGAGAAATAAATTTTTTATATAAACCCTAACAAAGAATAAGGCTGGTTCAAGAGAAAGAGGTGCTCCAGTTCTACAGGTAAGAATGATATAACAGAGACCCCGAAGAATAATAGCAAAGTAAGGTATTGAAAGAAGATTACAGGTAAGAATGATATAGCAAAACATGTCCAACATAATTGACAGGCCCTCAAGCAAGTAAAAAATCATTGACAAGGATCAATATATAATGACACAATCAAATAACACATCATCCCAAAAAAAAGAACCAAAATTCACACAGAGTGTAACTATTTAAGCATAAACAAAAAGAAATGAAAGAATAGCAACCCATACATCCACGCATGATGGTAATATGACAGCAAACAAGTAAAAAGTGAAGCCAATGAAATCCTACTGCATAATAGTTATTAAATCCTACTGCATAATATAACCTCCTAAATAAGTTTTCATCAATAAATGAAAATAAAAGAATGAAAGAATACTGGTATCATTACTGCATAAAACCAAATGACAAATTCTTTTGCCCGTTTACATTCCCCTGCAATAAGTTTTCCGTGTTATAGCCCCCCGCTCTCCTTATTCCCATTGCAAATTTCTTTTGCCTGTTTATATTCCTGAAAGTTGCAGACCTAGACCTTGGGCACACATGTCCGCAGCTTTATCCATTTAAATGTATTCCCTACCTGAAAAACCCACTATTGATGGTTGTTCCTATGCTGGAAAACCCTCAAATTGATTATCTTGACCTCAAGATTCATAAACATGAAAAAAAAGGGATTTCTAGTCCTAAAAAAAATTCATCTTCAGACACATTATCTAGACCATCCATTTTCAAGATTTTCATTTGCTTGATCGTCATCATTTCTAGAACTTTAAATTTCATAATTCAAAATCTGCATTTTCGACATAGTGTTGAGCCGCACTTTATTTCAATTGTATAAAGTTGACACCTTATACAAACCTCACCCAAAATAGAAATCGGGTAACTGGGCTGGCTCTATCTTGGCTTGGCCCAGGCTCAGCCTTCAAGCCACATTTCTTAATTTTCCTTTGGTCATGACCGATCCGGCCGCACGACCGAGCCATTGCCACCCTAGAGAGAAGCTTGGGAGGACGGAGAGTATTCGTGTTTCCCGCTGCTCGTTTCTTGGGAGAGACCAAAAAATGGGCATCAAGATGCAAACAAGGTATCAAAAAACGCTAGGCGGCCAGCCTGGCCCCCAACGCCTAGCGCCTAAGCAAGCGCCCAGATCCTCGGGCTCCCTATAGTGGAAAATCATAACATTTTTAAAAATATTTGCTATCCTAATGTACATATATGCATATATTTGTGTCAAATTTTGTAATTTATTCCATTTCGTAACATACGTTTTACTTTGAGGGTTCAAAAATAAACCCCATCACTTTTTTATACAAACTTGGGGGGTCAAAATGACCCATTCTGCCCTTTTGGGCGAATTTAAAAAGCAATTTCCGCCTAACTTCACTGGGCACCCGCCCAAACCTGGGCGCTGAGTGCTCGCCCAAGTAAAAACGCCCATTTCAGGTGCCTTTTCATGAGGCGTGCGGTTTTTTGTTAAAAAAACGCCTAGGCACCAAGCGGACCTTTTTTTTTAAACAATGGATGCAAGTTTGCAATTCAAAGCCTCTGTAAAAATCCATGGTGATGAGGACTGTAATCTTTTAAACCCATAGCCTTCGGTGTTATCATCGTCCACTACAACAATCAACAGTGATCAAGGGAGGATCACAGTTGACATCGCGTCTTTTTCTCTCATAGTCCATCACACTCGAGAATGATAATCTTAAGAGAGTATGCAAGACAAAAAGGCTTATCGGGATGAGATTGATGGTATTAATGTTGAAAAAAATGGCATTGTGACCCAAATCACCTATCTAGAAAAACTAGTCCCAATCAGCAGATCAACAGTTTGAATCAGTGATCCAGCTGAGTGAATCGGCTAGGAAAAAACTAAAAATAAATGGGAAAAATTTTCAAAAAAATATGGAAATAAGAAGTGGTGTGAGATCGGTCAATTCCATAACAAAACAGAACGGAGAGAGATCTACAATGTCTAATTTGGGAGACAGATATGGCTGAAAGAAGAGAGATCTACATTGTCTAATTTAGAAGATAGAGTTTAGGATCCCCCATCCTTAGCAAGAGAGAGATATACCCATCTTTAAGTTGAGAGATAAAGAGATATGTGGATTTACAAATTTTCCCTTTTCAAGAGTTTTAACTCATAAAAATTGAGTTCATCTTTTAGAAAATTAAAGTAGTTTCTTATCTATTCTCTCAAATATATTAATGTAGTGTATATTGGCTTATCTCTGGGTCACTCTTCTCTCATTATCTTTTATAGTTAATATAATAATAAGATTTTTTATTATTAGTATGGTTTGCTTGTCTTTCATATCAAATGTGTAATATGGGTTTGACATAAGAAAGCACACAACTTATTAAGCATTTGGTGTTGATTATTACAAAGTTGTTTGTTATGGTATTGTTTATTTTCATTTAATACCTAATATGTATCATCCTTATAAATATGATACAATACTATTGTCAATTGTTTATTATTCATAAGTTGATCAGGTTATAGGAGCTGAATAGGGGGAAAAAAAACAATTAGTTAAAATAAGTCACCGCCTTTCTATAGAATATGCATAGCATACTGATAGATCATGAGGTGATTAAGAAGACACATAGATATGTATGAGAAAGTCGTCATTGCATCTTTTTTTGGGAAAATTACAAAAAAAACCCCAAACTAAACTTACTATGCAACTTACCCAACCAATCTTTTTCTCTCAATTTTTTCCACAAAATAATGTTTCCTAGCAAATGCCCCCCCAACCATCCCAAATATTAAAAAAAAGGCGAAACTACCCTTACTTTACCCTTTACCCGTGCCTCTCTCCGGCACTATGTAAGTGCGCTCCGACATTGCGTAAGTGTGCTCCGGCAGGGTAACACAGCGCTCCGGCACTACATAAGTGCGCTCCGGCAGTGGAGCATTTTGAGTCACAAGGCTTCGGCACTATTTAAGTGTGCTTCGTCAATGTGCTATGGGAAGGGCACAGCGCTCCGGCAGTCTAACACAGCGCTCCCGCACTACGTAAGTGCGCTCCGACAGTGGAGCATTCTGAGTCACAAGGCTCTGGCACTGTTTAAGTGCGCTCCGACAATGTGCTATGGGGAGGGCATTTTCGTCTAAAAAAATGAACTTTTTCCATGGGGGGGGTATTTGCATAAAAAGCTTGTTGTTTGGAAAAAAGTGAGAGAAAAAATTAGTTGGGGGGTAAGTTGCATAAAAAGTATATTTTGGGGGTTTTTTTGTAATTTCCCCTCGTTTTTTTTTACATGCAACAGTCATAATCCAACTAGCACTTATTAAAGAAAAGAAATGAAGGGGCGGTCCAATGTTAAAGATATCAGACCTTCCAAATTTTTTATTTTTCTGATTTTAAATCCAGTTTGATGTTGAAAACATTGACCGATCCATACTTAAAACAAAAAAAGGAAGAAATTTTTTTTGTATTGAGCTGTCCGATTTTTCCACTATCAGACCACCTTGAAAATGGGATAGTCTGATATCATGGGCATCGAACTGCCCTGTGATTCACTAAAATTAAAATTTTAATTAACAAAAATGTATGTTTTTTATAAAAATTAAAACATACTTAAATTTTCTAAAATCTATGTCCATACCCATTCATCAGATGATTTTTTATTTATTTTTCCAAATGCCCTTAAAAGTTATGTTAGAACCATTATACTCCAAGGCCCCTTGATGCATATGGTCCTAAAAGGACAATCACAATTTTAATAAACCATGATAGTCGAACCACGTGTCATAGAACCAGGATCCCTTCATCTTTATCATGGCACTAACAGTGTTATAATGCCTCATTATTGACAAGCACCTCATGGGAGGCATAAGGGCATGATTAGTGTGGTGCTGAGCCATCAGGTTATGATACTCAAAGTCCGTGACTTGATGAGGCATCACAACACTGTTAGGTCATGATGCACTATTTGAGTTGCAGAGTTATGATGACATTGGTTTTTTGAAGGGTGCAGTTTGTATAGAGCCGAGGCGCTAAACAATTAGGGCGTGTTTGATAATTTTGGAAGTTCTTCCTTGCTAAGAAGAAAGAAGTTACTATAAGAAGTTCTAGGTTTCTGTGTTTGATAACCTGCTGGAATCTTAATTAAGTCATGGGTTTCTATGTTTGATAACCTGCTGGAACGTTAAAGAAGTTATAGGTCTCTCTTTGATAATCTACTGGAATATAAGGAAGTTCTAAGTTACCTAACAGGCCTTACACTGTAGTCTACACACAGACAAAATACTCTTTAATCAGTTACATAACAGGCCTTACTCTGTAGTCTACACATATACATTATAACCATATTATTATTATTATGTGTTTATCAAACATCATTAGAAAAGACCAAAAGAGAGCATCAAACATCTAAAGCTATGTTACCATCAATATATTCATTCGTGAGGAAAATAAGTCCAATACAGCTATATGAATGGCCAGTTTTCAACTGATAACATACTATAAACTTTATAACAGTGAGCAGCATTGACATTATAATGGTGAGCAACATTGACATTCTTTTTTGGATAGTTCAGTCATATGAAGGAGTTATACAAACTTTAGAAGCAATAAATGTATATATATATATATATATATATATATATAGGATAGTCTAGTCTATATAGTAGTAGTTATACTAACTTAAGTAAGACTAATAATAGTATATATATATATATATATATATATATATATATA
>NW_006498260.1:858293-910945 GCF_000471905.2 Amborella trichopoda
ATTGTCCGGTTGTGTTTCAATTTTCAACTTTTTTTTACTAATCGGAATGATTTGAAATTTGCAACGTATGTACATCTTAGTGAGGCGCACCTAATAAAAATATGAAAAAATTAATTCTCAAAATATAAATTCACCAAAATACTCCCGTAAATTTACGGAGTTATTTTGGTCAATTTATATTTTACGAATTATTTTTTTTATATTTTTATTAGGTGCGCCTCACTAAGATATACACACGCTCCAAATTTCAAGTAATTTGGATTCATAGAAAAAAAAATGAAAATTGAAACACTACCGGACAACTGTGACCGTACGATAGAAGTTTGGATGGTGATGAGGGTAAGCAAAATCACTCTTCATTTTCGCCTATAGGCATTGGGAAGAGTTTTCTATATATATATATATATATAGATACACAAAGCCATATAAAAATCCTTACAAACAGACATGTCCCCATGCATGTGTGGTGTGTGTGATAGAACCTGTGACTCAAAAAGGAGTGAACTAGAAAAGAAGAATCCGTACCCTGAGCTCTTGAGCAGATGGTCGATCCTTTGCATCTTTCTGTACACTGAAAACAGAATAGAATGGAAGGCCATCAGAAACTTCATTTACAATATCAAACTGGTATGGGGTGGCTATAGAGTTAATAAATAAATACTGAGAATTTTCATTCATAAATGCTTTCTGGAAAGTTTATGCTAATAAGATATGAGCTCTTGAATGAGATGTACGAGTTTGGTATGAGCATTCACAAAGTTCGCAGGTTGTGACATGAGGAGCTCAGGCAAGTGCATCACAAAATCGATAAACAGTTACAGCTAGTTTCATTGTTATAGGCTCTTAGAACCAAGAAACTCCGCCAATATCTCATAGCTCACAAGCAAAGCAATGTTACCCACTATAACCAAATTCCACTCTTATCATAAAGCAATATACTGTAGGACTCCTTAAAACTAAGACTATGGTCCTTAAAACTAATGTGTGCCCCATACCAAGCACTGCATACCTTAGATGGCCATAAAGTAGAAATAAAAAAGATGCATGTTCTCACATGGACATTGATGGAATTCAATATTTTCAGTGAAAAAAACTGCACTTTTTTTAACTATATTGAAATGCAGATAGACATACTACACTATGTTTACCATGATGAAATGAAAGAACAGAACTCAGGTGAGAACTGATCAGAAGGTGCACATGGTGCAGGCTCATCAACAATTGTCTCCAAAAGCTCATAAAAATTAGTCCATCCTTCCTCTGGATTAGGTGGTACATATGCAAAAGAGCCAGTTGCACACTCCAGCATGACTATTCCCAAGCTCCAGATATCACTTTTATAACCATATGAGCCCCCACTGATCCGTTCTGGCTAGTGACCACAAAAATCTTATAAGAAGACTCATTCATGAATTATAAAGGTTCAATGAACATTTACATTTGTCTAAAACCTTTCAAATCATCATGAAGAATGAGTACAGAAGGCAATAAGGCACTCACAGACATATAACTGTACGTCCCAACAAACGTGTCACGCTCGCCAGTGGTACTTGTTAACACAGCACTGACACCAAAATCTGTTATCTTGACTTCACCTCTATGATTGACCAGTAAGTTAGATGGTTTTATGTCCCTGTGAATGATGTGCTTCTCATGATGGAGATAAATCATACCATTAAGAACCTGCACGTAACAAATATAGAACTCGTTAGTGAAGGAGCCTATGTTTAAATCAAAGTATCTCAGTAGCTAAAAAAATAGAGAACTGGCCTGCTTACAAATGGCAGCAAGATATGGCTCTGGCATACGTCTAACTTTCTTTATAAAGTCAGCAAGAGAACCACCATCCATGTACTCCAAGACTATAGAGATGACACCATTGTCATAAAAACAATGGTAACACACCACAACATGTGGACATTGAGAAGCCTGATTTATCTTCAGCTCCTGCACAATTTGCCTCCGAACAGTTTCTTGAATGTTCATTTGAATAATCTGCAGGATTAGAAAACAATGGGAATACCACTGAGAATCTGCTTAATCAATCCGCAAATGTGAGATGATCCTCAATGGAATGAACAGTAAGAAATAAAAATATTAGATTAATAGTATTTATCAACAGAGATACGAGGGACTTATGCGACCACTAGAATTTCATTGTTTTTAATCAACATGGGCATATTTTTAGAAGTTTAAAAGGTGATCATTCTAAATCTCATTACTATGTCATTTGTTCCATTTCGAAGTAATGTCGAAGCACCAAAATCTGCCCTACACACTACTTCTATGCCCCCAAAAAAAACATGAAGATAAAATCACAGAATCCAAGTCAGTAAAACAAGCCAAGTGTACACAGCATTAACAATCTGGAAACAAGCTAACACTGATTCAAGTATATTGAAGAGCATAATTCCCAAATAACTCAGGCAATTTTCAGGTCAGATGATGAAAGGGTAGCACAATTGGAAGCTCAATAAGGAAATGAATAGGAGGACCGAAATGACAGTGAAGACAAAAAGTCTACATCCATAGTGCAACATAGAATCACTTAATTAGAGTATAGAGATAGGCATCATGACATGCTTTTTTGTACTAATACTAACGACAAGACTATGGAGTTCGTAGTCATTCACCTTATGTACGTACTCTTCAATCTTAATTCATTGGTGGGGTTCCCATAAAAACCCCTACTAGTGTAGTGACAACCATTCTCAGGTCCCACTATTAAATTTTCATAAGTTGTATTAGCTTGTGAAGTTGTGGCAATGGTTTCCCAGTTATATAAATGCACACACGAACGCAAACTGACACACAAATGCACTAGATATGCAGTGCATACGAGGCTATTTAAATGCACAGTCTTTTCAATCTCGCCATCTACAGAAAGGTAAGTCTGTGTGAAAACCATATTTATGCGGCCGATGTTCCATGATCAAATAATGGATGTAACTATTGGCCAGGACCATCTCTAACATAATTCTTGTTCTTCAATGTTTACTCGTAAAGGCATAACTAAAGCAGCTGAAGTCATTGAGAGATTTTAAGGGATTAATCTAGTCTTTTGTGTCAGGAATCAAATCATGCATTTTCTTTTAACAGATCGTACATTCTTATTTAACAGTTAATTCAACTGATATTCCTTTTTATAATGAGCAATCATAAATGCTCAAAACATATTTCAATTCAGTTCATTTAACATAAATAGAATGTTGCCTCTCAAATATCAGCATAGTTGAGGAACGATAAAGTTTTTTAAATCCAAAAAACATATCCACCTGTAATTTCGAATAATACCTTTAATGCAAAAAACTGCCCTGTCCACTTGTGGCGAACAAGTTGCACAATGCCCCCACTACCCTTTCCAATCACTTTAATGGTGTCTAAATCTGCCAATGTCAATTGGTTGTCCAATGGCTGGATAGGCGGTGGCTGTAGACAAATGGCACGTAAAACAGTGATTATAGCTACATTATTCCTGATTTTTGCTAACATGCGGAACAGGAACAAATTTGCACTCTGGGGATGATATTTAAACATGCACAGTTCAAGACATGTATGATCAGAAATAAGAATGGCATGAAATTCAGATGTCTTAGTGAAAGGCTGGAGTGATTCAACAAAGTGGAACACATATGACTATATTTTGGGTGGACAAATCCAAGAATTTCTAAATCATATAATGGTCAAACCTATATTTTGGGTGATGAATCTGGATATTGTACCCTTTCTCTTCTGAGATATTAGAAATTATCAAACAAAGGAACAAAAACAGTGTAGCATCCATGAATGCACAAAAATCAAACATCGACGAAATTCATCTACACCCTAAAGTTACATAACATTAACTGATAAAAGAAAGTTAGACAAAAGGTTCCAATGGTGTGCCGGTAATTGTATAATCCATCAGCGTAAAAGAGGCAATCATGTTGTCTGTACATTTATGGTGCAATAATTTGAACTGAAATCTAAAACACCCTTTCTCAATGTTTATTGCTTATTTGTAAGACAAATACAAAAGGGAACCAAATCAGCCACTAAGCGTCATTAAAACAGAGGGAACCAATGAGTTTTGAAAAATCACTTGGACCACAAACTCATTAAATAAAAAAAGCTAGCTCCCAAAAATTATGTTAAGTTTCAATGGCCATATTTTGATGCTTCACAAGTTTTTTAATAGCATGGAAACTTTAAAATGTGGAGATACAAAACTATATCAACTTTCTAAAGAAAGTAAAAGAATGTGCACTCAAGCAAATTTTAACTACCAAAAGTAACTATGCTTCTATTCTTCACCCCATCCATCATATGAGACAAAATGCTAACCACCAATTTAAATGAACCCATATCGACATCACTCCAAGTGATACTCAATTTAGTCAAGCCCAGTCATGATCATTTGTCCCATTACAAAATTGTAAGAATTGCCTTCCTAAACCAGATTGAAATATGAAAAATAAGAAACTAAAAATTAAACGGCTTACATGATCATTTTCATCTTGAGGGACTATGCGGAGACCGTCCTTGTTTACAAAGAGATCCCCATCCCTGAAAGTTCCACTTGCAGTGCTAAACACAAGATCCAACCAAATAAGTCCAATTACCCAAAAAAAGTTTAAATTTGACTTTTCGAGTGAAATTCAGCTGAAAACTAAAACTTCAAAAGAAATAGCAATAACAGCACTCTTTTTTTTTTACTGCCTAATTTGGAATTCAACTGAAAATGGGTACTGTAAAAGAAATACAGTGGTATCAAAGAAGAAATAAGCTTTACTATCAAAACATGAAAGGCATAAGGTCTACCCATCAGAAAAGGTAGATTTAAATAAACCAACTTGCGAACTAAAATTTCAATCCTGAATTCATCAAGCGAGGATGAGATGATAGCAATTGGATCCTAAATTTAAACATAATTGAGGCATATTTTGCCCATAATTAACGAAACACTTCACAATTAACCCTAAAAAACCTTTAAAACCATTGGAACATCAAGCATGAAGCTCATGAACAGAAATTCAAGCACTTGTGACACGAAACAAGCCTCGGAATCGGTTGAAACTTAGCATTCGCGAAAACAAACCCTCGAAATTGAGATGGCAAAGAAGGAGAAGTACAGGAATTTGGAGTAGGAGACTTCCGGTGTAGGAAGCGAGAGCGTCAGGGGCAGCTTGTTCAGTGGAGCCTTCTTCATGGCTGGATTTGATCCTAAAGCATCGCTGCAGTTCAAAAGTAAGAGAAATGGAAAAAACTTTACTCTGAAACTCTCTCTTCAAAGTTCAAACACTCATCATTTTTTCCCCTCTGTCTCTGTCTCTGTCTCTGTCTCTGTCTAAACTTTCCAGCCATTTAATTTTCTCTCTTTAAAACTTTATTTCTGACTTTCTTTCCCTGAATTCAGCAGCATGTGCAGAGAGAAATCGAGGGCCGGCAGCTGGGGTTGGTGGAGACGCTAAAATCGCCAAGGATAATTTAGTAAAATTGCATATAGTACGGAGCTTCAGATGTCGCACTTGTCCAATTGGAACACGGTGTATAAGTGTTTATTCATTTCTAATCCAGATAGTCCGAATGAGGAGGCCGAAGTTCCCCTTAGGATCGCTTTTTTATTTTCTATTTTTTTATCTTTTCAAACTTATTTAGTTTTATCTTACGTCTCCTTAAATCCATGTTCCATAAAAATCCCTTTCAAGTCCTATTTTATATAATTTTTTGGTGTGTTTTGTATATATATATATAGAAAGAGAGAGTATCGACATTATAAGACATCTCACATTAATGTGAGTAGGACTTCAAAAGATCACCATTAAATTTTTACACATATATTTAAAAAGGTTATCACATGTAGGTGTGAAACTTGAGTGAATATGTTTGTTGGTAACTTTTCTAAATATCCATGTCTAAATTTAATAGTGATATTTTGAGGTCCTACTTACATAGGTGTAAGAGGGTCTTGTAGTATCATTTCTTCTCTCTCTCTCTCTCTCTCTCTATATATATATATATATATATATATATAATTTTTTGGTGTGGTTTGAACAAAGTTGCAACATTAAACATTCAATGCCATTGCACACATTTAAATTTTATCAAAAGATTTCAAAATTTACTAAGATGGCTTAAGAATTTATTTTCATCCGTAATTATAAAATTTTAAAAACCTAAATTAATTCAAATAAAGTAGATCTATAAACACATGAAAATCTTGAAAATGGAACGGTCAAGATAATGTGTTACAAAATGCATTATTTTTTTAATTCAAAATCTTTTTTTTGCATACATCTTGATATCGAAGATCAGAGAATCAGACGAATCGGCAAATTCTGTCTCAAAATTTTTTAAAAAATCACTATCAATATAAAAAAAACAGTGTTTTTTTAGTTTCTGGAAGAAATTAAGAGTGATTGCATTATGTACTTTCATTATTTACAAAACATACATGAATATTGAAACATTGTTTCCTTATTTGGATGTCTGTATAATAATTAACTATAATATAATATTATGATAATTCATTAAATATGATTCAAAAAATACTAAAATACATTTACATATTATAAGATTAAAAAAAAATACCCTTTATAAAAAAAAATTAATATCACATCAAACATTTTTTAATTCTCTCTAATCATCCTAAAATATCACAACCTAACCAATTGTAATACTATATAATAAAATTGAAATTATTAATTTATATTTTGTAATTATTTTACTATACCAATAAGAATAAAATTAAATTGTTTAATAATATCATCTAATTCAAAAAAAAATCTTATGTACAACTGTAACAAAAAATACTACATTATATAATTTAAATACAAATAAAGTTATAAATAAAATATAATATGCTTATGGCTCAAAATATAAATTTGTAATCATGTTTTAATGAAAATAAAAAGTAAATAACTATTATTTACCTCAAAAAATTTTTATTTGACAAACTTACTATATTTCATTATTTACCTCAAAATTTATTCTTCTACCCACCCTATTAAATCACCCCCATATATTTATCTCAAAATTTATTATTCTACCAACTTCATTCAATCACCCATATTTGATCACACCCCATTTAATCCCCGATTTAATCACATGTGCCCCATTTGTCACGTATAACGGGCATATTCCGTTATATGCACGTGACTTAACGATGAGCTTGCAATGACGTATCGCTACTTTTGCCTCGCGGGACCATTCTCACATCGGAACCTCGGATCCGATATTTTATAGGATTCTCGCCGACCTGATCCGATATCATTTTTTAAAGGGAAAGTTTATATAGAGCTTAGGATATAAACAATCAAATTAGAGCCTACCTCAAAACTTTTATTCGAAGAGGTTGTTTTGATGCCCAAATATCATCAAACTGATCATCTCCACATCAAGATGCTTGGATATGAGAAAAAAAAATGGATTTCAAGTTTTATAAATAGTGTATTTTGTAACGTATTTTTAGATTGCCAATTTTTTTTATTTTTAAGTTTTTATAGATCTGCTCGATCTACACTATTTTGGAAGTTTTAAATTTTATAACTAAAGATAAAAATATAGTTTAAGGCTATCACAAAACTTTCTAACATTGAAACTGTTAGTCCCAATAAAATAAATAAATAAATAAAAATCAACAAACAACTTATTCAGATCTGTCCTTAAATCACACGTTGGACCTAAGGTTCAATACCAAATCCTATAGACCAAACCATCCGGTGACACACAACCTTGAGAGTCCTTTTTGTACATCTTCTTCACCAATTTTCCATCATTTTCTTTTTTTTTTACTTGAGGGGTTAACCTCTATTTATAGATATTCGTCTTTTTGTAACTCTCACATTCATGGTCTATAGGAGTTGAGATCCAAGTATAACTCATGTCTTAATTCCCTTAAGTGTAGCCAATTAGGATTAACAAGTTGTCACCAAATTGTTAACTTATATAATGAGCTAAGCATGATATTGGTGATTAATGACTCACACAATAGGATGTCATCCAAGCATTCCTACAATTTGATAAAAGATATTTAAAAATTGAATAGTTTTGTACATTTATAATATATATCAAAAAAACAATTGTTATAAAGAATCCAAATACATCACTGGGTTTGCCCTCCAGTGTACCGTCCTATAAAAACTCCAAAATGGATCTTAGTATATAGCATTGCCTCATGTCAACTACATGAGATTTTAGATATACTATACAATATGGCTTTTGTATCATTATTGAAAAATAAATTCCCAGGATAAAAAGGGCCTGATAGGCCATATTTCCAACATAAACCATATTTCTTGATACTATTTGAAGGTGGGCTTTAATTTGATTGTTTACAGCCTCGTCTTTATACAAACCGCACCCTTTTTTAAAACATTTAATTTGAAATGGGAACCTATCCAATCCGATATTTTATGGGATTCGAAATGGCCTAGTTGATCTGGATCATCAATCCATGGCTTAGCTGATCCGGACCACCATAGTTTATATAAAGTTGCAACTTTAAAATGTAGAATTACGCATGCACCTAAAAAATCCATTGAAAAAGGTTGTTTTAATATTGAAAAAACCTCTAATCTCGATATTGAGATATATGAATATGTAATCTCGATATTGAGATGTATGAATATGAAAAAAAACAAAAAAAGATTTTGAGTCTCAAAAATAGTGCATCTTGCAATACATTATCTAGACCGTCCATTTTCAAGATTTTCATATGTTTATAAATCTACATGATTTGCACCATTTTTTGAGTTTAAAAATTTGTAACTAGATATGAAAATGGATTTTGAGATAATCCTAAGAATGTTTTTCAAAATTACCTGTTATGATAAAATTTGGAGGTGCACTTTAATTGGATAGTTTAATGTTGCAACCCTTTTTTAAAACATTGAATTTTACTCTATCCGGTCCAAACCTTATTCAGACCGCCAATCTAGCATTCCGATATAAATATGTAGGTGAATGATCCAACAAGTTTAAATATGTAGGTGAATGATCCAACGAGTTTCAAAAGTGCGAAGTATAAAGGTAGTGGGATCATTTTCATATGGGAAACAGTTAGATTCGATATTTTATGAGATCCGAAACATCATTTTTTGAAAAATTGAATTTGACTCTATTTGATCCAAATCTTATTCAGACCCCCAATCCAGCAATCCGATATAGATATGTAGGTGAATGATCCACCCCAACTAATATAGGTTTTAAAATGCATGATGGTACACCATGTTTTTGGTGGCAAAACAAAAATTTGAGGAAATTGTGCCATGTTAGCAAATGGGCGCTAGTCTAACCAGACCATATAAATTAAATGGTCTTGTCCCTCGAGAGCATAATTAGGGAAATGTTTTTTTACCAAGAAACCTCTGGAAATTAATTCCACCAAAAAAGAAGAGTAATAAAATTTTGATTTGGAGAACAAGACTCCTGTAAAAATCTTGATTTAGAGCGCAAAAATGCTCCAAGTCAATGACGAATTCTAGATCGTCAATTATTGGGATTAAAGGTCTAGGATATCAAGAATTTAAACTTCTTTTTTTTTTTTTCATAAAGATGATTTTAAAAACTTCCTATAAAAAATAAGGGATGGGGTAGCATCCGCATGATGTGGACGCAACGTTTTAGATTGAACCTAGTCTCATCTACAGTCAAACTAAATTTGTTTTGTTTTTTTTTTAAAATATATATTTATCTAAAATTTAGGGTGTAAATTGCACTTTACTGCACTAAATAAAATGATATAAAGTTATTTTAACTGAAATAACTTTACTAGAGTTCTCTTAAATTGTTTTAAGGGAATTCTGGTCAAATATTCAGTAAAAAATTATTTTTTTATTACTTTTATTTAATATGATGGAAAAATGAATCAACACACTAAATTTTAGATAAATATAGTTAATTTGTGACCGTTGGATGAAGCTTTGTTCAATCTGAACCTTGTAACCATGTATTTAAGGGCTTCTCTATTGAGGGGCTCTACTCAATAATAGAAAATATATACAATGAGACCGTTTATTTTTTATATAAGGAGGCTACAATGATTATCGACTATTAGATTTGAGATAGGGTGGTTGAACATGTGTCATTGATCCGCCACAGTATCCAAAACAATTTTTCTTAAATGTTGTGACCATCAATTTAAAAATCGGATTGATGACTCAGATTAGGCATCGCAAAAATTGGTATGGATTGTTGTATCGGCGGTCTGGATCGCTATTTTACTGCACAAAAAAAAAAAGGCGAACCAGCTAAAAAACACATGCATAAAATAGTGAACCCACCAAAAACCCATCTACATCAGTGCATCGATGTTTTACTAAGCAAGGCGGCATTTTTACTATGGGAAAATGCTCGTTTTACTGTAGCTGTCACACCCCAAGAATTTACAATAATGATATTCTTGAGATGTGACAGTCAAAACATATATATATCTTTACGATGGCAAATTCTTACAAAGTAACAAAAGAAAGTTTAAGCACAACTACAATATATTCCAGAATTGATCCTAACAAGCACTCAAAATGAAACCGCAGTTATCTTGAAAAAAAAAAAAATGTTTACCATAATTTGATGAGTTTGGCTACTCAATAAGTGATCATCATAATCCTAAAAATAATAGTTGAAAGATATCAATATTTTCAAAAGAAGATCTATTAACAGAAATGCATTAACAGTTTCACTTTCAAAAATGCATAATTAAGTATAATCCGAATAATTGAAATGCATATAATATTTTAACGGCAGTACATAATTCAAAGGATTTCACAAATTACCCTACCGGCGTCTCAAGTAGGTCACTTATATACCCCATCAGCATCCTGATGGGTCCACTTAATCCCTTTCGGTGTATCAGATAGGTCTACTTAATCCCTGCATGTCCACTTATACCTCACCGCTGTACCGAATGAGTCCACTTAATGTCTACCGGCGTACCAGATAGATCCACTTATACCTCACCAGCGAACCGGATGAGTCCACTTGCATACTTAAAGTATTTCTAAATCTCTTTAAATATTCGAAAGCAACAATATCATGTACTTAACATATCACTGAAATTATTAATATGAATTTCACTGAAACCATTAATAACAGTCACTTTCAATAACATTTCAAAAATAACCAGTCAAATATTTTGGGCTCAAATTTAGGAAAGTAGCAGTTCATAAAGACATTCTAGCATAATTGCCAATCTAATATGTATAGAAAACCTCTTATAGAAATTCAAGAATACGAAATTATCACAATTTATGGAATGTCAATTCGCCAATAAACACTTCACAGACAATGCTATAATTAACTGCAAAAATATCAGTTTTCAAATAATAAGGCAGCCACTTGCACATTAAATTTACAATGTCTAAATATTAAAAAACAGTAGAAAGAAATCTCACAATTTTACTAAAAGCAGAAATATCACATTTATTTCTAATAATTTTACAGTATCTAAAATTTTTAACATAGATAAAATATCACAATTTTACTAAAAAAGATTATTTTTCAAAATAATGAGGTCTCTTGCGCATAAAATTTATCGCGCCTAAAATTTATGATAATAAGCAGAAGTAATTATTTCATTTCATTTTTAAAAAGAACGGATTATTTTTTCAAGATAATAAAGTCACTTACCTAAAATATTTGAGAATGAGCTTCCGATAAAAATTCGGCTAGAGAGAGGAGCTCACTACGTTTGTAAGAGGAAGAGCGAAAAAGGAGTTATTAGGCGACGTCTTACCTTTCGTCCTATTTAATTTCTTTAAAATGCCTCCATCTCATGTATGAGGTATCGCGTAATTGACCGCCTTTAACACCTTAAAACCATATCCACTAAAGGACGGGGCAAGGCAACAAAAGCTTGAACCAAATGAAGGTAAAAGCTTTTGAAAGTAGTGATGGTCCCTAAGGACCATCATGCTCATATGGACCATCACTTATTAAAAGTTTCTTTCCGTTCTTTTTTTTTTTTTTTTTTTTGAAAGTTTAGTATTGTTATAGTAGCAAATCGCCAATTCTCTTCTAAAGCTCGACGATTTCCGATATATTGATATAATCGGCATGAGGTGATTCTCGAGCGGACCGGATGATTTCATGCCGACCCGATGTAATTTAAATCACTTATTGTGGCACAATTTCCTTTATTCGAGTTAACATCTAGTGGTCAAAAGTGATTGTGATCTCCTTGTACAAAAAATAAATGGGAACGTATACAATGAGACCATTTATATTTGGTACAAGGTGGTCATACTTACAACTTTACGATGTGAAATCTGATAGCTTGGATGTGTTACAAAGTTCCAGAAATTTCTTATGAACTTTGAGCTTGGTCAATGAAATAGATACAACTACCCAATTTCATATCAAATGGTCAAGATTAATAGTGACCACATTGTACCAAAGATAAATAGTCTCATTCTATAATTTCCTAAAATAAATAGTCTTATAATATACAATCCCATAAATTAAGGCTAGCCCATATAGGTCTCTTCTCATTTGGGAAAGATACACCATGGTGTAACGGTGTAAATATGTGCACCACAATGCCTTCTGTAGTCCGTTCCGTACATGTCAATGTTGTGTTCGTATGGTGGTACTAGCTATAAACCATGTGTTGTTATACAAGAAACTCTGACACTTTGTTTACAGTCCGATCCATGCCGATCTCTGGGGTGAGATCTGCTCAAAACTCTTAGTAAAAATTTAGTTCATTTTGTAAAAAATAGAGAGTGGGGTCGCTCAAATTATGGTCCTAAGAATGGTACAGATATATTCAGATGTGATTATTTCTTGGGTCTATTGGCAGTGCCAGCTTCTATATATGTGCATTTTGCATTTAAAACTTTATAAATCAAGAAAAAATAGAAAATCAAACTAAATTAGATGGGAAAATTAACTAAAATTGAATAAGAAAATGAGACTTACCTCTAGGGACACGAAACTTAGAGTTTCGCGCTTGGATCAGACCCTTCTTCTGATTTGCGCTACCATCTCCTTTTGGATGCATATGCTTGCTTGAATCAATAGATCTAATATATTTTAACCTAGATCTAAGATTCCTAAGGTAGGAGGAAAAACTGGGGAATTCTTAGACCGTTGGAAAGCTCTACGGGTCTACTTTGATTTGGGATAGTTTTGGTCAGTTTTGGGGCAATTATATTGGGTCTAGGTTTTTTATGGTCTACTAGGGTTTTTGTGGTCCTTTTAGCTCAGAATCGAGGTTTTTAGGAATTCCCTCAGCCAGAATTTCGAGGGGAGTATCTACACACGTGTATAACGGAAAATGACCCGATATGCTCACTCCTTATCTCCAGTGTGGCTTGAAAGAAAGCAAGCCACCTTTTTTATTTGCAATGAATGGAGGGAATTCTTTATAACAGTGGTGTAAGCAAGCCACCTTTCAAGTAGTGTTAAAAAAACCAGCTAGTTCCGGCACCGCTAGGGTCCCGACTTCAGTTAGGCAGGTTTCGAGTGTATAGTATACCTTAGGACACCCACCTAAAATGTTCGGCCCAAAACTAGCCAGTTAGGGGTCGAACATACCGTTTTTATAGGTAATCGACTGGTTTTCTACTAACCAGACCGGTTAGCTGATATATCAGGCGTTTTTAACATATAATGGGAGTTATTTTCCAATGGAAGTCGTTATATATTGGAGGCACCTGTGATCTACTTTTTCGCTATTTTTTTAATCATTTTCCTGTCATTTTTTTGGCTTTTTTCATGCATTACTGTTGTAAATCGTTATTTAAATTCTATGAAACAAAGAATCTCGAATGAAAGATCGAAAAAGAAAGAGTTTTTTGTGGATTGAAATGACAGATTTTCACAACTTCTAAAATTTATGCCTTTTTTCAATCATATCTTCAATATTGAATGTTCCTTTATGAAATTTAGGGGCTTTGATAGATAATCAAAGCATTTACTATATCCATGTTTCAATTTGTTCAAACAACAAAAGATTGCGGGCTGATTTTGGCCTGAAATGCTGATGCTCAAAGAACTTTTGTTCAATCCAAATAGGTTTTTGATCAATTTATTGCTCATTTTCTTCATCAAATTGAGTTGTGGATTTTGATCATCAAGGCTTCATCTACCAAATAAAATAGGTATGTTT
This sequence comes from Amborella trichopoda, assembly GCF_000471905.2. Next base: position 872,383 of record NW_006498260.1, read on the forward strand.
ATTTATGATAGAGTAAATGTTTTTATAAGATTTTTTTTTTTGCTCGATGTCATGAAAATTTCTTAGATCTAAAATTTCTGCCATTTGTTCAATGCAATAAAAAATATCGAATATTTTTTTTTGAGATTTGGTGTGTTACGATCAAAGCCTTTACAATGCATGTGTGTTGATTTGTTCGACTATCAGAACATTGAGGGTCGTTTCTTGCTTGAAATGTTGCTCGATTTTAAGGTTTTTGAGAAATTGGTTTTTCTAAAAAAAAAATTTATTTTTCTGGATAAAATTATGTTTTTTGATGAATATGGGAAGTATTTTTCTTTTTTCTTAATAAAATATATTTTTTGATAAAAATATGGTTTTTTGATGAATATAACAAAAAAATCGATTGTTATTTTTTTAATGTTATATTTTTGTTTCTAACAAAAAAAATAAGTGTATGATATAGTACATGATAACGTTGCTCGATTTTTTTTGCTCGATTTTTTTTAATTACTCAGTGAACCCCCTTCTTCTCTCTTCCCATATAATTATGATGAGTGCTTAGTTTTCTTGCTCTTTTTGAAACTTACATTGTGTCTCTCTTGTTTGGGTTGGATTTGATCCAAATTATCATCATCCTAGATATTTGATTCTATGTTAGAACTTGTTTGGGTTGGATTTGATCCAAATTATCATCATCCTAGATATTTGATTTTATGTTAGAATTTTTCATGTTATTTATCAAATCTTGTTGTTAATTCAAATTTCCAAAAAAGAACTATGAAAAAGTATTGGCCAAGGCCACATCCTTACTGCCAAATTCCAACATTAGATAACTCTTGCAAAATAACATCTATCCCTATAAATCAATGAAAAGAATCTGTCCTTCATTGTTAGGCTTTCAATACATTCTAAACCCCATCCCATGTTCATTACAAAATACAAATGGATGTCAAAGTTCTAAACAAATCTCTATAGAATGACACAATAGCTCCTTTCAACATCATTTATCAACCACTTGATTTTCTCTTGATTATCTATTGAGGTAAGATTTGTAAGGTGTTTAAATCTATTGATGTAAGATATGCTTGATTTTTTAAAAATTATTTTTCTTAAGTGCATGATATAATTCCATTTGTCCTAATGGAAATGAGACATTTTGTTTTTTTTTTAGTTGCATGTAAAATTTTTTGTTACCTTCTTTTCAATGAAACACTACATCATTGTCTTGTATGTGCTTGGTTCTTCTCTTTTTTCAAATTTTTTTTATTTTTTTTCATTTCGCTATCAAGGTTTTTGGAATGTCATGGAAAGACAACTATACTTTGTTTTTTAGAGCCTTCGGTGAGAATATATTTTGTAGCAAAAAAATAAGCATCTTGAAATGTTCTTGAAAGAGAGATTGAATTGAAGGCTTGAATCATGTTCGTTTGGGAAATCAGGTAGCATAGATTTAAGTAACCAAGGGCTTGGAAAAGCCTAGTTTGAGTAATTTCGGGTGCTTCTGGTTTGATAGACGGTAAGCATGCATGTATTTGTTTTGAAGTAACTTGTGCAATACTTAATCTATCTTAAAAGGGTGCCGTTTGTATAGAGCCTAGGCTCTAAACAATCAAATTAGAGCTTACCTCTAAATATTCTCGAGAAATGTAGTTTCAATACTCGAAATCTTCGTCATAGCCTTAAAATATATTTTCATCGTTGTTTATAAAGTTTAAAGCTTCAAAATAGTGTAGATCAACATATCTATGAAAACTTGAAAATCTTGAAAATTGACAGTCCAAAAATACGTTACAAAATATACTATTTCTAAAACTTGAAATTCATTTTTTCTCATGTCCATGTATCTTGATATCGAGATGATCAATTTGAGGATATGTGGGCATCAAAACAACCTCTTCTACTGAAATTTTTGAGGAAGGCTCTAATTTGATTGTTTAGGGCCTCGGCTATATATAAACTTTTCCCATCTTAAAATAACCATTTTATTATGAGGTATTAATGTTTGTCAAGTTTTCTACTTCAAAGAACTCAACTTGCTAACATTGTTTTTTGGTTGCTGGAGTCTACTTTCTTGCCATATGTATGCATAATATGGTGCCCAGACTTGTATGCTTTTGTAGGTAATAAGACAATATATACTTAAAGTTGCAGATATCTTAGTTTAACGATGATGGTAGTATGAAAATGCCAATGGCATGAAAAACAATTGTGAAGTATGACTTATTAAAAATGATGTTCCTAGGTACAACAATGTCAAATGCCATTTGAAATGATGCTTAGTATTGAGGCAAACATATCCCAAAGAGATTTGATATTTATGGTAAAATGTACAAGAAAACTAAAATTTAATGGTAATACTTTTTTAACGAAATTTTATGTTTAGGACAATTTACAATAAAATAAAAAGATGAAGAGGGGAAGACTTGACATGGCAATATGGCGTAAAAGTGAATTACAAGGACAAAGTTAGATATAATTTTTATAACAAGGAAATGGGTGGCGATGTTTAATGCCTAAAAGAGTACATTGCTAAGGTAAAAGGTAATGTCATAGGTTATAACGATGAGCCACCAACAGTAAAAGAAAAAATGTTAAAATTGATTACAGATGGAAAAGGAAAAAAGGTGTAGAGACAAAAGGATGCGGACGAGGTAGGGAGGGGGTACGAAAGTTCTCATAGATGAGGTTGATGACGAAGAAAAAGAGTTCAAGGTACAAATGGAACTGGCTAGGATTGCCAGTCTCCAAGAGCTGAACTATAGACAAATGGAAATTCAAGATATGTATGGTAGAAGGGATGGTGCAAGCACTAGCCACCAGCCTCAACAACCCGTAGTGTCAGCCATCTACTACTCACCTACCTGAACCCATAGATGTGCCACCAATGACCCTCGAACCCGCTAGACTTGGCCCCCACATGCCATAATACCATCAGAAAAAAATAAAATTTCCATCAGCAAGGAAATTAGTAGAAAATGAGAGAAAGTGTATTAGCATGTTTTGGTATGTTAATGCATTGCGATTTAATTATACAAACTCAGACTACTACCTGCAGATGGTATCTGCTATAACTGATGCAGGGCCGAACGTCATAGGCCCCACTGCAAAGAAGCTTGCAAGGCCATGTTTAAAAGTTGTTGTCCATGATGTAGATAAGTATATTGCGCAGTTCAAGTTTGCTGACCAGGCATATGAGTGCCCATCATGACAAATGGTTGGAAGGACACGTCCCACATACATCTTGTCAATTTTTTAATAGGTTCCCCTAAGAGGATTGTTTACCACTCTAACATTGACCTATCAAGAAAAAAACAGACTGCAAGACTATTAAGCACGTACATGAATAAGATTTTAGATGAGGTTGGGCCTGAAAATATGGTCCAAGTAGTGACTGACAATGTTGCGAACTATAGAAAAACATGCTTGTTGCTAATAGAGAGAATACCTAATATTTATTGGATTCTTTGTGCTAACCATTGTGTTAATTTGATGCTTAAGAACATAGGGAAGCTAAAGAGGATTAAAAATTGTATTTTGAAGTGCAAGCTGATTACAATATTCATATACAATCACATGTACCTCAATGCTTTAATGAGGGAGCATCGCAAGCGAGAGATTCTCAGGGAGTCAATGTTGGGCAACAAGCCATGATTGAGATCAATGATAGGCTCTAACGAGTGGCAAACTGATAGGGTAGCAACGAGTCAACATGGAAAGGAGGTTGAAAGCATCATTGTTGATTGAAGGTTCTAGGCTTGATGCAACTATGTTGTTTTAGTAATTGAACTTCTAGTACAAGTATTGAGGTTAGTTGACTCTGATGATAAGCTAGCAATGTGGTTTCTATTTGATGCAAACAGTCACGCAAGGGAAGCCATAGTTCAAAATAACATATGGATTGATGAGATATTGGCGATCGTTGATCGTAGGTGGAGAGACCAACTGCATCGTGATATCCATACGGCAGGTAATTTATGATTCATCGTTGCAATTCATGAATCTATTTCAACTCTGAGTAAATTTATTATAATTAATAATATAATAAACCATGTGCAGGGTTTTTCCTTAACCCACATAACTTGTACTCCAATGCCACCTTAGATGATCCATATATCATGGAGGGGGTGAGAAACTGTATCTACAGGTTTGAGCCTAATCATGATATTCAAATGAAGTATATGGCGCAAGTAAACCTTAAGCAAAACATGTCTGTAATAAAAATTTTAATTCAGAATAACGAATTGCATTCCTTTGTTGTACTAATTTCTTGTATGTGCATCTTGTTCTTTGTAGCTTGTCGTGTCCTTAGAAAAAAAATGGGGAATTTGCATTGTTGAATGACAAAAAAGTAGTTGCAAAATTGCCCCCAGGTTAATCATAAGCTATAAATTATAATAGTTTAGTACGATATTATTTGTGGGTTTTTAAAAGCTAATATTTTTCTATTGTTAAAAATTTCTATGTTTGTCCATGTCAGCACAATGATGAACATTATACTGAATTCAAACAAAACAATTATAAAATATTACAGTTAGAGTTTTGAGTCAAACCTGTGCTTCCTCATGATATGAGAGAAACTGAAGTACATTCCAGTGGATACATACTCCGAGGCAAAATAGGTTAAATACTCAAAAGTTGTATAACCTAGTGTACATCCACTAAAACTTGAAATTGAGCGAGAGGCAAATAAGGAAGACCCCCACAGACTACACTCCGATCAACCTTTATAACATCATTTGGAAGGACCTCACCAATGAGTGGGTATCACAAAGGATCCCAGTATTAAACTTAGATTTCCTTAGAGGGGCAGTTGCTAATATGGATGATAATGCAGACATTGTAGCACCCAATGAAGGAGACACAATATTGGACATGGACACTGACTATCATGAGTACACAGATGACGAAGATGAGAAGCAGGATGACAAGGAGACATATGAGATAATGGAAAATGATTGGCAAGGTCCAGACGTTTAGGAATGTGAAGGGATACAATATGATAAGGTGTCTGATGTACAAGAAGATGATCCACTGAGTTTGGCTCGGGATGAAGTCCAGGCATCTAGGTGTAGTAGCTACTCGGCAAGGAAGAGATGAAGCCTTAGTTGATACCGTTATTTATGATGACGATGAAGCTGCTGAGGGCCATAACACAGAACAAGGTGGAGGGATACCACGAAAGTTGGACGAGTCTAGGAGACCTTAGCCAAGGGGGTACCACGAGAAATGTTCCTGACGGGCAAGGGGGCACAGTTGTAGCACTACATAATCCACTAGGTCCTTCTCAAATTTTTCGCTCAGTGAACCCTGATAGTGAGACACGACAGTACCCTGACCCCCCTCGCCACTCTCATTATTAGTAACCACTGTTAGTTAGACTTTATAACTCCTTCAATTGAATTAATGTCAAATTATAAATTGTCTTGCATATCTCCATAGTATTTATATACTAATTTATATAAACATTTGTTTCATTTTTGTTTTTTAAAGACAAATGTAAGCTAATAAGATAGTATACACTTAATATATGTTTTTCTTTTCGTTTTTTTTGGGGCTTTGACTCATTTTAAAAAAACCGAACCAGTTTGGTCTGGTTAATTGACTAGTTAGCCCGATTCTGGTTCTAATAGCTCCCAGCCCCATGTCTAGTTAATCATTCCTATTATATTTTGTGAAGACTGGTTTCAAGGTGCCCCCACCCCTGCTTTAGGCTAGGTATAGGCTTCTCTAGAAGTGGGTAGGAGGATAAAGGGGTCAAGGACTATGACTCTTACTTTTTTGTCTCAATACAATTAAATCGATTCAATTAGTTGGTTGGAAAGTCATTAGGGTTGAGAATGGGTCAGATCCACCGGGATTCAGATTTGGATATGAAAAGTATACATGGGATCTAGATTTGGATCCATATCCGATTGGATATAGAATATTCAGATTGAGATCTGGATCTAAAAAGTATACACGGGATCTGGATTAGGATCCAGACCCAATCGGATAACAAAATTATTTTATATATTATTTTAATATATAAAATAGTATATATATAATACTATATAATATATGAATATTATAGAATAATATGTAACACTTTAATAATTGGGTCAGATCTAATTAAGATCCACTTGTACCCAAATCCAATTCGAATTACTATTCCAATCCAAATTTTGGACCCAAAGCTGACCAGTTGGATCCAAATCTTAGATCTGTACCCGGATCCAGATAGGGTCCGAAATTCGGGTTTTGGATCCAAACCGGGTAAATTCTCAACCCAAAGAGTCATGGACATAAAGTGCAATTCTTAATGGACACAACTTTGGTAAGTCAGCCAACTCACCTACTACTATATGTCGAACGTCCATCTTTAAGATGGATGTTAAGAAAATGTTACGTCTACTAAAAATAAAAAATGGACAGCGAAGAAAGGAATTCAAAAAATAACATTTATATTTTTTGAAAAGAAAAATTCTAAGTTTATATCATTATCATGGTAGATATTATCAAACTCTAAAACTTTGAATCGAAAATACATCTTTGAGATATATTTTGTAGGGAGACTGCACAAAAATAGTGTTAGTCAACCGACTCACCAAACACTTTTCCAATCTTATGTGTGTGAGGTTTGTATAAGGTGTTCACCTTATATTGTAGAAGTAAGGTGCATTTCTAAAATTTATTTGGAGATGTAGTTTCAATAACATAAATTTGGTGATGGCTTGAAATCCTTTTGTATTATCCATTAATCGACACAATTTGTTGAATCTTTTATTATATCATCTATTAGTAGATATAAACAAATTTATTCATGCATCTCATACCCAATCGAAGTCTTCTAGATGTTATTACTCGTTCAAGGTAGTTGCAATAAGAGAGATATTGGTTGTTATTTCAGAATTTTGTTCCAATCATTATTTATCGATATTTTACCAATTGGCAAACATATTACATCTACTAAAAATTAAAAATGGATGGCGAAGAAAGGAATTCAATAAATAACATTTATATTTTTTGAAAAGAAAAATTCTAAGTTTATATCATTGTCATGGTTGAGATTATAGAACTCTAAAATTTTGAATCGAAAATACATCTTTGAGATATATTTTGTAGGGAGATTGCACAAAAATAGTGTTAGTCGGCCGACTCGCCAAACACTTTTCCAGTCTTATATGTGTGAGGTTTGCATAAGGTGTTTGCCTTATATTGTAGAAGTAAGGAGCATTTCTAAAATTTGTTTGGAGATGTAGTTTCAATGTTAGGAACTTTGTGATGGCTTGAAATCCTTTTGTATTATCCATTAATCGATGCAATTTTTTGAATCTTTTATTATATCATCCATTAGTAGATACAAACAAATTTATTCATGCAACGCATACCCAATCAAAGTCTTCTAGATGTTATTATGCGTTCAAAGTATTTACAATGAGAGAGATATTGGTTTTAATTTCAGAATTTTGTTTCCAATCATTATTTATTGATATTTTATCAATTGGCAAATATATCGGTGTTTTGGTTGTACTTTTAGGCGAGTTTCTTGAGCATGAAACTGAGACTTACAAAGAAAAAAAAACCTAGTGTTTGAAACCACTACAAGGGCTGAGTACTATAGCAAAAAAAAAAAAATTTAAACGAGGTTAAAAAATTAGTAAAAAAATAGATTTTGAAAAATCAATTTGTGACCAGGCATATTTTTTAAATAATATAAAGATGGAGACGGAATGTTGTTACCAGTTAGCTGCTTCTCCATTTCTTTGATCTCAGGTGCCAATTTGTTGGGTTTATGTGGCCTTTAAAGGCCTTATGAGTGTTTGTAAATGAAATGATATAGTAGAACATGAACTCAGTGGGAGTGTGGTCCCTAGTGGATAATACTAAGCAAACGATGATATGCTGATATCGATATGTGCTTAACGATCTAGGCCAGTCGGTTGGGAAAAACCCATGTTACCTAGGCATGAAAAACAAACCGATGAGGGTTTATGAGTTAGCCCTTGATGAGGTCCGAGAACATGCCCGGATGAGTGAGCCGATGGATGTGTGGCCCTTGTGTATGATGGTGGCTTATAGAGACGAGGGCCAAAGCCTCATCCATGTGTCATCACACGGCATGTATATTGATAGATCGTTCGAAAAAGCCAAATATCCACCTTTGGGTGAAGCGTATGCATGTGCGAGAGATACCCCTATGCGCCATAGAGCTGTGGTGCATCAGGTCGTGGTGACCTTGACTCGTCTTTAGGAGAGGACCTGTAATCCACAGACTGGGATTGCGACCCTTTGATTCATCGACTTGACTTTGGTGACCCGCTAATGAGCCACTGCTTGGACTGTGGGTCATGGAAAATATTGGGTCGGTTCGATAAAGCTAGTGTGGTATGTAGTCCACAGTTGAAGGTGGAGTAGCCCGTTATTACAGATGGGATTCCTAAAACCATATAGATTCTTTTCCCATCATATTAATTTAATTGTGTTCATTTTATTATTGAAATGATTTTAATTTTATTATTTGAATTTTTATGAATCTCTCAATATTTTATTTGTGTTTTTTGGACTTCTAAAAATACAGTTATTGTTCTTACAAAGTTATAAAAATTCAAATATACATTTTAACTTGTTTTATTCAATTTTAAAAATTACATATTTTTGATAATATTCCATGGGAACCCATAGTGCACATGGGCCCAACATATGGCATGTAAGTGGGGGCGTACATGTGCCACAAAAGGGTGGCACGCCCCCACCCTCTTTGGATTCTCTTGTTTGCTTTTAAGATAAAGTTAGTTTGATTTGTGGCATGTGGTCAAATCTTGGAACGTATATATTGACCATGGCTTTATCTATTTTGTAGCAAGTTTGTTTTAAAGAGATATGGTCAATTTGAATTGATATAGATCTTATCTTATTTATATTTGGTAGTATTTATCTACTTGATATTATTTGACATATCCTTATGGAATATGTGACATGGATCGTGCAATTTTATAGAATGCATGATATTTATTTTATTTAAATATAGAATGCATGATATTTATTTTATTTAAATATATTAATGGGAAAATGGTTTAAGAAAGGGGGATAATGGTTCATACACTTTCCATAATGTTGAGGGCCCATTTATGGAATGGATGACTAAGATCTCTCACCCCACAAGTCACCCTTAATCGACGGTCTATGTTCAATCTCACAAGAAGAAGCAAGCCAAAGAAAACCTTAAAAAATCTTATTCAAAACCTATAAAAAAGGATTGTCTTTACCAAAAAATCTCTACACCTTATATTTCTACCTCTCTCTCTCTCTTAAGAGACAACAAGAAAGGTTATCTCTCTCATGTTTGATCTCTCTCTCCCATATTGTGAAAGAACCTAAGGGTTTAGGTTATAGAGTTCTAGTCTCCTATCTCTCAAATATAGATGTTTGATTTCTCTCTTCCACATTGTGAAAGAACTTAAGGGTTTAGGTTATGGAGTTTTTCTCTCCTATCTCTCAAATATGGATTTACGGCTAAGGGTTTTAGGATTTAGCAAAAAGAGAATTTATCTCTCTCAAACTAGGTTGCTAAGAGAATTCACCTAGGGTTTTGAGTTTGTGATCAAAAGGGTTCATGTTCCATTGGTGTGGCTTGGTCGAAATTTGCTTTCTCGGTTTGAGATTGAAGTTAGACCGTTGATCCAGCACCATTGGATGGTGGTGACTCGGTGTTGGGTGTAATAAACCCGGTTGACGTAATCTCGGGCACTCTTCCTTTTGTTTTTTGCAATCTTATCTTTTATTCTCAAGCATAGTGCATAGTTGTTTTAATGACATCAAGTTGATAAGATTTTGGTTTTATTGTTATGTTGATTTTATTTTGAAATTTATCTTATTATAATAAAGACCACCTGTACGTAATCTTTTGCCAAAAAAAAGGAAAAAAAAAAAATGTATTCCTTGATAAAAGATCACATAGGTCTTTCACAATTAAGGGGGGGAGGTGTTGCAGACAAGTATTCGTGGTCAATCTTTGCCAAAATGATAGAAAACATATAAAAAAAATCATAAATTAATTCCTCATTTTTTGAGAATTTTTATATTTTTCAATTGTTTTTTAATATACCCAAGTGGAACACCAACCCACTTGGAGAACCCGAGTAGCCAAGTAGTCCAATACTAAATAAAAGTGATTTGGTTGTATTTTGGGGCCGGGGGTATACTAGATGGGTCCAATTGCACCTCGAAATTCCGCCAAATAAACATAGTTTAACATTTTGAAGAAAGCGAATTCTCTTATGCATCCGGATCCACAAATTTTAGTCCCCTATTACTCAATATTGAGTTTAATCAAAATCCATTGAACTCCTTACAACTTTAAGGAAGTCACCCGAAGATCATAGTTTTTCGCCACATAAAACATTTTCATCATGGTGGACAAGTTTTTACCGTGGTTGCAAAGTTTTTGATTTGCGCTGGCTTGAGCTTGCTGGTGACCAATGGGCCTCACTCGGGTCAATTTAATTTTTTTATTGTATGTAAAAGTTTATATTTTACATAAAGAGGATTCAAACTTGATAAATTTTTTGTATATGTCCAATTCGTTCACTTTAAAATAGTAAGCCATGCAAACTATCCATCTTCAAAGAAATAATTTAGATCATAAAAAAATAAAACTGCAAAAAATATGAAAAAAGCAATTAGCCTCACAATTTAAAAAATTAATTAGAAAGATAGACATAAAGAGGATGTATTTAAAAAAAGCAAAAAGTAAAGTATTCGTTAAAAATGTCAGGGAAAAACCTAAGTTTTACAAAACTGGGCTACTCCAAATATCATATGCCGAAAACTCAGGTTTCGACTAACTTAGAAAGAAAAACCCGGTATTTCAGACTAGATGTAACTTTTAAATTTTCGTTTGAATGTTGGAATCATAAAATATTACCCTAAAGAGGGGTGGCAATGGGCCGGGTAGCCTAGCCCAGCCCAATCGACCCAGCCCTGAAAAAGTAGGGCCGGGGCCACAAAATATGGGCTCAGGGTAGGGCTACCACAACTTGAGGGTAGGGCCGGGGCAAGATTGGGCATGGGCCAACCCTATTTGTCCCAAGTCCCAACCCAACCTAGCCTTTTATTGTTTAGTTTTTTTTTTTTTCTTTTGTTTTTATGTGGGTTTACTTGCCCGGTCTAGCTTGCATAGGGCCAGGGCCACGGCCTCCTCAATCCAGTCTAGGCTGGACCAGGCCCAGGCCCTGGCCAGTTCTATGGGCTCGTTAGAGACTAACCCAGTTTCTTTGACTTCCATTTCACTTCTCTGTCACCTGTAGTTTAATCTTCAGCACCAAGAGATGGAAGTCTAACAATCCGCGTGCACAAGCTCTTGGACTCCACAAAACATCAGTCATGTATCCTAAAACCTCTACTAAGTATTAAATTAATTAATAATAAATTAACAATCCCCCTTTTTTTAATGTTTGGGATGGGGAAAACCAACTTCCGAGTAGGGCAATTAAGCATCAATTTTTAAATGAAGCAGCTGGGCCTATTCCTATCGCTTGGACGGATCAGATTCAATCGAGGTAAATATGATGGCTAATCTAAGGTTTGTATAAGGTTTTCACCTTAATCAATCAAAGTAACATGTATCTTTAAAGTTTGCCAAAATATGTAGATCCGGTACCAAAAACTTTATGATGAGCTAAACATCTATATCCACCCCTAAATATAAAATTTTAAGTTTAAAAAATGGTGTAAATCAAACAGGATCTATAAGTACTCTAAATTTGAAAATATACTATCTTGATAATATGCAACAAGATGCACCATTTTTGGAACTCAAAATCCATTTTTTCTTTCATATCCATACATATGGAGGTCGATATAATCAACTTGAGGGTTTTTCAGGGTCGAAACAACCTTTTTATGTCGGCTTTTAAGCTTCACCTTAGTAATATAAAGTTGACACCGTCCATAAACTCTTTTGTTTTAATTTATTTTTCATACATCTATTAGATAAAACATTGGAGGTATAATGTGCCTTATTTAAGCACACTAAAAAATACACAAAGAATACTAAATAAAACCAAAATACTCCCACTATATTGTTAATCTAGCCATCCAGATCTCTTAATCGGATCCACCAGTTAAGATAGATTAATCTGAGCCATTCATGTTCTATTCCACTCCTAAAATCTTCATCCTTCTGAGTGTTTATAACATTAGATTTTTGAGATGCATATTTTTAGTTTTTTACCGGATGGTCTTCATAATCCATTGCACCTATTTACAACTCTTCCTAATTAATAGGCTAATCATCATCATCATTCGCGCCTTATCTTAGCTATTTAGAGTTAGTTAATAAGTTAATAAAAGACATAAAAATATTTGCGCATGTATTCATACATACATACAACATCCACTCATAACATGCATCGGAGGGCAATCGTGGTATTTCCACAACTCAAACGGGCGTTTTAGAATGCGTTTGATCAAAGTATTAAGCTATGCTCATCGGAGTTTGAAATGCATGAGACCGGACCCGCAGCTTGCGAAATCAAGTAAAAAACTATGTGATGTAAATGCATTGACCATTTTCAATTAAAAAATGGCACAATTATAAGGGAAATCCCAAAAAAATTCTCAACTCTCATGTATATTATGCTCCTGCAGAGTATGCTATGCGTCTGCTCCGTAGTACAAAGCACTTATTATTTAGAAAATTTATTTTAGTCTACAATTTTAGGAACCACATAAGATCTATTATATGATATTTTTAAAAGAAAAAAAGTTAGAATGTTGAGTTTGTCACTTGGATCTAGTTTTTAAAAACAATTGGATAGTCTCTATTCAATCTTGAAGCATTATTATTTTTAGTATATAGAGAATTCATTTGGGAAATTTTTTTAAATGAGTTTAGTTTATGGGTTGTAGAGATTGCATCCCCAAAATTTGAGAACTAAAAAATATTCTTAGCATGTGTCATACCTACGGGAGTAAATAGATAATATGCTCTTGCAGGAGTATGAAATCTTTTGATTTTTTATACTAGCATTATGTATTGGAGGGCCATTTATCTTCACAACAAGCTTTCTATGCTTCCCCTACGGCATAAAACTTATATACTTCTCCTTATCCAGCCTTCCATTTTGAATGGGCTAATATTGTCCCAATCACAATGTCACGTCTCTCCACTATTTTATTTTAAAGTTTTTTTCTATAAACTATTTTGACACCAAATTTTGAGCGTCCAATCCTTTATTAAACTTGCACTAGTGAAAAATATAAACAAATATTTTTAATAAAATAAAATGATCAAAATACCCTTAAATGATTCAAGGGGTATTTTGGTTATTATATTTTATCGAAAATTTATTTTTAATATTTTTTTATAGGTGTGCCCTAATGAGAAGATGACATGTACCAAATTCATATTCATACAATTTATGTAAAAAAACTAAAAATAAAATACTTTGAGATGTCGGATTTAAGATCAAACGGTGAGTGGCTCTCTTGATCAAAATTGAACGGCTGGATGGTAAAGGAAGCATATATCTTCTATGTTGTAGGGAAAGTATAGAAACCTTTCTCTTATCTTTATTACAAATAGATCACAATTAAACCTAACAATTAGATGTCAAATTAGATGGCTTGAGGTGTATCACGAAGATTGAGAAATAATTATTGGAGCTTCGAGTCTACTAAATTACACTCTTACAATCACCTGACGAACAAAAGTGTTTATAAGCTCCTAGTACCAATAATAAATAAAGAATAAATAACCTCTCTATAGACTTTTCCTTTTATATATGACTACTACACATTTTATAATATTGCCCCATTCATTATTAACTCAAAATATAATTGGTAGGCCTGCTTATTTAACATAAGATAGAGAGAAGATTTTAATAGTAAAGGAAAAAGTTGGGAGCCTATTTCTAATATTTAGAGAAATTAATAGAGTTTAATTTAACAATAAAAAATAAAGATAGTTAAAAATCTATAAAATTATAAGGTGGAGTTGTGATTGGGTTTCTAGTTAATCAAAACTAAAACATTTCGTCATTCCTGCAAAAGGCTTGTGCCTGTGTGCTGAATCTTCATTGACAGTGTGAGAGAGAAGCTTGTGCCTGTGTGCTGAATATTCATTGACAGTGTGAGAGGGAAGGATCACTCTCTGCAAAAGGCTTGTGCCTGTGTGCTCAATCTTCATTGACAGTGTGAGAGAGAAGGATCATAGAGTGCGAGACACAACCCATCACAGTAGAGAGAGATAGGGGATGCAACAAAACCAGCAAACTCTCTCTCTCCTCACCCGGTCAAGAACAAGGAGATGCATCCCATGCCTCCTCCTCTCCCTCGCCCTCCTCGCCCTCATCCCCTCTCTCTCTACCATCCCCACTCTCTCTCGTCAATCCTCCTCTCCTCCCCACCAAAGTCACCCCCTCTCCCCCGTCTCCGCCTCCATCTCCACCACCCTCTCCTCCCTCCTCTCTCTCCCGTCCCCCTCCCCCCAGACCCTCTCCCACATCCACCTCCTGCAATATCTCTCCCACCAACTCGAGGCCCACCTCAAGGGCGCAACCGAGATCTCCGACAGCGCCAACCCCAAAGACTCCGGCATTTCCACCCCCGATTTCTTCCTCATTGAAGAGCTCCGCAAGTATTCGTCCGGCCGGCCAAACCGAAGCAACCGGAAAAATTTCATGGGGGCTAATTCGACATTTTTGAGCATGGGCCACTGGTGCTGGAGCATGAAGAGAGAGATGGAGGAGTACATGGATTATGATGTTGGTGAGTTATGTGAAGATGATTGGAGGGTGGGTCAGCGTTTGATGGTGGGTGGGTGCGACCCGTTGCCCAGGAGGAGGTGCTTGGCTAGGGCACCAAGGTGGTACACAGAGCCATTTGCAATCAATGAGTCAATGTGGAGGGTGCCTGATGATAGGAATGTGAGGTGGAATGGGTACATTTGCAAGAATTTTACCTGTTTGGCCAGGAATGAGACCAGGAAGGGGTTCTTCAAGTGTGCTTCTTGCTTTGATCTACCAGGTAATTCATCTCTCTGAATTTCTATATAAATAGAAATCAAACCTAGGTTTTAGAATCATGTATAGGGATGTGGCAAAAGCTTTCTGTTTGCTGCAAACCTTACACAACCTAGGGATGGCAATGGACCAGGACCTGACCCGATGGTTAGACCCAATCCGGGTCCGGATATGGGTCCAAAAATTGGACCCGATGGGTCAGGTCCAGAATACTACTCAGGTCTAGGTTCAGTAATATTTTCTGGGTCCCAATATTCGAAATATATTGAAATATAGTTAAATACATAGATATTGTGATTTTTGGGTTAGGTCTAGGTCCGCCCGGCCCCGACCTAGCCCGTTGTCGTCCTAACAAAACCCTCTTCCTTTATAAGGAAAATTGTTTCTTGCAGGTTGGACCGCATAACTACATATGCTGTCCAAAAAGAGTAGACGCAAGTAGGTGTTCCATCTTAAAACAATGGAAACTAATGGTCCAAATGTTTTCATACTAGTATTGTTATTTTTAATTTTTAAAATTTACTTATTTTTTTTGTCATATTCATGATTTCTATGTTAGAGATTATATATCCTTAAAAATTAAGTCAAAAAATCCATCACAAAAATAAATTAATAGGCCCGTATTTTAAATAAATTAAATCTAAAAATCCATCTCAAAAATAAATTAATTGGCCCGAATTTCTACATATGCGGGCTTGACCGCATAGAAACCGGTCCTTGTTAGAATCCTCTATAAATACCCCAGTTTATGTTGAATAACCCTTTTTATAACGAATTATCAACAAGTAAGCTAATAACATGCAATTTCTCTATATGGTTATCTGATAACGTGTAATCTCTCATTTTAGTTGCGAAATTCTCCTTCAAAGTTTGTTCCCTTTTGATTTCGAATCAAAACCAAACCGTAACCAATATAGCAGTGTGCCAGGACTCAGTCGAGTAACTCGAATCCTGCTCCATCATTGTGTTAATGTCGGATCAGGATTCATGACAAGGTTGTGGCCAAAATTTTCTGCTCGCAACCATACACAACCCTTCTCCTGTTTTCATCTGGCTTAGGATTGGCAATGACTATGAAAAATGGAAAGATTTTAAGTCTAAGAAATAGTGCATTTTAGAATATATTATCTACACCGTCCATTTTCAAGATTTTCATAAGTTTACAGCTCTACTTGATTTCAACCATTTTTAAAATTTCAAATTTTATAATTAGATATAAAAATAGATTTTGAGATAATCCTAAGAACATTTAACATCAAAAATATATACCATGATTAAATTTTGAAGGGCACCTTACCTTTAAACGTACAGAGGCGTCTGTATGCAAACTGCACCCTTGGTATAATTCTCTATAAATACCCCAATTTGTGTTTGAATTCAGTTTAAACCCTTATTATAACGAATTCTCACCAACCACGCTAATAACCTGCAATTTCTCGCAATGGTTATATGTTAACCTGCAATTTCTTATTGTGACCAAGTAAGAAGTCCACATTTAGTTGGGAATTTATCCTTCAAATTTTGTTCCCTTGTGATTTTGAATAAAAACCAACCTTGAACCAAGTGAATATAGCAGTGTGCCAGGACTCAGCAGAATAACTCAGCCTCAACCATTGGGCAAGTTAAGTTCCTAGTGTGTTAAGTATTCAACAACCCAGGCCTAAATAAATGCTAAAAGAAAAATATAAACTATAAAAAATAAAAGAACATTAGCATAATGGTAGAAATACTTCTTTAGATGATTTTGTTAGTTTTTAATTTCATTTGGAAACTTTCATATCTCTTTTTTTTTTAAAAAAAAGAGATATTCGATGTATAAATTCACTTTTTTTATCTTCTAACGATTTACTTAATTATTTAAACTTTTGAAATATTTTTTTGGAATTATTTTCGCCCTTTTT
This sequence comes from Amborella trichopoda, assembly GCF_000471905.2. The sequence continues at coordinate 889,268 of NW_006498260.1, forward strand.
ATTTTATATTTTTCACTTTTTTTGGGGTGTATCTATCTCGGGTGGGTTATTCAGCTTGGCCAAAGTACTTAAAGGCCAAGTACCTTGGCCGAGCTGATTTTCTATAGATTAAAATGTAAAAAGCAAATAAATTCAGTCACTGTGTTTTTAGATAATTCTACTGAACATGCAACTCAAAAGATTTCGCAATGATTCATTGTACTTAGTTGTTTCCTAGAGGTATTTGCGTCCATCTGATTCGCATACTGAGAATCGAGGCGTTTAACACCTTGAAGACGCTGGGAGCATATTGCGTCTTGGTGTTTTGTTCTAAGCATTGTTCAAAACAATGGATCAGTCCCACTAGTCAGTCCCAGCCCGATCCAATTAGTTCAACCGATTGTGATTGGATTGGTTCGACCGATTCTGACTGGATTGGTCGATTAATGTCTCGATTTTTTCTAGAAAATGTAATTTTGGTAAAAATGCTAAAAAAAATTGTAAAAAATGTTTGAAATTTACATGCATTATTTTTTATATTGGCACGTAAAAAAATAAATAGCATAAGCATAATTGGGTTTCGGAGAAAATGATTAGGTACTTGAAGCAATATTTTTTCAGTGGTCAATAAATAATAAATATATTAATATTATATATTATATATAATATGTAATCAATGATATATAATATAAATTACATTAATTAAATAATATAAATAAATATATAATATCATATGATATAATATTATAAAATATTATGATATTTTAACTCAAGAGGTTTTTGGGTATTTTAGAATTCAATTAAAAATATAGGTAGAATATAAAATTATTCGTCTCTTTGTGACAATTTTGATAAATTTCCATCTCTTTATGTCTATGTGGTATTAGATTGAATATCAAATCAAATAAACAACAAATATATTTTATATCCCACGAGTTGAGGGACCTACGGGCTTGGCACCCTTTCTGGTGCATCTAAGTCTACTCACCCAAGTCGGCAAACCCCACAGTTAGCAAATAAACATTTGTAATAATACATTAAATTTTAAGTAGAGAAATAGAAGAAGGAAAATTGTTTCATGCGGGGCTGGACCGTATTTCTACAATATGTGGTCCAGAAGTATAATGCATCCATCTTAAAGATGGATGCAAATAGATAGTCCATCGAAAAACAAGTGTAACTAAGGGTCTAAATATTTTTAATATAATTATTATTTCTTGTTTTCAAATTATTATTATTATTTTATATTCATGATCCCCATGTTAAAGATTATATATTCTCTAAAAATTAGGATCAAATTATATTTAAAATATATATTTATTGCCAAGCCCGCACTTCTACAATATGTGGGCTGCCCATACAGAAACCGTGTCCATAGAAAAATAAGGAAAAGAAAAAAAAGAGAAATATATAGACAATGTTATAAGGACAAATTTACAGACTATGCACAATGACATTGCACTTATCGGCCGATTTTTAGATCAATCGTCGATTAGTGCCATCTAGTTTGATTAGTCGGCCGATAAGTGCATTGAAAAAAATTTGCTATATATATGACCGTTGGAATCGGGCCAGATCGGGATCGACTAGTGACCGATCCCGAATTAGTCGGCCCATATTTTAAAAAACAAGTGATTCAGATTGGAACCAACCAATCTAGAACAGGAATTGGTCGGACCGATCTGGATCCTGTAAGATATCAGGAATCAGTTGGTTTCCCCTACGAACCGATTGTTTATGGATTTTTAAATTTTTAATTGTTGAACCGACCAGTTTTTGCCTATTCTGGCAAACTTTGGATAGTTTTTTGACAGAATTGGCCCCACTTAATTTTTTTAATTTTTCCTGATCACTGATCTAGATCATTGATCTGCCAAATCAAGTAAGAAGTCCACAGAGGCAATCTAGATCACCAATCCATTTTTTAAAAACCTTGTTGCAAATTATGACCGTGCTTCTTCTCTTCCAGGTCATGAGAAGCCTAGATGGATCAAGATAGAGAACTCAACTGAAAATCCGAGCCCCGACTTCTTAATCTCAGATGTTCTAAACATCAAGCCTGGAGAGATAAGAATTGGCTTAGATTACAGTGCTGGCACCGGAACTTTTGCAGCTAGAATGAGAGAATTCAATGTCACCATAGTCTCCGCTACATTAAACCTTGGTGCACCATTCAATGAAATGATAGCATTAAGAGGACTTGTTCCTCTGTACCTAAGCTTGAATCAACGGCTACCGTTCTTCGATAACACGCTTGATATTATCCACACGACGAGGTTTTTGGACGGTTGGATCGATTTCCAATTGTTGGATTTTGTGTTGTTTGATTGGGACAGGGTGCTCAGGCCAGGGGGATTGTTGTGGATTGATAGCTTCTTTTGTTCTAGGGGGGATTTGAATGACTACTTGCATATGTTTGAGCAATTTAGGTATAAGAAACACAGGTGGCTTGTGGTGCCAAAGGTTGATAAAGAAGGGGATGAGGTGTTCTTCTCTGCTGTGCTAGAGAAGCCCCCAAGGCCCTTTTAGGCCTTCTTTGCCATAAATCATGTATGAGTTCATTTTGACTTATACATCTCTCTCTCTCATTTTTAGTTATACTTCTTTTTCTCTCTGTCTCTCATCTTTCCATGTTTTCATGATGACATGAATCATGTTCATTTTCACGCTTTATTTCACCATGAGCATCCATCGTATGTAAAGATAGTTGTTTCAGTTGTCAGGAGCTCGGCACTGTTTCTTTAAATGATCAATTAAGAACATCAGATTAAGGGTGGCAATGGGCCGGGTGATCCGGCTAAGTCATCCCGACCGTGTAAAACTAGAGCCTAGGACACAAAATGTTCCCAAAGGGCCGGGTAACCACGACCTGAAAGTAGGACCAGGCCTGCCGTGGGCCATGATTGGGCCGACCCTCTTTTTATTTGCTTTTTTTTTTTCTCCTTTTTATTTTTGACGATTTTATTTGATCGGGCCCGGTTCTATGGGACTAGGCCAAGGCTGGCTCACTCCATTGCCAAGAAACATTATGATTTTGTCGTGTGGTATAAATTGTTGGGATGGTGATGCAAATCACCCCATTTGAAATTTTCTTTTTTCTAGAAGGGTATTTTCATCACACAAAAAATCATTTAATGGAGGCCCATAAAAGTGCATGGGTAGAGAGAGAAAATACAAGAAAAGCTGCATAGAAGCTTGAGGGATACAAATAGGGGTTTCTACACAAACTCTGGTGTTATTGTGACCTCGCGTTGAGCCGGTGTTTTATCGGCACTTTTTCACGGCGGTGGTCTTGGTCGACTATGAGGAAGAGATGAGTAGCTTGATGATGGTATTGTGATAGGAAATATTTATTTGAGTTTTTTTTTGTTTTTTCTTTTTTGTTGCCAATGTATGAAATAATTTCTACAAAACTCCAAATTTATAAATTTTTTCTTTTGATTTTGTCCCTTGCCCATAGATATAACCCATTTGGGTAAACCTCATTCTATTTATACGTACGTTGTGATTTGGTGATTTTTCATTTTACTTGGTTTTCTTTGTTTTTATATTTTTCTTAAATATATTATACATATTATTATTCTTGGGTAGTTTGTTTGGGTGTTAGAATTTATTGTTGTAGATTGCTCACAAGATCAAGTAGAGATTTGAATCATCTGGATTTGCGAACAAGTGGTTAATTTGAAACTCCCCTGCCATTTGAAACAAGACTGCCCCTATCCTCTCCTTCCTTTTCTCAACTAGAGTTTGTGAATTATCAGTGGTAATTTTTGGTGGAAGTTCCTCTTTTTGAGTGAGTGATTTAAGGGCAACTGATCTGACATGATAGTGTCAACTGTCAAGGATTTAGAGATACTCAAGTAAAGAGAGGTAGGCCAAGATGCTTAGGGGATCCATCATTGTCCTAAACTCCTTTGAAATTCATACCCTAACACTACTTTAAGTTACTCTCCCACTGTAGGGTCTTGTTTAAATGGACCAGCACGTCCTATCCTTTCCTATAACTTAATATATGTCAAATAGATCAACACATATACCATTTTCGTTTTGGAAATTGTTTAATAATATGGTATTGAGTAATACTTAGAAAATAAAGAAAAATAGTCATAGTTTTGGAGTTCCAACCCTTTCTTAGTTTTCGTTCACTTATTTTTCCACAACATATCATGAATGGTTCATTTTTTGCTCATCTCAAGAGAGCCAATGTTTAAATGGTAACTTATGCTACTGCAACAGTGTTTCATGTTTGGTTCACAGTACAAATCAAACTCCAAGAGTCTCACGCACATACAGAGCTCCCCCATGTGATTAGGTGTGGGACTTTTTTTTACCTCAATTAATGAGTTGCATCAAATTTTTTCATTTCAATTGGTAGCCTATTGGTGTAAAAAAACTTACATCTAATCACATGGGGAGTTTTTTTTTCATATGAAACTACTTTCATATAAGTATTTTCACGCTTACCAAATGTACCCTAAAGAAAGAATGTATCCCGATGCTATTTACAGCAGCGCGCTTTAGCATGGGAAAGAGGGAAGCCAGCTTGATAGATGTTATCTGTGAAGAAAAAGGATTTAGAAGAGATGATTGGCAAACTTTGCTCAACAGGTATCTTATAACTCAAAATATATATTTATTCATTGAATCAACAGTTTCTATTTACTAGTTGCTCAGAGATGCATCCTAAATGATCTAAATCTTGTGAATATGATATGCTCTTGCTTTTGTTTTTTTTTTTCGCCTTATTTATAATTTATAATTATTTATTTCATATCTAGCTAGCTACATAGACAATCTTGGGTGGGAGGTTGGTATTTGATCTAGAAGCTCAATGATGCATGTTTGAAACTTAACAATATATCTTGATTCATATATTGCCTACTTTAATTATGTTTCCGGTTTTGGGGTTTTCTTTGGTTTCTCATAAATTCTTGGATGATTTTCTTAGGCATATGCGTATCTTAAATCAGATTTCCAATAAGTAGTAAATTAGTTTTGAGGTTTTGAATTTGTTGTTGTCAAGGAGCTCACTACGTCCGGTAACGTACGTACTCAGTAGCGTATCGAATAGTCGATGAGGGGAGGAGGATTTTGAAAAACTGAACACTAAGAGGCGGTTTGGGTATCTAAAAATATATTATAGAAAATAGATTAGTAGGAAATATGACATTTACACCGTATGGGTGCATTTATTAGTAAAAAAATGAATTTAGGATTTACAATATTTCCTCAAATATCGTGAAATCTATTATACAGGAGCCCTGGAAAATCTTTTACGTGTTTACGGGTAATCTATTGAGCGACTTTAAAAACCATTTTGACTTTAAAAAACCATTTTCCCTCTTTCGTGTCGTACATCATATTCAAAGCTATTCATGGAAACCAAATGTTCCAAGTTTCTTCTGATCTCAACAACCAAAAGTTATATGTTTGCGAGAGTTCTTCTTCGAATCTCCCTTGTCTGAGTTCTTCTTCGAAACTCCCGTATATGTGCTCTCTCTACAAGCAAGCCGTATGGGTAAATTATAATGATTATTAAATCTTTTTAATTTTTTTTTTTTTTTTGAGAATAGGGTTTAGATCGAAAAAAATGATAAATTATATTTTATTTAAATTATAATGATTATTCTTTAGAAAAAAAATGATTTTTTGGGATTAGGGTTTAGATACACATAAATATCAATCTAAAATTTAAAATACTTTACCATTTCACAATAATTTTTTTTAAATATATCATCATTTACTATTTAAACTACAGATTAATGATATTTAAATGTTGTAACCAAAATAGTTTACTCAATTTTTTTGATCAATATTAATTCACACTATAAAGTTAGTATTCTTTGAGGCATGACAAACATCGTATAGTCATGTTATCTACAAAGAGATACATATGCATTTCAATATTAAATAGGAATGTCTACAAAGAGTCCATTTATCTTTTATGAATGGAGGTCACAATCATTCTCAAATATTAGATGTCAAATTGGATGGCTTGAGGTGAGTCATGAAGTGAATTTCGTTTTTGAAATTTTTGTATTTATTCAATGACACTACAACCACCCATTTTGAAATTTAAAAGACAAGAATGATTGTGAGTATAAAAGATAAATGGTCTCTTTGTAGACAATTTCATATTAAATTGTTATGTCTAGTAAGAGCAATATAAGAGTAAATTTAAGGTGTAGTGTAGACAATTCTATATTAAACCGTGTCAAGTAAGAGTAATGTATTTCTTATATTGCATCTAAATACTACCCAAACAGTAACCATCCATTTACATCTAATGTATTACATAGTAATGTATTATGGCAATAATATATTTTACAGACAATATATTTTTAGGTATCCAAATGACCCTTAAGAGATTGATATGTCAATAAGAGTAGGATTTGTGAGAAAGGCATAAGCTTGACTATTTATTTATTTTGTTAACAGTTACTATCATTAAAAAAAGGAAAAATTATATACATATCCGTTATACTTTATGTTATTATGGATGTACCAAATAGTACATGTATGTCCGTTTTTTACTTTTTGTAACGTAATTTTTTAAAAAAGACAACTTTACCTTTTTTCAGATGTTGAACATCCGAAAATAGGTCAAAAGTTTAACGTTTATGTTCACGTTTTCGGATGTTCAACATCCAAAAATATGACTTTGAAGTTCCAGAAGGTCTTTGGAATTTCGTAATCATTTTCGAATGATGAACATCCGAAAATATGACATTTTTGGATGTCCAATATCCGAAACCATTTTGGATGTTGAACATCCAAAAATATATTGACATTTTCAGATGTTGAACATCCGAAAATGTGATTGCGAAATGTGACTGTTCAACAACCGAAAATGTGACTGTTTAACTTTCGGGCTATTTTTAGATGTTGAACATCCGAGAAACCCTTCAATTCGGATGTTCACCGCCTGAAAATGGGAATGTGAACGTTAAATTTTTGGCCTATTTTCGGATGTTCAACATCCCAAAAAAGGTAAATTTTTTTCTTTTTTTTAAAAATTACGTTATAAAAGATAAAAAACGGGCATACATGTAATAACAGAAACTATTTGATGTATCCATAATAACGTAAAGTATAATAAATATGTATGTAATTTTTCCTTAAAAAAAAGAGGCAAAAACTCCCAAGTACAAGAGGTGTTAAAAGAAAAAGCAATAAAAAAACATAAGGGAAGAGGAAGAGAAAAAAGAACTGCAATAGGCTTGCCTGTTGTCAGTCACCCCCACTCAATCTCTTTGTGCTTCCCCTCATTGCTCACTCTAGGTCTATTTGGGGACTAAGGTTTTAGTACACATTCAACAGAGAAGGGTTGAAAAGGTTACAATTTTTTGATGGGTTCTAAACATTGAAAAGGTAACAAATTTTGAATCTTCTTTCTCCTTCCCAAATGGGGACCAAGGTTTTAGTACACATTCAACAGAGAAGGGTTTGGGTATGTAAGGTTGCCAATGTGCCGGGTCGGAAGTCATACTGACTAAAAGTATTTTGGGTATATGGCCCAGCCCAAAAATGTGTTCATAGTTGCGCTGAATCCGACTCGAATGATAGCATTACGGCATGAGAAAGACTCAGCAGACCCGGATATGAATCGGGCCAGGTTGGACTCCAACTCGGCCTAGCCAAAATAAAGCTTATTTCTCATACTTTGGGAAAGGGACGTCCTAACTTTATGTAATATTCAAGGGGGCAACAGTTAGTAAAAGAAATAACTTATTTCCTTTTCCACATGCGTTGCCAAGAAAACTCTATCAGCATGATAGAGATCAATTGTAGTTTTGTACAAGAGGGGTTAAGAGAGTTGGGTAGGGTCCAGGTAGGCCTCGAGCCGGATTTGACCTATTTAGATCTGGACCTATGTCAAAAAAACATAATATTTTTTAAATAAATTGTGTATTTCTGGTCAAATGTGGTGCAAATTGATTATACATCTCTAAGTGCGACTTAGTTCAAGTGGAAAGAAACAAAAAAAACATGATTAGAAGTAATGAGAAAATATACGAAGACTTATGGATATAACTCTTAATAGAGTAGAATGATGATCAAGATTCTTATAGCCGATCCCATTTAATTGGAAAAAAGTTTTGATGATGATGAAATTATATTCATACAATATTTAGGTTTTTATGGAAAATAATGGGTTAGGACATGTTAGCTCAACTGTGGACTTGGCCAGACTATTAAGTACTGGACCTAGATCTGACCCACAGGTAGTTGGACCCGAACATAAAACCGAGTCGGACCTAGCTAGAATAAAAGCCGTAATTGTAACCTCTTTCAAAAAAGTTTGAAACTGTGGATGCTCATAAATCCACAGCACATCTCAGGTGAGAGAGGCCTAACAGACTCCATTGTCGAGGCACTCGTAATTTTGAGGGGCGTTCGTTATTGAAGTCAGGGGCAATTTTGAAATTTCACGAAAAAATTGAGCATGTTTATGGGGACGCGTAAACTTATAAATTTTGTTCCGAGACTCTAGGGGCAATTTAAAAAAAGGCGCAGTTTGTATAGAGCCTAGGATCTAAGCAATCAAAGTAGAGCCTACCTTCAAATAGTATCGATAAATGTGGTTTCAATCTTAAAAATATATTTTCATCTTAATTTATAAAGTTTAAAACTTAAAAAATGATATAGGTTGACATATCTATAAAAATTTGAAAAATCTTAAAAATAAATAGTAAAAAAATGTATTACAAAATACATTATTTCTAAACTTGAAATCTTTTTCTCATGTTCATGCATCTCGATGTTGAGATGATTAGTTTAAAGATATTTTAATCGAAAACAATCTCATCTAGTGATGTTGAGATGATTAGTTTAAGGATATTTTAATCGAAAACAATCTCATCTAGTGAAAATTTTGAGGCGGGCTTGGATGTGATTGTTTAGAACCTCGGTTCTATAGAAACTTTCCCCTTTTAAAAGACCCCAAAAGCCTAGTGTTCCATAATAATTATCGGAAATGTCTTTTGAAAATGACAAATATACCCGTACAAATCAGTATATTCTCATGCCGCAGCCGAGGAGGATGTTCCCTCTGCTCAAACCGTTGCCCTCATCAAGTCTGATTTTTTTTAATTTTTTTTTATTTTTTTCATTGACAGTTTTGAAACACTCTCTCTCTCTCTCTCTGTCAAGTTTGAATCTCTCTCACCAGATGTTTGAATATCTCTCTGCCTTCATTTGGTGCGCCTTTCTCTCTCTAAGATTCTAAATTTTGGGGTTTTCTCCCTCAAAAAACCCTAAATCTGTGGGTGCTACTGCTCTTACTTCCCGCCCAAGCTTTCCTTCTTTCTCTAACGGTAGCAGGGAATTTTTCCTTTTTTTCCTTCTTTTTCCCCTATAATTCCTCTCACTTGACAGCTCTACATTCTCTCTCTCTCTGTATCGGAAGCAGGAAGTTTTTCTTCTCCCCCCCACACTACTCTTTCTCTATATAACTCTCTCTCTCTCTCTCTAGACTGTAACTGAAGCAAGAAATTATTCTTTAAGCAATATATTCCTCTTGCTCTGTTATGGGGCCTAGAAAGTATTCTTTATGCCCTAATTTTCTCATCTCTCTCTCTCTTTGCCTGTTCTTACTTTCACACACAGTATACGGGAGCTAGAAAGTATTCTTCTTGCCCTAAATTTCCCATCTCTCTCTCTGTCTTTGCTTGTTCTTACTCTCTCACACAGTATGCAGAGCAAAGGCAAGCTTCTTGAAGGGGAGGGGGTCGAGGTATGTACACAACTTTCTTACTCATCATTTTCTTCAAATTTTGCATGGGTTACAGCAACCCAATGTCCAGTCTCTCGGCTTCTATTTTAATCTTTTCTATAATAGAAGGCTTATTATTGGGTTTTCTTAGATGTTTAACCCAGCCGTTTTTCGAATTTCATTGGCTTTCTGAGAATAACATGAATTTTAAGACCTCCTGTGCTTTTCTCCCACAAAACATTTGGACGTTTTCCACTTTTCTCTCCTTGCTGGTCTTTATACATGTATTGCGTTCATTTGGGGTTTTCTCTCTGGAAACACAAGAGTGGTTTAAGCGTGGAGGAAATTGGGGTCTTACTCTATTTGTCTTTAAAGAACATTTTGTGCGATTGTTTCTGGGTTTTACCCTTACGGCACCCTGTAAATGTATTTTTGCACTTTGGAATCTCTCTCTCGACTCGCGGATGTTGAAATGCAAATGAAATGTGGTCTTTCAATTTCCCTTCAAGAACCATTGTGTGCTGCTTATATTGAATCTCTTCTCACTTCACACTTTGCCGTATTTCTTACCCTAAAGTGGCAATGGTGTTGAAACATCAAGGTTGTGGGTTTATTTCAGGTGAGGCAATTGGAGGAAGGGCTTCGAGGTTCCTGGTATCCTGGGGCAATTCTCTCTGTTCTTGGGTCGAAGCGATTTGTTCGATACAACGAACTCCTTAGCAAAGATGGCTCAACAAAGCTTGTAGAATCCATCCCATTGAAACCAAGTCCCCGATCTCTAACCTTCAAGACTGGAGCTCTGATCCATTACAGGGGTCGAATTAGGCCTTTGTCACCTTATTCTTCCACTCCACCTCCTGAAAAGCTCAGTTTTGGCATCTGTGTTGATGCCATGTATCAAGATGCATGGTGGGAAGGTGTAGTTTTTGATCGATTAGATGGGCCAGGTAAAACATCTGTGTTTTTTCCAGATGAAGGGGATGAATTATTGTTTGATATCAAGGATTTGAGACTAGCCCATGATTGGGATGCGTCCACAGGAGAGTGGAGACCTCGTGGTCGATGGCTTTTGATTGAATCATTAGAGAGGTACGGTCAACAAGAGGTCTTGGTCTCAATAAAGAATATTTGGTACAGTTTGAGAATTAGTCATGAGTTTTTGAGAGTTATTTCGGAGTGGACTTCTGGGGACCTAGGGTGTTGGTCTAAGCTTGTTGATGAGGTGGTTAGAGAGATAATGCCTGGGGTTCAAGCTTGTTCCATTGTGGGTTTTGAGCATCCAGTCCAAGATAACTTGGCAAAAAGGAAGGGGAGGAGGCCCAAGAAGAGAAAAAAGCTTGGTTCTGATGGTTCCAAAGCTGGAGAGATTCAGTTTGGTTATAATGGTGGAGATACTGATTGGGGTTTTAACAATAGAGATTGTGATTCTAGTTTTAATGGTGCAGAGATGGAATCAGGCTTAGTTAGCTCTGTCACTTTGGAGAAAAGTGCTTCATTTGTGGTGCTTCCTGAACCCATTTCTCAAATTCTTTGTGGTGATGAAATTTTAAGTTCACAACCTAGTGCATCATTGGCTGAGATGGCAGCTTGGGAGGAGCAACCTGAGATTCAAAATAGGGATTTGTGTGAGAATTTATTGGGATCAAAAGCCCATAAGAGAGCAATCGATAAGAAAAATACTAGTTTTGGCGGGATTTGTCAGAAAAGGAGAAATGGTGGTACCTATAGGAGATGTCGTAAGAGTAAGTATGAATGGGGAGTGGTAGTCACCAGGAGTAGGTACTGCTCCCACGCAATAAAGGATTACTTTATTGAATATGAGAAGGAAAGTAAGGTGGGACGGGCCAAGTGTGATATCATACTGGCGAGAGAACAAGCGAGAATGCATCTTCAGGCCATGGGTTGGAGGACTGAACGAAGGCTATTCAAAACCAGGGCTGATCTTCGATATATTTCACCTCATGGAAAAGCATACTACTCTTTCTACACTGCTTGCTTGGCCTTTTCAAAGGAAGGAGAAGGAACACTGAGTGGCAATAACAATGATAGTGAGGGGAGTTTTGGGCCCTTGGACGGGCAACTGGGGAACTTTCATATGGGAAAGGGCAAATTGAAATCGAAACGAGGTTGCAGAAAGAGAAAAAATGGGATCTCTTCTATTGATACTCCTTTAGGGAAGGTTGGGTCTCATGGATTATTCAAAAATGTAAGAGCTGGACGGGGCCACGAAAGGAAAGAAGGTGATCGAGTTCCATTGGCTATCCAAGTTGTTGAAAATGCTGAGCCAGATCATTTGGCTAAAATGGGGGTTAGAAGAAGAAAGAAAAAACATGATAAGGATGGCTCCTCTACTTGGATGGGAGTGAAAAAGAGAAAAAAGGGACATAATGATGGTTGCCGGATGTCTGTACTTCCTTCCAAGAGAACCCCACAAGGTCTATCATTATGTTCTGGCAAGCAAAGTGTACGATCAGTTTTGTCTTGGATGATAGAGAATGAATCCATAGGGTTAAGGCAGAGGGTTTATTACTTGAATGAAAAGAATGGTCGCGTTATGGCCGAAGGGCAGATAAGTAGAGAAGGGATTAGGTGCAAATGTTGTAAGGTGGTGTATAGTCTCTCTGGTTTTGGGGCTCATGCGGGGAGCCGAAAACCTAGACCCTCGGCCCACATATTCTTACGAGATGGTAGGTCCCTTTTACAATGTCAAAATGAGATTTTAACCAACAAGAACATCAATGGATTGGGTTCACAATCAAAGGTTTGGAGGAAGGCCAGTTCTCGTCGCAATAGTGACACGATATGCACTATCTGCCATTATGGGGGAGATTTGATTCTGTGTGATCACTGCCCATCATCATTTCACTTGAATTGTGTAGATCTGAAGGTACAAGCACTTAAAACAGCACCACCAAGCACACCTTTTACATTATAGGAAAGTCTGCTAGTCTCAAATGTAGTGCGGAAATCTGTAGCCCATTGTGATAATTGTCATGTGTTGAAATGATTTGAAGTGATGGCTACAATGGAATATGGTTTTCATAGGTCATTTGATTATTTTATAACTTTGACTACACTTTGTTTATATTTTTTTGCTTGGTCATATGAATTCCCATATATTCCTCTCACAGAATGATAATTTTATTGGTGGGATATGTATTTTTTGTAGAAGACTAATGCAATAGGTTATACATGGGTATTGACTGGGAATGTGATTAATATGCAAACAATGACTAAGTTGTGAAGCTTAAGAACATATTCTGGTGTTGATAGTATTGGGAATTGATGGGCTGTCCATACATTTGCCTGATATCACCATATATTTAAGTAGCTTTGGAAAATATTTCTGATGGAAAAATAGTTTTTGGAGTTATGGAATGCTAGGGAGCTAATGACATTGCTATGTTAATTTTGATATTTGATTTGCAGTTTAGTTTGTGTTTGAAGATTTGTGTTTTTACTGCTACTATGTGATTATGTAGTGGCTAGTGCAAAGGAAAAACATTTTGCACGTGCTTGAAAAAAATGTTTCCTTCAGAAGAATGCATGTGGTAAGATCTCAAAATCTACTAATGTGGTAGCACCTTTTGAAGGTGTTGAGACACAATTTTTGTGGTTCTTTATACCTTCAATGAATGAATACTATCAAAAATGAAAAACGATCTATTGCACCAACTACCAAGAGCTGTATAGGCAATGTTTGAAAATTCAGCCGCCCAGCCGCCTAGGTGATCACCTAGGTGGCCAAATTGCTAAAATGGCTAGGCAAAACATAGGCGGGGAACGGAACCTAGGTGGCTTGCGTCTAGGCGCATGCCTAGGCATGCCAGGCGTCGCCTAGGCACTACAATCAAGGCAGCTGCCTCAATGCAAGTTGTTAAGGGCAGAAAAATGCCCTCAGCTAGGGTCAAAAGTAGTAATTCCTTGCCCCTAAAAGGGGGGAAAAGGGTTTTGGGGGGTATTCTAAACCCCCACAACCTAATTTGTAGGTTGTGGCTCTTAGAGAGATTAAAACTCCCAAAAAACCTCGCATATGTGATTTATTGAAAGATCGATAAATTTTTTATTTCTCCCCAAAACAATGGCAATAGTTCATGGGTGTTTTTGGAGCTTCTAGTAGTCAATTTTGAGGACTTTTGCGATCCAATAGATGAGGTTTGCTGCGACATCGATTTTTTATTTTGATTTTTTAAAGCATTATCATATTTGAATAAGGGTTTTGATTTGTTTTTGCTGTAACATAGTATGTTGTGAATCATGTTTTTTCTTTTACTTTTTTTCTTTTATGATATATTTACATGTTTGTAGTTGAAAGATTAACTTTTTTTGTGATTAATTGAACTTTTCTTCATTTGGATGATGAAATTGGGTCTATATCGAATACTTTTATGAATAGGTGATTCCTTTTTTGTAAGATGTATGTTTTGATATTCTATGAGTTTTGTTTTACTTTATTTTATAAATTAATAATTATGTTAGATCTTAATTCTTATGTGAAGTTATATCGCAATTCTTATATGTGAAGTTATATCTTAATTTGTTTTGTTGAGGGTACCTGGTCCTGGGCGGACTCCTGGCTGTCTAGCCAAAACTCCTAGGCACCGGCCTGTGCTTTTTTGAACATTGAGCATGGGATACTGCACAAGTCACAATGCTATGCCTCTATTCCTGTGATCGGCCTCTTATAATGAATGATTACTGTCGAAAACAAAATAGTCTATTGCACCAACTACCAAGAGATGTATAGTCAATGGTTAATATCATAGGTTTTAGGGATAAACAAGTGGTTCATAGCATGGTATACTGCTCAAGTGACAAATGCAATGGCTCTGTTCCTGAGCGGTAAAGGTGGAAATTTTATTATTATAGAGACAAGTGAAGTGCTAAAAGTGAACAGGAAATGATGATGAGACTTACCAATACACACACGCGCGCACACACACACACACACAAAAAAAAGAAAGAAGAAAGAAAGAAAAAACAGATGATGCGGTACCTATCAAAATAAGCACATTATTAGGAAGAGACAACATGGGTTTCAAGATCCATCCCTCCCCTGGTTAGACCATTTGCCACCACATTCTCTTCCCTATTTACAATTGCTTCTTATATGAAACCACTGATCATGCAGAGCAAGCTAGCCAAGTTTCATAACAGTCTCCATTCAACTGATGTGCAATGTTTATTATCCTAACAGGTTTTTTTTTTTTTTTTAATATGTTGACTTTGTATGTATAGAAGTAAGATGTACATATGTGCAAAAAATGGCTACCCGCAACTTGGGAGTGCTATACAAAAACTGCCTAGCTGGTGGTGCGCAAAAAATTATACAATCTTAGTGGACCAAGAAACACCACACCCTGCAAAAGAGGGCATGCTGCGAGGACCCAAGCCAAAATCTTACTCAATGGCCATAGCTGCGCATTCTTTAGCCAGAGTGTCTGCTGAGTGGTTGACCGCGGGCCAAGTATGCACCCAATAGACCTGTGTAAACCTGCAAATATCGGAAATTTCGTCAAAGGCTGAAGCGAGACACCAGGGAGGGGTGGCCTCGCTTGAAGCCCAGGAGTTTACATTGGAGGAGTCACCCTCCACCACCAGGGAGGAACCCCAAGCAGGGTTGAAACATCTGAGACCTTCTAAGGTGGAATCAGCTTGACCAATTGGTTTGGCAAAGGAAAGGAGGATTGACCCTTTGTGTGTTCTGAAGTGTCCCCCGATGCCAGCCCGGCCTGGGTTGCTGAGAGAGCACCCAGAGCACCCATTGAAGTTGAATTTGATCAGGCCATGATCTGGGAGATGCCAAGGGGATATGTTGGGAGGGGGGGGCGCTGGGGCTTGCAGGTGAGGATGGA
This sequence comes from Amborella trichopoda, assembly GCF_000471905.2. The sequence continues at coordinate 904,817 of NW_006498260.1, forward strand.
CTGCCAATTGGTGAGGAAGTCTGTAGCAGAGAGGCACTTGATCTGCTGTGATTAGTGGTGCAGAAAATCACTGAGGACTTGACAGTATCAAACAAAACTGAGGGGGAGGAAAGAGTGGCTGCAGAAGATCCTACGGTTCTACTTATTCCACAAGGACCAGAGGGTGGTTTCTACCGTGGCTCTTTGTTGGAGGAGCTGTGGGACACTTTTGGGGGCCATATAAAGTTTTAGGACATTGTTATAGGGCATTAATGGAATTCAGTTTGTAACTATATAGTTATTAGAGTTTGTAAATTTGTAACTTGTGGAGACTAGTGGGTTAGACTCAGTCTGGCTTGTGATTGCTGATTCGAAATTTTGTTAAGTGTTCGAAAAAGCCAAAGGGCTGGAATCTGAGTGAGAATTATTCCGGGGTTGTAGAATCCATTGCAGCCAGAAGGCCATTAGAAAGACTGGAGGAAGAAGGTAAATCAGGAGATAATTGGAGTGAGAGGTCGATGATCTGGCTGAAACACCAAGAGTGAGAACATGTCCACAAGAGTGTAGTGTATATCTGGAATTGAGAATATTATCACATGTGATGTGGCCGATGCCATGAACCCTAAATATTGGTGGAATTGGAGGATTAAAAGTTGTGGAAATTTTATATGTGTTTTTCTCAAATACTTGCAGGCTTTAGGATTTTAATTATTACTACGCTGGCGAAATTTTGCAGTCTAATTTCTCTTTTGTTCTGGGATTTTCCGATTGCAATGTACTTCTATTTTCAACTTTAGTCACAAATAAGAAGGTATATAGAGATGGAAGCACGTGGTGTGTTACAACTTACAAGTTCCTTATTTTCAGGTTCTTAGTCCTTTAGAGTATTTCATACTGTAAACTGCTAGAAGTTCATTGAACAAATTGTCGTTAAAATAATACTTTTGGTGATCTAATTGCTTAAATTTGTATGACATTTATTTACATATTTATTTATTTATGTTGCTTACTCCATGTCCAAGTAAATCTGATTTGTGTTTTTCTTTTCCTTTTAAATAGCTAGTTGACATAAAATTTGTATTCGCAACATCTGATCTGAATGTTGTTATTCGGTAGGAAGTGCCTAAAGGAAAATGGTTCTGTCCATCTTGTCGTTGTAGCATATGTGGTGGGAGCGAGTATAATGATGATACCAGTCAATTTACGGAGATGACAGTTTTATTTTGTGATCAATGCCAACTTGAGTGTGAGTTTTCATATAGGTTCTTCTTTATTCCATTTGTTCTTCTTGCTATTTCTTCTTCCTTTTACAATTTGTTACTAAATATTTTATGCATAATGCATGGTCCAACTCTCTGTAGATCATGTTGGTTGTTTGGCAAAAAATGGTGAACCAAGGCTCAAACATTGTCCACAAGGAAATTGGTTTTGCAGTCGAAAATGTTCCAAGGTACTCCAACTTGTATGCTAAGTTTTTTTTTTTTTTTTGAGTGTACTCAGAAGTATTTTCTAAGTCGTGATGATTGCATTTTGAGGTAGCTTTTGATTTCTTCCCTTCTTTCAAATATGTAACAGCATCTGAAGGCTTTAGTTAGTCCATATTGTTGGAATGTATAATAGGAATTTATCAAAACGATGTATTTAATCCTATGATCACTATTTTATGCTTCTTTAAATTCCATTATTTCATCTCATAGCTATAATGTATGAGTATCTTGTCATTCCATTGATATCCATTTTCATCAAAGGAACTTGCAGATATATAATGTCTATTCGAATTGACTTTCTGTTCTCTTGGGATCAGAATAATTGGCACTCGCCAAGGTAGATCTGTATCACTCAAGCGTTTTAAAACTCAGCAAGTTGGCTTGGGATTCGACCGAGGGAACTTGCCTCAGGACCCTGGCTCTCCCATAGCAGTACCATGAGAGTCATCTGAGTCCTGCAGTGTTTGATCTTTTGTTGCCTGTTCTGAATAGACTCAGATGAGTTGACTCACCTGACTCGGGCTCAGAACCCTAGCGAGTCCCAGCCTGAGTCAGTATTCTAAAACGCTGGTCTTAATTATTGATCTATGATGGTGCTCCTTGGCAGAAACTATATGATGGTTCGTATAAATCTCATTTCAAATTCAAATTTTCATTCCCCTTATTATATCTTGCTATGCTATAGGGGAATGTTTTAAATATGGCAGCTGGTTTTGTTTTCTAAAGGGATTCGTCAAAGATGCATTAGCTGTTAAACTTTTTATTTTCTTTTGGTCTTGTTTAGAAATGTTTGTTGAGGGAGAATGTGAATCATTGGATTGAGAAACCCGTGTGTACAAAGAGATCATTTTCTTTATCTTGGCTACAAGGAGGGTAAAGAACATTGCTAGATATTCGTCTTTGGCTAGGGCTTGATTAGACAATACCTATGTGGATTGGAAGTTGTAAATTCGTTGGTGGGATTCAATTCCTTTTGCTTTTGAGCTGAGATGGCTTGAAAATATGGCCTTAGAGAGCAAGAAGCTAACTAGTGGTGTTCTTTCTTCATCCAGCATTGAGCAATCGTCTCTTCTTCTGTTCTTCTTTCTGGCTACCTTCCCAGTGTTCATTCTGTTTTGGCTCCTTTTTTTCTCCTTCATGATTTCGTATGGAAATTTCATGGGTCCTTGCTAATGTGAGTCTTTAAGTGTACATCCCTATCCCTAGGGAAGATCAATTGGAAAAACTTATATTAGCCAAGAGTTCTCAGGGCTTTGGGTATTCTTGGCCATCTTAATGTCTGCATATTTTGATAAGTTATTTCTCTAAGCATTGCAGTGTTGTATTAGTTCACCATAATTCTTCTTTGACTTGATGATACCATTCCTCAAACAAAATAGATTTTCTTCTGTTCATTTTGTAAATTTATCTTCGTTGGTCTAATGAATCATCAAATACAGGCCTTTTTGCCTGCAATCATAACTGACACACAAGTTGGGCTTATACTTGTATGTGATAAATCTTTTTCTTTTTGATAACTGTTAACCTTTATATAGAAGAGAAAAGAGAGATGTACAGGCAGATATCCAGGGATCCGTAGGGACCCCTGGCAAAAAATGGGTCAAGAGACCGTATACCTTGAATGTGATAAATCTTCTTTACTAGAAAATGGTCCTATCATGGATGACTCCTGTTTTAGAAAACTGTAGATATTATTGTTCCATCAAACAGCCCTTGAAGCTAGTGCATATTGGTGAATCATGCATTCAAACAGGGCCTATATATATATTTACATTTATGTAGTATGAATAGGTATGTATATGTGTGCGCGTGCGCATAGGAAAAAATTTATATCAAGTTGCAACCTTGTATTATTGAAGTAAGGCACACCTCAAAATTCCTCCTGAAGAGTGTGTTCTGACATTGGAGAACCCTCCAATTGATCATCTCAATCTTGAAAGGTGTAGATATGAAGAAAAAAAATGAATTTCAAGCCCTAAAAGTAGTGCATCTTGTAACAACTTATCCCTAAAAGTAGTGCATCTTGTAATAAGTTATCTAGACTTTCTATTTTCAAAATTTTATAGTTTTCTTAGATCTTTCTGTACTATTTTTGAAATTTTAAATTGACAGGAGTGGTTATATTGAATTCAAGGTATTAAATTCAAAAATTTTCTTCTTATTTTATTCAATATATACTTGAATTTCACTTACATTGGCCACTATACGCTACTGTAAAGCAAAATTAAAACCCTAAATACAACCTAGGATATTTACTTTTATTGCCAAAGCAAAAAAAAACCATCCAAGAGCAATAACTAATCTTCCACTATAGTTCTGAGTACAAAATATGTTCTTGAAAATTCACAGAAAAATATAAAATATGACTAAAAAATAATTAATTCAACTGGGAAGACTTACTAGATGATGTCTGGAGTCACTTGGAAGTTTTGAGATGGAGAAGCTTTTCTGGCAATACTTTTCAATATAGGGCTTCAGAGAGATAAAAAACTCAGCTAGGGTTTGTAGAAATGCTGTAGGAACAAATTAGGATTAAACTTGAGAATGAATTTCACTCTAGGCTGCACATACCTCTTATACCTTCAAAAACCAGCAAAACCCTAGTCCTAGGGTTTCATTTGCTACCACCTATTTCCTTTTCTTTTTGGGTGATTTCACAAGCAAGAGAAGGAGAGAGGGTGGTGTCCCAAGCAAGAGAAGAAGAGAGGGTGGCGCCCCAAGCAAAAGGAGAGATGGTGGCGTGCCAAAATATGGGGGAGAGAGAGACAAACTTATATTTTGGGGTGTAAGATATTTTGGCGAGAGAGATAGAGGTTTTGTCATGATTTGAGGGAGTTCAAATTGGATTAAATAGAAAGATATCTATCTCCCACTTGGAATTGGATTTCTTCTAGGAATGCTTTATCTTATTTGCCCAGCTTGCCCATTAGGCTATTAGAAAATTTGTGGGGTGAGAGAGATTAAATATGAGTCATCCATCTTACAAATCAGCCATCATGATTTTGGGTGAAAATTGGGAACCTTATCACCTTATAATTTGACTCAAGTACTTCTATTTAAAATTGAATTGTAACCATCCTTATTATAATCTAGATCTTCCAAAATTTAAAAGAAGTCACGGATAATCTTTTCTTTTAAAACTTTCACTTGAATAGAAAACCATATCTTTTTAGTGTTAAAACTTAAACGATTCCCTTACTAACTAAAACTTTTGACTAAAAGTGGTATATAAAATAAATAAGTGGGGTGTGCCACCCTAGGGACACCATGTGGGCACCACAAGCCCACATGTCCCACTCATGGTTGCCACACACCCGTGGGGGCTAGATCCTAGGTCCCCACATGTGCCCTTCGTAGTTATGAAACTTTGAGAAAAAGTTTTTTTAAAATTCTAGAATTTTTTCAAAAAATCACAAAAACATATCTAATACCAAAAATAAAATATTTAGAATCATAGTTTCAAAAAGCGCTAGGCAAGCACCTAGAACCTGGGCGACCCAGTAGATTTTTTTTTTGGTTTTCTCTCTCTAATTCTAATGGGTTTTAAGTTTCAAATAAACCTAAAACCCACAATTTTACCCCTTTGGTATTAAAAAAATGACCCAAAAATACCCTAAAGGAGTAGCATTTTTGTCCCTGGGTGGGGCGCGGGCCCTGGGCGGACGCTTAGGCGGGTTCAAGGGGGCACCCATGGATATCCGCTTAGGTGGCCGCCCAGGCGCTGGGCAGACCGCTTTTTGAAGCACTGTTTGGAAGTGGATCGGTACCAATGAGTCAAGACCAGTGACAATACGGGCACTCCACTTGACCTAAGAACCATGATCCATTGTTGTTTACTCATCCAATCCAACAAAGACTCATGACCCACAGTCTCAATGCAAGGGCTCATGATTTAGTTGTCAAAGTTGGTCAATAAATAGTAGAACTATGTTATTGGAATTTAGATTTTAGTTCCCCCTTTTACGAGCAAGTCTAACATTTGTCAGTACAATACAAAGGGGGCTCTCTCTATGCACATGTACATGTATCCCTTTACAAGGTTGTTTCCCAATAATGTGGTTATCATGTGTAAATGCCGTGTGGAAGTATGTTCAGGCTTTGACCCTTACTCTCACAGGCTTACAACAACACACAAGAGACCACATAGCTCTCCTGGCCTGCAAACATCATCCCTAAGCATGTCTCCGACCTCAAGTAGGGATGACCCACTGTAAACCCCTCTCGGTAGTGTCACATGCCCAAGGGTAAGGATTTTAGACATAACCGGGGTCACAAATCTCCTAACCCATGGTCAATCAACACACAGTCCCATTGAAGTATATATTCCACTATAAAGCATTATTTTACAAGCTCTCTAGGCTTTTAAAGGCCAAAAACCCAACCTAAACTTTGTAAATAGGGATGAAAACAAATTTTCAAGCAATTATAAGATTTCTAACACCGAAACTGCATATTGAGGCAAATTTTTGAGGTGCGCCTTATTCTATAGTATAAGGAGGGTGCCTTATATGACTTCACCCATATATATATATATATATATATATATATATATATATATATATATAGTAGTTGTTTAGTTACGGTACTACTACCACTATAGGTAATTACGTTACCGTACGTACCTACCTACAACTAATTAATTAGTACTACCTTAACTACTACT